>VZTR01029487.1:9772-28072 GCA_013400775.1 Chaetops frenatus | reverse complement strand
AACAACTGGTACTTATCACTTAGCAAAAATTGCAAGGCACCAACTACAAGTAAGCTAAATAAGATCAGCTAGAGATAGGACTTGCAGATCCATTTACATCAGTATTTATATAATCAAGAGTCATGTTACTACTCTGGTTCCTAGAGGAAGAACACTTGCAAATTAATTTAGCAACAACAAAAGTATTTCTAGCAATGATACTATTTTATTTTCTTTGCATATTATTCCTAAGATAACTGACTTCTGTTGCCATGCTCTTATTCATATACTTTGGGCCTGCAACCTCTATAAACACTTCGATGTTGTTCCTTGACTCCTATCTCTAAACTATACTGAACACTGAGAATTTCAATTAGGGATGTAATGCAAACATCTAATTTTTTACTGCACAAGCTTATTTAGGTCTGACATATGGTCCCAGGACATTCGGGGTTTTTTTTTAAATAGCTTTGAAGGTAAACAAGAACTTCTTGGCAGAATTTTCTTTGGCAAGCACCACAGAACTTGAGTGTTGAATAACATCAATAAGAACTGAAGGTTATCCCTCCTCTCCAAAAAAATTATTGACTTTTTTCTTCCTGCAATACATGAATTCACATGCACCATCTCTTCAAACTCTGCAGCACAGTTAGTGTCCAATACACATTAGGTTCCAATAGTGAACAATTAATTCATCTTCCCAGGAGGTAATGCCATACAGTGCATATTTTTCATCCTGAAACTGGATTTGGAGTTGTACAACTAAAATTCAACATAGTATCCAAATAAAAAGCAAACTGAAAGCAATACTCAAAATTTCAGAGTCCTGAGGAGCAGTGTATTTTACAGTAATTGTCTGAAAATGTAGGGCTCCAAACTGCTGTAATTCTGGAAAAGCAAAAGGTAACATCAAGGGTAAAAAATAACAAAAAATTATCCTCTTTCAGAAAAACAAACACAAAATGCAGAAAGTCCCTAATATAGTCCGTAATTCAGACCCTTCAAAGGTAAATTTTCTTAAGTCCTTTGAGAATATTCATGTTAAACTTGTAGTGTTAAAAATTATACTCTAGGAACTTGATACTTTTCATTTAAAATTTCACTATGAAATATTGCCAATAATTTTAACTTGCATCACTAACAGAAACCTGTTCTTAACTAGTCTTTTCTTGCTGTGATCAAATAAATTTCCAGTATAACAAAGAGAAGGAACGTATGCCTATATTAATTGTATTCATCTCCTTTGCTCACAGAAAAAAAAAATTACCTGGAAAACAAACTAGCTAAGCATAATCACGTCAACACTTACATTACAGAATAATAAATTCAGCTATGAAGAAAACAAACAGGTACTCTCCTACCTGGTGCAACTGCTTTGAATTTTTTCAGGAGTCGGATGTGAGTTTCAGGTTTAAGAGTATGGTTCACCACTTCTGAGCAACCACAGTTTTCCAGGAATGTAAAATAGTAAAGCAACCTCTGGTGATCTTGGCCTTCAATACTTGGGTAAACATATTTATCCATGTGCTTATGAAAGGTCTCAGGACTGGTCTTCAAAGTCTCAAACAGACCAAGACTTTGTGCTCTTTCTTCTATTTCCAGCGTCAATAACCTGTGTTTAGAAATAAATTTTGCTTAAATGCCTGGATATGCCATGAAAGACTCTTACAGCTGCACACCTAGGGGACAGGACAATCCTTTCCTCTCTTTAAGGTCTCACTCACAAACATTTAGATAACTGGACACTCTATAAACAAAAGCAAAGCAAGTCTTGTATTTCCCAATCCTGTTAGCTGTCGACTTGGACATGCAGATTAAGGGTTATGAATACTGAAGTAGAATTCAAAGCAGGATTTCACATCTGTGAGTACAGCTATATGTAAACGGAAAAATACATCCAGGATATGTGTAAAGGAAGATTTTATTAAACAAATGAAACAACCACCTGTGGCTGAATGATGCTTGAAAATCCTATTACCCAGTTAGAAGGTTTCCCAATCTATTACATTCTATTTTCTGTAGATGATGATTACTTGTGCAAACCTTGAGAGATATTATCATTGAACATTGGCTCTTGCCCAGCAATTAATCTATCTGACACTATTATTCATGCTTAAGACAGTTTACCAAGTTGCTTCTCAAACTGTCACCCAGGAAAGCTTATGAAAATATCAGTAAGCCTTGGTCTGACCTCAGTCAGTCTCACTGCTTCAGGAAATTAGTTCCTGAATTTTTTGAAAAGAATACATTAGCTCTTTCACAGCATCAATTTAGACACCTCCTGCTGACTACATAAAAGATAAAAGTAGGCTTTTTCCCTCTCAGCTGGGAGAAAAATAGGTGCATATCATCTTAAGTTTATATCTTTCTCAACTGAAAGTTTTACTTAAATCTGAGGAAAGAAGTAACCTACAGATGATTCCAAGCTCAATTTCAACCAGAGTCCAATCATATGGTACATTAGATAGTACATTTCATTTGGAAACCTGATGTCTTCTAATACAGTTTGATTTTCCTCTACCTTTAAAACTAATTAAATTAGAATTTCATCATTTCCTTTCCCAAATATACATGCCATAAGTTAGTGTTTCTCTTTAGTATCCAAGTAAAATGTCTCAGTTTCATTCTTGAAGATGATTCTGTTACAGCAAACACCCCAAACACAATCTTCTCAGTTTAGAAATTAACTGATTTCTTAGGGAGATTGAGTTATTTTTACATCTACAACCTACCCCAAGACTGTTAACATTGCAAGCATTCTTTTAATTCTAAGGTTCTTCTAATTTGTTAATTTTTCTACAATATTAATGAAAACAAGTATGATACTAATAGAAATAAAGTACCATTCACTCTTCCTATCAAGGAGAGCAGACACTTGGACCTGGTGTCTTTCAAGACTGTGATCTGACTATTTTTTTGTGTTCATACCCAAAGTCCAGACTAAAAGCTAGTTGAACATATGAATAGGATTGGCAGATGTCTGCAGTGTATTTTTAGAACAGGGCTGATTGTGGATAGGAAGAGTTTAGCTGTTGTTCAGAAAAATTCTCAAACAGGAGGTTCTGTGACAGACAAACAAAATTTCATGTTGCTGAAATCACAAATTGCATTTTATAGTGTTTTGATAATCAAATGTGATCAGATTTCTCAAAAGAAATAACTAAATTTCCATTTAATTTTTATAAAATTTCATTCTGAACAATTTTCAGATTCATATTCCATAAAAAAAGTCATTATTTCTTAGTCATCAAGAAATCAAAGAAATAGTTAATAGAAACTATGTTAATACAAACTGTGGAGTTCTTAAGTTCTTCTGAACTTCCCATGTAAAGTGGCTTATAGAAATACTGCATATTTGGTTAAAGAGATTAAGTCTTAGAATAAACTTTATTTCAGCTCAGAATGAATGTATAATGAAACATGTATTATTAATGCCATAATCCCAAGACTCAAATATACTGTAATGGTCATATGCTGTCAATCAATTTTAAAATGAGATTATAATACAACAGAAAGATGCTCAGCAGCATATTACACTATTTTACATCAACTTCTGAGACTTTTTAGAATTTCATTAGGGAAAATACAGTTACTCTGGACTTCAGTGATTTCAGAATTCTATGAATACTAACTATGAGAACAAGAACAAAGAAAATGATAGAAAACTGTTGCAAAACACCTTAGGTAAAATTCTAGTCACAGAGAAGGCAGCTGGCTCTTTCACATTCACCCCAGTGTTACCATGTTTATATCCTAACTGTCTGTTTTGTTTAAAGCAGTAAATAATTTAGCAGCAAATTTAGAGGGTGTGACTGCTCTGTTTTCTGGAGGAAGTGAAGAAAATCTCAACATTATTTCGTCTTCTCCAGACAGCTCACCAGGCTTTATTTTTTATCCCTCATGGTTTAGAAAATGTTTTAATGCTTTTTAATTAATAGTTAATGTTAAGAGAGGTACAAACACTGCTGCAAGCTAAAGGTGCTTTAAGTATTTAACACTCAAAACCAACAAAATTGATTTGATCATGTCTGTCAGAACAGTAGATAAGAGTTGCTGCATTACACAGGGAGCTCTACATCACTGTCGTCTGCACCTGCTACTCAGGCAAGTACCTTGGTCTTCCATCAAATGGGTTTATTCATCTTTCAGTAGGCAAAAACAACCTGACAAGATGTAAGAGGTTAAAATAAAGAAATTAATGAAAAAATAAAGGCCCTGGAGCCACTTTGGAGTAGAGACTATAAGCACCCCTCCCCTTATGCCTCACCAGTGCCAGGTCTGGTCTGCCACAGTTTTGTAGGCTAGAACAATTTCAGTAAAACGTTGTTAAAAGAAAAAACATGCTTCTATCAAAAAATGAAACTGAGATGAACAGATGCACAATGTGAATAGGGGGCTCCAATATATTTATTTCTTCTATTATGTGGAATAGCGGTCAATAAAGAGCAAAACTCATTAAAATATAGGAAAACTATAAGGTTTCAAGACATTACAGGGACTGTAACAGTAACTACAAGACAAGTTGCTACTGGAATAGAGAACTAAACATTCAAAGTTGTGGAAACCTGAACACTGAAACAAAAGTCCTGGAATACTCTGAAGAACAATAAGATATATATGGACTTTTAACCTTGCCTGCAACACCAGTTTTCACAGCTGGTATCAGAAGAATTATGTGGAAAAGACAAAAATTCTCATACTATCCCAACACAAGACAAATGAACACACACCCCAAACTGCACCCCCAATATAATTCAATTCTGTCATACATTAGCATTTATTTCTGTGTATGTGCATTTGCAGAGGAGACAACTTACCCACTGTCAGTGAATAAAAATTCCAGATGGGTCATGTAAACTTCCCAAAGTGGAACACTGTATCGCTGAGCCAAAGAAATAGCAATTTTATAGACATTTTCTTCAAGTGTTCTGGTAGAGGACAGACATGAGAGAAAACAAGGGAAAGTTATGTTAAGCCCTATGAGACATAACAAGAAAATAAATCCTTACATTAGAAAACTCATAATTTCTTTTTGTTTTATTTTTCATAATACAAGAACATAGAAAAATTTTAAAATAAAAATACATTAAGTGTATCTTTCTGCATTTACTTATACTTGGTGCTCCATTTGGGGAAAAAAATAGAAAACAAACAAACAAACAAACAAGCTACAGAGGTATGTCAAAGACAGGAACCTACTCCACAAACACTGGTTCTCAATGGTAACTTCTACTCAACCCTGTGCTGAAGTAAAAATCTTAGATTTCATTTCATTTCAAATACAAAGTGATGAAGGATGTGAGTAGCCACAGGTACCATTTATTTGACATAGTTGCAAAACATACAGTGTCTTAGCACAACCAGTATATAAATCCTTTAAGCACTTTTCACAGATAGAAACACTCCTAGTATCTGTAGACTACAAGGTGTGAAGATGTCCAGCTTATTTCGTCCTATAATATTAAAAACTGCTTCTCTGTTAGTGCATAATCTCTCTGACAAAACAACAGATGGAGAATATGGTAAAATATGAAAGCTTAAAATTAATTAGTACTTCATACTAATTTTTACTAATCCAGTATAGTATGGTTCAAATAGAGACAAACGGTTCTTGTTTTAAGATTAGCATAGAAACAAAAACAATACAGTTAAGCCTAATGCTGGAATTTTTGGGTTTTGGTTTCAGTTTGGTTGGGTTAGGTTTTTTCTTTTCAGGATAATTCCACTAAAAACGCTGTGTGTAATTACTTCCTAATAGGCCTGTCATGAACAACTTCTTTAGAATGCAGTTAATGTGAATATTTCAGGTGGCTCTGCTTGAGAAGGGAGGTTGGGCAAGATGACGTCCAGAGGCCCCTTCCAAGCTCAGTCATCCTGTGATTCAGTGAAAGAGGAAGAATGGTATGAATGCTTTAGTTGCAAAATAATCCTGTCAATCATACAAATCAGGTGTGGCTCCTGGAACCAGTGGGATCCATTCCTTCTAGAACTTTATAAGATATACCACAATCCTCCCTTCCCATCTAAGAGTGGTATGCAGCAGCAGCCTAAGGCAACGGTGGTTTAAGAAAATTATAAACGTGTATAAATGAAGAACAGTACAAGCAATTTATACATTGTCAAGATGGCGACAAAAACGAGCAGCTACTGCACAATGAAAAGCTGAAAAAAATGTTCATTACCTTGCAAAGAATCTTTTAACTTTCTTTTACACATCCCTTTTCATGCCCAGCCCTGACTGCCTGTCACTGGGAGCCCAAGGACTGCCAAAGGAATCCTCACGGAAGGCTCCAGCACGGGCACACTTTGGATGTGTTCTGGCACTGTTTCACCAAGACTGGTGCAAACCCAATAAACAACAGTCTCCAAAGATATACACCAAATACAGAGGATAAAATAGACAATTACTGGCTAGGTAGTTTCAGCAAATTGCTCCTTCTACTACATAGCTGCTTTGTAAATAAGATTTCCAGATGTTGTTCCTTCAAACAGCACTTCATAAAAGATTAAAAAACATGAGGCACTTAATTAAAAAATAAGAGCAAATATGCTACACAATTACACTGAATTTGTGCATTTTTTTCATTAGAATATGCAGATTAAGACTCAACTGAGAAGATTAAAGCAAGGAAGCTGCAAGCTGAGCAAGTAATTAACTGGATCTTTGCAACTACCCAATATGGAAGTGTCACTCTCATTCACATACTAAGAAGCCTCATTTCTTCTAACCCTTTAATGCTTTGTTTTTACCTCTACCTACTTTAAGGAACTTTCTCTTCGTATTTCCTTTATTTTACAAGAGACAGTATCTATGAACTCTTGGGTGACAATGGGAAGTAACTCTGCTGTAATCAAAGTAAGTATCTGTAATAACAGAAGACTACTTGTAGTGAAGTTACTGTAGGCAGTCATCAAGATGTAACCTAGTGACACACTAGACAAGTGTGCTTAATAATATATACAAAGCAGGTAATTCCAATGGAAACTTTAAAGGATGATTACAAGCTATTTTTATGAATGCAATGCAAAACTTGTGCAGGTACAGATTTCACAGATGCGAAGCACAGCTTAGTGTTTGAAACCTGACCTTACACAAGTGCTCTTATTCAGTTTTTCGATTCTGTTTAGTAGCAAATTTCTATTGGAATTGTAGCTATGAGTAGCTTCACAGGTGGAAAAACTGAAAATATTTAAATATGCTCTTCAAAAGCTTTATGCAGACATCAGTTGAAAATCTAGCTAAGATTGTATTTAAAGCTTCTTATTGCATAGAACCTTTCCTCTAACAGTCTGTCAACTATTCAGCTGTGATTGTCCCTAAAACATAAGTCATATTCATGACTTGTCCACAGCTTGAAGTATCTGCATGCAGATATTAATTAAAGGTATTTTTAAAATGAGAAGTACTATACTATGTCTTTCTATTCTCTTCTATTCTGGATTTCTGAAAGGTGAGATAAAAACATCTAAATATCAGGACATATGTGGTGAAGTCACAGTTTAACAACTTTTTTTTTTTTTTTAAACTACAGTTCATTCCAAACTTTGATGCATGGGCATACTCTAACAGATTGCTAGGGCAGGATTACAGGAGATGAAGGGAGGACCAAACCTTCACCTACTCTCTGATTTCATTTATCCCTGATTAATATTAGCAGTTAGTAAATGATGAGTTATAGATACAAATATAGATCCATTTATTTGAGCAACATTTCATTTAAGTAGAGCAGTTACACTGAAAAAGTTCCAACTGTAGCAGCATTATAGAGTAAATCTGTAAAGCAAGTAAATTATCTCTCTAAACGTCAGCACTACTTTCAATTTACTCTCCTAATTTAAAGCTTAAAGCTATTCCATTCTAAAACAGAGAAAACAAACCTAATAGACATTACTTACTCTGCCAATCCTAGTATTGTTTCTCTCTTGTACTGTGAATCTGCTGTAAATCTCTGCACATCCACTCCTTTACCAAGTCCTTGCAGAGTCTGAGCTTGAGTGAAGTCCAGTAGTCGTTCATTGTAGTAATGCAGCTGATTTATCAAAGTGGTGATTTCTTCAGGCCAGTCTGCATGGGCATACTGAGTAACATGCTTTGTGACCATCTGAATCAACTCTTTTGGATCAGCCTGCAAAAATAATTGATAGCAAACAAAAAAAAATTCCCTATAAATTCTGAACAAAAAATTATCAATATATAACTGACCCCTGTGTTCAGAACTAGGAGATTTGTTTCCATTTCTGAGAAATTTAAATAAACCCAATTTAAAATTTTGTGCAAAGCCTATTTGCTATGATATTATGACCTATCCTTTTGGAATGTTTTAGTCTATCTCATATAATATAAATATTTAAAAAAAACCGTACTTCACCAAATTAATAGCAACAAGTCTTTCACTATGACTACATTTGTTTAAATTCCTTGTTTTTATTTACACTAAACTAGGCAACTGATTGATCAAACACTTAAGTCAAAGGAAAGTTACTGAATTTCTGATATAATTCTATTATACAGAATTGAGGAGAGGAATAGTTTTTTACATGTTGACCACTGACATTTTAAAAGATGTACTGCAGGATCCACAAGTTACACAAGGCATTACCTACACCCTGAATCTTCAAATAATTAAATACTGATCATCTATGGACTACAGCAACTTTAAATTTCAAAGTATCTTTATCACTAATTAAACTTACTTTTCTGTGTTAGAAATTACACTCCAAGAAAATCTCTTATAAACCATTAAATTCTGTAGTCAAAAACCCTCACAGCAAAGCAACAATTTAGAACACAATGCATGAAAAATAAATGCAAGTGATGTGGAGTGTTCCAAATTACCTCAAAATCTGGACAGAGTCTATGTCTAGGCATCTCCACTTGAACAGAGCTCTGTGTAATACATAACACTTGGCTTACTCGATACCTTGATTTCTCTCTTCCATGAAAAATGAGGGCACCAGCAGCTCAATGCCAGAAAAGAAGCACTGTGACTTCTATGTGGCACCCAGTGAGGAAGGAGTACCTCTAAAAGAGCCACCAAAAAATACCTTGGGATGCCAGTGTAGTTGAAATATTTCCTAAGATAAACAGCTAATGCAACTGCTGTGATCTCAAAAATGTTGAATATATCAGAGAAATATACTTTGGTTTTTTACCATAGAATTATTCTGCAGCATTAGAAGATAAACTTGTAAACATTGACTAGACTACACAGCTGGATAAAACATGCACCAAAAGTTTAAACCTTGCTTTATTTTTTCTGTGACTTGCTGGTCACTCTAAATTGATTTTTTTTTTCAAGTCTTAATTGACAGGCTGCCCACCAAGTCACATTAAAGGCTACAGGGCATCCTTTTTCCTCTCCACTATACACTTCTGAAGCCCTGCAAACATTGCAGTCTCATTGGTTTTATAAAACAACAGCAGTGCTTCTTTCAAGGCTGCTTAGGAGATTGGTAACAGAATAATAAAACCTCACAAAAAGAGACAGGCAAGCCGAGCAGTGCCTCTACAACACAATTATATCAGCTGGAAACCTATCCACTGCTTATTATGTACCCTGGTATCTCATTCTATATGATACACTAGAAAACAGAGCATGGAGACAGGGAAAGTCAGAGCAAGACAAGGAAACATGTTTAACATAACTGCCTAAAACTTCCAGGCCACTGAGAAAGGCAGATTGCTCTGACAGCCTATGGGAGTAAATTTGCTTTCTTTTGTTAGGTTTCCCCTCTCTCCATTAAGGCCTCATTTGTTATCTTTCCATAAAAGCACCTGTGTGTAATCTTCCATGCTGCCTGTCTATGGTCCCAAGGACCTTACTTGGAAATAATGTCTTGGGGTTTGTTGATCTTACCAATGTCAAATTTAGAATAAAAGAATGATATACTACATGAATGCCCATAATGAATAACCACAGAGATATATGGCAAAATAAAGAGCAAACTCTTCAACCTAGGAGATAAAAATTATACATTTATATTAAGAAAACACAACTAAAGTTTTTTTACTGTAAGCAGTTGCCAAAGATTGTCTTATTTTCATCACCACCAGAAATCTTTCAATCAAGTGTTATCTTTTTATCTCTTAAAAAACCTATGGCCCAAACTATCACAGCATATGAATCCAAAATTAGAGAAATCCCAGAGTCTTCTTTGGTATCAAGATGCACAGAACTTCTATTTCATAATTTTAAGTGTTCATTTTTTAGTATCTTCACATTATTAATAATACATATCTTTTAGAAGAAAAGCAAAACTATTTGTACATCCATTAGATACCTAATTCAGTTAGACATGATGCTTGTTCTAATGAACAATAAGAGTGAAAAATCGCTACAGCTGTATTGCCAGTTTTCAAAAAACGTTTTAACAATTTTTAGTTGAAAAAATTGTAACAACTAGCTAGTAACAGTACCTGGCCATGACGAAAATCAGCAAAATCAGTCAAGTCTGAATCTTAGTGCAGCATTCACAGAGTTTACAAGCTTGGACTTGCTTTAAATTGTAACAGACAGCAATTTGTGTAAATACAGATTAATTTTGACAAGTAAGACCAATAAGATGCCATATTCAACTTGTTCCCTTTCTAACATCACTTGTCAAAAACCACACCAACAACCCCCAAACAGCTACTACACAATTCTCTCTGTTGGTTTTTCGGAGTCCTTCAGGCAGTTAGAAATTGTGCTTAGGTGTCCAACTCCCTGATTTGCCAGATAATCTCCTCCAGAACCTCCAGACAGACGTTTGAAAAAAGCTTTCTCTCCTGTAATCACTCAGGAAGGGCATTTTGCATGCAAACATAGGCTAAGTTTCCAGAGAAGCTACAAGAGCAGACCCAAATGTATTACACCCCTAACTCAGAAGCCTCCCTAGCACTGCCAGGGGAAATGCCTCAGGAACCACCCACGAATGCATTTTACTCATTTATTGGGCTAACACTATATTTGTGCTGACAAGAGGCCTTATTTAGGAATTAAGAAAAAAAAAAACCCAAACAAAATGGAGAAAAAAGCAAACATCACTTTAGCATAAAACTAATTTAATTTCATGCTATTAGATGTATTTGCTCAGCACAGGTCAGGTTTCTGTCCCTGTTGCCCCACTGGTCATTACCAATAAGCCTCAGCAGGGATTCAGGCTCCACCTGAGTAAACGTTTTAAAGGAGTTCTTCATCTTTGACCACCCTCTGGAAGTGACACTGGTAAAGTCCTTCAATCTGTGTGCCACTGTGATAGTATAAAAGCAACACTGGTTTTAAAAGGAAATAGGAGATTTTTATCTTGGAACGTCACTCTTATGCTTGAATTAATCATCAGTTTTTTTGGTTTTTTCCCCTGACAAGTTGGTATGTCTTTTTTTCCTCTTCCAATCTATTTAAGACTTAATTCAGTCATACACATCAGAAACAAATAAAACAAAGAAACAAAAGTATGAGCTACTACGCTGTTCCTCTCCTGCTCAGGAAGTGGCAATAATTTTACAACTATGGTAATACTAATAAAGAAAGAATAATAAAATAACAAAATAAAAAAATAAAATGCTCTACTGCAAACACTTTATCACTGATATAATACTAGATCACTGTAAGGCTATTTGGCTTGCTTACTTCTTTTAAGACCAAGAATCCAACCAACTGTTCTTAAATAATATATTATTCTTTTGATTCTGTTTTTAATGTAAACAATCTACAGACTGCAACACAGAAATGATCATCAGAAAAACTGCTTAGATCAGCTGAGGCCAATCATCTCATAATCACCTCAAAGATAAAACTGACACTGTGGACCTTTCTGGATTGAGGTTGCAAAGCATTTCCATCGCCTTTTGAACCACAATCTTTTGGCAAGAATCAAAAGCTGCCACTGTGGTCAGCCACAGAAATCCAGAAGGTAAGGCAGAGGGCATGCTCCCTTGTGCCCAAACTGCTGCAACACCAGGTTTGTTTTACATCCCTTTAAGCAATCCTAAGAAAGAAATCATGCTCCAGAGGGAGTCACATACATCAAGCAAAATCCTCACGGTGAGCAAAACAAGGAGATGAGAGCACATGAGCAAGGGAGACCAGGGAGCGAGGTGTAACATTCCTGCTGCAGACACAGCTGTACTGTGCCATTTCCCTGCCTCTGCAGTTGCTGCCCATCACCATTTGTAGTGGTTTTAGTTCACCATCTTCACACGGGGTACCAATTTAATGTAGTGGGTTGAGCACTCTAGTTGAACACTAGTGTACCCACTAAACTTATTTACTCATTTTCTTCTGTGAGATAAGGACTAGAAGAAATGCAAAGCAGGCTCAAAACTTTTAAAGGTATAAAGGTAGTTTTATTAACAGAACTAAAAGAAAAATAATAAAAATCAGAATTAACTTCCAGAACATTTCTCCTCCCCCCACCTCATTTTCTTTCATACCAGCAACGTAAAGAGATAAAATCTGTGACTTTCAATCAGTTTACCACCTCTAAAATAGCCTTTCTTCAGTTCAGTTAGGGAGAGGAATCTCTCCTGCCATGCCATGGAGACTTTTCCACAAGAAAACAGTTCTCTTGTGGCTCCAATATCACAGCGAATCAGCCATCTGGAAAAGGAAATCTGTTCACAATGTGAAAGTCCCCTCAACACACAGTTCTTCCTGCAACAGCTTTCACGGGCTCATCTCTGTCTCATGAGGTACTATTTTAAGGATGAGCTGTTCTAGTATACAAGCAAAGGGTCTCCTCTCCCTCTAGAAGCAAGGTTTCTCCTATCCCTGGAGCAAAGGTTCTCTTCTCCTGGAAGGTTCTTTTCTCCCTGGGAGCAAAAATTCTCTTCTTCTATCCCTGGGGCGAGGGTTCTCATCTCTCTCATCCCTGTGGCAAGGTTCCCCATCTCTCTCTGTTCATGTTTCTCATTAGACCACAGCTACTTCAACATCTGCTTGCTTCAGCATGGGTGCCTTTGCTCAGGCTGTACTTAGAATGCTGCATCCCCCCAGTTACATGGAATAGTCTAATACATCATAGTCCATCACCATGGCCTTACAAAACAATTTCAGCTTAAAGCACCTGCTTTTTCTCCTCCTTCTGGGCTTTGGCTCCTCTTCACTGACTTTGGGGTGTCCATGTTGGTTTCCTCACGTGCCTTCACTCTTTCCTTTTCTCTCACAAGAGAGGATTGATGTCTGTAAGTTTCATCTGTGTACTGAGAGAATCAGTGTATCTCCCAGGCTCTGCTGTTGGTTACATGATCTCTGCTGGGCAGTGGCCAAAGCTGCTGCAAACCTTTCCTGGGGAGAAGGGAGGCAGGAACAGCAGGATCTGAGCAGCCAGGCCAGGACTCAGCTGTAGCAGGATCTCAGCCATGACTGGCACGGCCCCATGGAGAGGGCAGGGCCTGACCGAGAGGGACTGGCCCTGGCCCAGGCCAACCCCATCAGGCCACTGGGCCCCCTGTTGCCTGGTCAGAAGCTGGAAGCAAGAGAGAGATTCCTTGACTTCTCCTTTCTTAAATGTTAATCACAGAGGCGTACTCAGCTTCTTAAGTGGCTAAACAGAATGTCCATCTTAGGACGAGACAGCTAATTGGTTCTCAAATACCTGAAGGAAGCTGTCAAGTTCCTTGCAGGGATAAAATTACTTTTCCACCTACAACACCAAGGCAGCTGGGAACCAAACTACACCTCTAGGATGCATTTATATTTCAGGAAGAAGAGGAGAGCTCTCCCCCATCCTTGTAGCAACTGCCACAGTCCTTGCTGCAAGAGATTCAATGTGCTGCAAATTTGATGGAGGGGAAGGCAAGAAAAAAAGAATGAAGTGAAGCACATAAGACAATAATTTTCCTCACATATTGAAGCACGAGAAAAGATTTACAGGAACGAAATAGTTCACTCACGAAGTAAAATCCTGAATGTGCCTGTTCACTCAAGAAATATACTCTGTCTCTCCACAGGACAGCTTTTCATTAATTAAATTAATGACACTTGTCTTCAACTTTAGACTTTTGTCATGCTGAGAATCAAGAGTACATTAACTTCGCTACAGCACCACATGAATTTGGGGTGGCCAACCTTCCATATCACAGCTGTCTCACATCTGATCTGCCCAAAGCAAAACATAAAGCATACGGCTAAGATGAAAGACCAGAACATCTCAGAAATAAACCTTTACTGTCACATCACTCAACTGCAAGGATACCTCAACATTATTGTCCTTCCACTGCTGCAGCTACATGTATTGTGTAACAACAGTTCTGTTCAGGATCAGCTTTCACAACTATTTCTTTAATGGGTACAGGAAGCAGCAGATCTCATCATTCATCAGTGAAACCACAGCAGGTCAATATAAAAGAATACCTACCAGAATACCTTTTATAAGCTACAAGATGCATCAAGATCAAGTTGTACAAACTTATTTTAAAAATTAAGTAGAGAATCTATCGCTCAGATCATCTCTACAATTAAATCTGTAAGTCCTACACATTCAGACATTAAAACAATATTCTGTTTCAGATTTAAAATCTTAAATCATCTACCAGAAGTTTTTATAACATACTCTAATGTCTCAGCTGTATTTAAGCATAATGGTTTTCAAGCCTGTCCATACTCTTAAAAAAAATGCTTCTGACCACAGTATGGTACATGGTACTGCAAAAAAGGTATTTCCTACTGTACTAAAAAATTTATATCTGGATCATGTAGATCCAGGAATGCAGCTGTGGACTTTAATTCCCTAGCCTCCCTTCCTACCTTTACCACAGATTTCATGCACATGTCTCTTTTTTTCCAAGAACTGAATGTTTTGAAGTTTTATTCCAGATGAATGACTGTATTAAAAAAATAAAAAACCCAACAACATTCCTAGATCACAGCAATGCTGCAGAAATAAAAAAATATGCAAGAAGCTGGTGTTCAGAAACAAAACAAAAGTAATTGGAATGTTGATGTTGTCCAGGCAGCTGTTAGTACAGTTATGTTAAGTGACTTGTGTTTGAAGAGTTGAACAAATTGCTCTAGTGCTCTGTTTTCACAGAATAGCAGAATGGTTTGGGTTGGAAGGGACCTTAGAGATCATCCTGTACAAAGCTCCCTGCCATAGGCAGGGACAGCTTAAACTAAATCAGCTTCTGCAGAACCCCATCTAAACTGGCTTGGAAGACTTCCAGGAATGGGGTGCCCACAGCTTTTGTAGGCAACATGTTCCAGTGCCTCACCACCCTCACACTGAATAATTTCTTGCTCATACCTAATCTGAACCTAACCTCTTTCACTTCAAACCTGATCTAAACCTTACCTTTTTCAGTTTAAAGCCATCCTCCCTTGTCCAGTCACTACAAGCCCTTGCAAAAAGTCCCTCTCCAGATCTCCTGTAGCCCCTTCACATACTGGAAAGTGCTAGGAGGTCTCTCCAGATCCATCTCTTCTCCAGGCTGAACAACCTCAATGCCCTCAGACTTTCCTTGTAAAAGAGATGCTCCAGCCCTCTGAGAATCTCTGTGGCCTCCTCTGGACCTGCTTCAACAGGTCCATCTTCATTTTGAGGTTGTGGGCCCCAGCACTGCAGGTGGGGTCCCATTAGAGTGGAGAGGCAGAATCCCCTCCCTCACCTGCTGCCCACACTGCTTTGGATGCAGCCCAGGACACAACTGTCTTTCTCAGCTGCAAGCACATATCATTGGCTCATATGGAGTTTCTCCTCAGAGAAACACTTTTTTGCTTTGATTTCCATCAGCTATTCCAACAAGAATGAGAAATAATTTGTCCCAAGAGTAAATGTTTTCATAGGTTTTTTGTCTACCTTGTGTTCTCTTATACATTGTCTGATTGGTAAGTCAGGTTTAGGTAGAAAAATCTTATCATTTCATCTGACAGCTCTTTTAGTGAAAACAACACATGATATATCAAAGGTTATAGTGTCAACTGAAAGAACATCTCTGAAAATAGCAAATTACTATGTGGTTTTGAGTGAAGTGCCTACTAAATTCATAGCATATAATTAATTTCCCATTTGCAGTCAGCATTACTCTCAGCAAATAAATGCCATACTTTTGGTAATTATCTTAAACTTCTGTCTATCTCTCTTCTCTCTAAAAAATAAAATCATTGTGCTTTCTTTTTGAATAAATTATGTTACTGTCTATTCTTTCAGAGTATGTCTTTAATCTTGACCTATTTGGTAGCAGCTGTAGCCATATACAGACTTCAGGACAAACATACACTCCTGCTGTAGAACTTTACTGCAGTATTATCCAGTTTCAGTTTAAGCACAATAGTGTTTCTTTTTAATTAGTACAGTGACTTGACTGGATACATGCAAATATTTCTGCATTTTACTAATTTAAAGGTTGAAAACCAGATATCCTATGAGCTACAAAACATTTAACTTCCTCTTCCCTGGTAGCTATTAAAATGCCAGAAGTCAGATCTTTTTCATCCTAATCCAAGAGCACTGCTAGCACTTCTGAGAAGTAGCACAGGTTTCTCAATGACCTTGTGTTATTGGGATGTACATTTTCATTAACAGTTTACTCAGCTAAATACTGAGGCTAATCTAGCACCTAACCTCAATTCCCCAAGATGAAAAAAAACACCCAACAAACCAACCTCACCCACCAAAGAGCCAAACCACTAAAAACCAAAGAGATGGAGAAGCCTGCTATCTCATCAGATGGAAATTCAGCACTCTGAAAAGGAACCTATATGCCAACGCAGATGAATTAAATTTTGCTAAAATGTTCTTTACTATCAGATGACTAGCAAATTTCAAGAAGGCTGCCTACAAAATCCATTATACTTTCTGACTGGAAAAACAGTTACAGAAGCTTGGAAAAGGAATGTAAAAGAGAAGATAAAGCTGCTTGACTAGGGTAAGACTACTTCAAAAAGCTGTTGGTCACCTTTGTACTGCTTCCCAGAGAGGAACAAAACCCTTCACAAGAAGGAAAAGCCTTAGCACTTATCCCAGCTATCACCCTCACATGAAAAACCAGAACTACGTCTCCAGAGAAACATGGGCAAGCTCAACCCTTACTGAAATGAAGGGCTAGTCTGAAGATCCTCTTTTTTAAAAGAAAATTTCTGAACAGCTGTCTAAAGAACAACACTTGCTCTGCTTTCAGAAGTAGGATTTGACAGAGTAGCTCATATAACCCTTGAGAAACAGAAATAGGCAACATGGTAAGCATCTCATTTCGTAAGTACATTTTATCTTGAAGAAATGAAACAGGGATGAGGGCAGCACCCAACAACTATTTAACAATAGGTCTTTTTTGAGTCACCTAAATATTGTTTGATCCCAACTAAGAATGGCAATACTTTATGTGCTTAACAAAGAATGATGAGGCTCTGTGAAAGACTGGCATATCTATATCAAACACATCTCAACAAAAAGAATCAAGTCGCCCCAATCTGGCTGCAATGTCTAATTGCCAGATTAGTGTTTCAGGGATCATACCAGAAGATGTTCAAAACTAACCACAATAGCAGGTCCAGGAGAGCTTACTTGTGCTTTAAGCCTTTGGATACACCAGGGTTTAGCGAGTTCTCCATTTTTGTCAGCTTAGCTATTCATTCATTTAGAAAATGTGTGATTATGTGTTGAGACATCACTGAACAATAAGCAAATCAATGTGGAAAACTCACAAAATATGACACGCAAGAAAGGAAATTATAAGTGCTAAAATGTGCCTGGAAAGTGTTTTATAAAGAATGGTAAAGCTGATAGCAGAAAGTTCTGAAAAGTGTTCAAAAATCAGGAAGCCAGCTAGACAAGTGGCAGGATCCCACTGAGAAAAGGTGTGGAAGGAGCACTCATGGGTAAGTCCACAGCAGTGGAAATCATGAGATCTTTGTGTCAGCCCTCACTGCTGAAGGTGTGAGGAGAGAGCTCAGAAGAGACAGGTAAGTTAGATGATTTGGAAGGTGTCAGTTAAGTGCTTGCACACCATGACCAGCTGGCAATCATCCCTCAGTTCTGAAGGAACACAAATGTGAAATTATGTTCAATGGCCGTCCAAGATGCATCAACAAACATTATTAAAAATAATGTGCTTGAGTCAAGTTTTATCAGAAAAAATATGATGTAAAAGGGATCTACATAGCGATGGTAGCCCAGCAAGTCAAATGTCCATCCCCAGTAAGATGGCCAACTATGTGACAAATAGCACAACCACTGAGCATCAAGGGATTGGTGGGAAGAGGTCAGCATGGCCTCTGTTCACTGGCTGGAGGGCTATGAGGGTATCAAAGAGCACATGGACAAAGGGAATCAAATACACAGAAATCTTGCAAAAGACTTCCACAAGTTCTCACACCAAAGTCCAGACAGAAAACTTAAGTTATG
>VZTR01029482.1:48881-67807 GCA_013400775.1 Chaetops frenatus | reverse complement strand
TTGTTTGTTTGCTTTTTGGGTTTTTACATATCCTTTGTAATGGCCTGCTGTAAGGCTTGCCTGGTTTTTTCCTGGGTGGAAATCATGTTCAAATATTTATCTGTTGTACCCTGTGTCTGTAAGGGACAACATGCTGTGACTTCCTTGCAGTCATGGTATTAGTCTAAATAATTACATGAAGAGTTAAGAGATCTACTGTTAGATCTTCTGTTAGTGTACAAATCTGAGCTCTTTTTGAGCCTTAAATTCTCCCTGCTAGTGATCTGTCTTGGTATTCCATTGGTTTCCCAATTTGGATGAGTACATTATGTTATTGTCTTCATAAACTCAGTAAACTGAACTAAACATTTCCATTACTGCTACACTTTTTTTACACTCATCAGAGAATTTTTCTGATTGTTTTATATATTACATTTAACTGCTGCTTTTTTCCACAAGTGTTTCAGGTCAGCAAGGTTACAGTTACTTCTGATATCTACAACTTGGGTGCATGAATTCTTATTTTTGATATTTGAATTTCTCATCTCTTAGGAAAATGAGAAAATACTTCCTAGTAAACATGAGTTCTTTGAAAGCTCCTGCACATTTACACTCTTGGTAAACACAACTTGAATTACTGAAAGTAACTAAGGGCTCCCATCCTCAAAATCTTTCAGAGCTTTGCATTACAGCATGAATCAGCAAGATGGGTGGCTCCAACAAACATTAGGGATTGAAAGCTTGCAGATTGGTGCCTGTATCCACCTGCAGCCTTGCATATTTCCTAACCTTCTAGGTAATTTTTCATTGCTTTCCAGGATCTACTGTAATAGGTCTTGGACTTTTACTTTTTTAGATAAATGCAAGTCGAAAAAGATGTGTAGGTCTTCTGATTTGCCATATTATAAACTGTAATGTATGCTGAGTATCTGCCTGTAGATTGTACTGATATCCGATTACAATTCTAAAAACAATTTCTGCTTAGATATGATAAATGACAAATATTTCAGTTATTTAACTTACCAAACTCCAAAAAGAAACAGTATTCTACAGTGGTTTTTCTCCCCTTCTTATAAGAAATTTATCCAAATTATGTGGTTTGAATTTACACTTTACTTTCACCCAGAAGTGCCGATTTTCTTCAAATAGAAATTGCTAACTCCTTGGCTAAGAAACTTTCTAAATGTTCTCATGATGTTAAGATGGATTTCAGTCAGTTAATTAACAAATATAAAAGAGACCTTAATTCAGGAAAACAAGTCACTGACATGTGAAATACTGATAGTTTTGTATAAAAGTTGCTTTACATTATAGTTTACATTATAGTTGAGGTGGCCTTAGAACAGAAGGGAGCACATTTTAAAAAAGGTAAAAATTAACCCAGAATTAAATAAAAACTTTAATATTCTAAGTTTGGAGGATTTTTTCCACTGCTAATATATTTTGTAATATACTTAAAGTAAATCTGATTATATAATAGGGGAAAAATTATGAAAATATCTAACTTCTGCTTTTTCTTTTTAATAAACACTTAAATGTCCCAAATTTAGATTGTGTTTCTTTTTCAGAATTGGGTTTTTATGTGTACACCAATTTAACTGAGTAGGAATGGAGCATACATTTCCTTGGTGCATCCATATTTGTAATACTTTACCTCTCCTTAGTTGACCTCAAAAAATGCAACAATTAATTATCACTGTCCCTGTGAGAAATACGGATTTACAGAGGAAAAACAGGAATTCAGACAAAACAGTGTAGAGATTAAATAGTGCCTTACCAGAACCAGAAGTAAAGGACTGTGAGTTAACTGGATGCTTCCATTTTCTCAGCTGTACAATGTTTCTTTAGCATGCCAGGCACTAGCAAAAACACATGAACTTCAGGATCACCTCATCATACACAATCTCTTGGCATGTTTTCTCCAACAGAATGTCACTGGTTTAAATGTCTTTTTAAACAAGTGATCACTGATCTGATTGTGCCTGATTCTTCATGTAGGTAGCAACTTCAAAAAGGGGGAACTACCGAATTGTAAAGTATTTTATCTTTATCTCTAAGGTAGCAATGTTTTGGCTGCTTTCCAGTGCGACTTTCTCAACTGCAAATCTGTTGCAAGTTCTCATAAAAGGCATTGATTGCATTCCTTCTTAACCTATGTTGTAGATAGATTTTTGCATTAGAAACTTCAAGACTATTCTCCGTATTCCCATTTCCATATTCTGCACCACTGATGTTAATACAGTTTTTGTAAACACAAGAACACATTTTTATTTTTTTTAAAACTCTTCCAGTCTAATCCCTCCGGTGTGCCGGTAGCTGTTCTTTCAAGAGATTTGTTCATAATAGATGTGTTGGTGGTGAAGGAAGACAGAACAATAAGAACGTTAGTATTTATAACTTTAGTGAATCTGTAATGAGGTTCACAGTGTGTTTCTTTGAGGTCAGTTTCTGTAAAATAATCGTCATGGAGTCTGTTTACATGAAGAAAGAAAAGAGCTTCCAAATTAAAAGTCCGGAGCAAAGGAAGGTACTGTATGTACCCTGGAAGCCCGTGCCTGCTGCGCCTCTCGGGCTGACGAGGTAAAAATCCCCGCCCCAAAGCGGCCCGAGCGGTGACAGCCCAATGTCACATCTCCTGCCCCGCCGGCCGGTGCCGGTGCCGCTCCCGCAGCTGGCCCCAGTCCGCTGCTCCCGCCCGTCCCAGCGGCGCCTCCGGCCGCGGCATTTAGCGCGGTCTCCAGGGAGCGGGAGATGCGGCTCTGCCCGGCCCGGGCCGGCCGTGCCCGGCGGCCCCGGGAGAGCGCAGCGCCCCCGTCTGCTGGGAGCGGCCCAGCGCCGCCCGCGCCATCTTGGGCACTGGTCGGGGGCAGCGCTCTCCCTCCCTCCGCAAGATGGTGGCGGCCGGGTGAGTGACATGCCCGGTCACGTGGCGCGGATCGCCCCGCGCTCCCCCTGCGGCGCGCGGTCTCTATGGCTCAGCCGGACATACGGGTGGCGGCGGCGAGGGACGGACGGAGCGAGGCCACGGCGCCTTCTTTGTCTGCGGCCTCGGCAAGGCGAGCGCTTTCCCTTTCCCGGCCCTCCGGCACCCTGGCCAGAGGGCTCGGCTTCCTCCTTTCCGCCGGCAGAGGCGGCGGGGGCTCCCCGCTGGGGCGGTCGGGACGGGGGTGCTTCCGCGGCCCCTTCGCCCCGATCTGCGACACGGCGGGTCCTCGGACGAGCGGGGCTGGGTTCGGAGCGCCCCGGCCCATCGCCGCCTCTCCGGGGAGCGGGCGGGCCGGCCCGGCGGGGGTGGCGGGAGGTCAGGACGGGCTGGCGGCCGCCTCTCCGCCCCGCACCCCGTTCCTCGGCGGGCTACCCGGGGCCGGCGGGCGGTTCCCGTGCCGCCGCAGGTGGAGCGGGGGGGGCGGCTGGAGGGTCGTGTGTGTGTGTGTAGGTGGGGGGGTGGCTTTCTGCTGTGTTTCCCTCCCCCCCCGTCCCCCCGGTTCCTCTCCTTTCTTCCTTCCCTCCCTGCTTACCCTCCCCGCCCCATCTGTTACAGGCTTGCGGAACTGTGGCTGTTTGAAATTAAACGTGATCTTTACTGTACCAGCTGGGGTCTGTAATGTATCTGATAAATGAAGCTCTTCCCGTCGGTCTCAGGTCATGCAAGGAAAAGGGCAAATCTGGGGAGGGAGCTAGGCGGGGTTTCCCTTTGCTTTTCACAGTCAGGCGAGAGGAGTCTGGTTGATATCTGCAGCAGATAAAGGACACGAGGATCATCAAAAGACCTCAGAGCCCTTTTATCTTTCTTCTGTTTTCCCCTCTAATTTAATTTGTCGCTGCTGTGTTGTCTGCCTGCCTGTTTCCCCCTTCAGAAGGGGTCGGGAGCACCAGGGCCCTGGCTGAGGTAGTAGTTTGTGCTGTTGGTCGGGTTGTGACATTGCCCGCTGTGGAGATAACTGCGCAAGCTACTGCCTTGCTAGTGCTGGTGATGATCAGCTGCAGGTGAAGACAATGACAATGGGAATCCCCTTTGTTTTCCCGGGATTGCATGCTGCTGAGGTGGCAACAATTCCTTCTCCTCCTAGTTCTTCAGGAGGAATCTAGCCTTGGCCACCGAGACAAGTAGTGGGGTTCGACCCCATCAGTAGGATGCTCCTTCTTTCGCAGAGCTGGATGAAAAATCACTATTTTCATGCTGTTTGGAGGGTACCTGAATTTGGGCTGAAGAGCAAGTGCCTGCATTTCTTCACATGCTTAGACCTTGTTATTCATCTGGTGTCCTTGAAAAGAGGTGGATTTTCTATTTTGTGAAGATGGAGATCAGTGACAGACTTGTATTTTGTGTATTCTGAATATGCAAAACTTGTGTGTGTGATTTTAAGTGCTTTTGTCTGAATGGTAAAAAATTCTTGAGTATTTCTCTAACAAAAGGAAAAATATGTAATTGCCACTTGTTAAGAGAGTATTTTTACAGTATAATTGATTGTACTTCTTGGTGCTCACAATTTTAGGTGGACTTGTGAGATATCTTTGCTTTTCACAACAAATTAAAATATACAGGAAAGTCATGAATTTGCTGTAGTGAATTAATTAAAATTGCTGGTATATTTATAGTGATGGCTAAGGGTATCTTTTTGATACAAATTTTAGTGTGTTGATCGCTTATTACAATGGCTTAAACTTGGAATATATTAAAACCTTTACAATAAATGTGCATAACTGTCTCATGTTTTTAAAAACAAATTAATTTTTAGTCAGAATTTTTATAAGAACTATGAGTCTGTTAACTTTGTAGTGAAAATTAAAGCTATAGCTAAACACTTGAAATTAAATCGATGCTTTAGGAGTGCTTCTGATTCACAGTTCTAATGTATTTATAATATTGGGAAGAAACTTATAGATATTTAACTCTGCCTCTCTTTTTGAATTGTTTGTACTCCTTAGGTGTTTAGAAGACATGCAAATGTTGCTCTTGCACTTCTGCTGAATGTAGTGTCTTGCAGAACATAGAGAAAAAGTTTAATCTGATGATATTTCATTTTTACCCTGTGCATTGCATTGTTCTGGTAATTCAAGTTTTGTCATGAACTAAACTTTTTTAAAGCTAGGTATTATGCTCATTAATAAACCAACACACTAAGTGTTGTTACTAGTAGGTTTTCTCTGAAGTAAAATAGCAGTCATAACTGTTGACTGTTTCTAAATTTAAAACACCCTTGGGTTTTTTCCCTGACTTAATTGAAGGTTCAGAAAGGATGCTGTAGCTGCCTGCTTTTCACATCCTAACAAACAGCACATACCAAGCAGAGCTTGTTTGATCTGGAAGTTAGGATGGTATTTTCACCATCTACCTTTAGGCATCTTATTTTAACTGGCTACTCTACCAGTCCCTTTCTCTTCAGTGGAAATGGCAGAGAAACATCCCTGATACAAACCATGCTGGCAAGTGCCTTAGCGTTGTTTGATCTGAATTAGCCTTTCAAGGAGTTTGTCTCTGTGTGGTGGTTGTAAAGAAGGTGAAGGTGCTTTAGCTGATCTAAGTGCCTGTAGGTGGGTTGTATGAAATTGTCCTCCCTGTTGCTTTGCCTTATGCTCAGGCAACTTGGGTAGGATGGATCTTGGCTCCTGTTGTAGCTTTTTGGGTTTGAGGGAAAGAATCAATGAGAAAATATGCTTGACCATGCTGCCATTAAGCACTTAGTTGTTTTATCTCCTGTGTAAAGTATCTCCCTTAAACTTCACTTGCCACCTGAACAGTAGTGTTTTGTACTGTGGATGACTTAAGGACAATGTTAAGAACCTGTACTAAAATGACAGTGCTACTGAAATAATGCATACAGTAGACTACTGAGATGCTGTATAATACATGACATGGGTCTTGGTTGTGTATTGCTCAGTAGGTTTTAGGTAAGTACACGTGAGATTTTTCTTTGAGGAGCTGCATACAAGATGCTTAGCTTTGCTTTAGGGCTATCCATACATCTCGGTTCAGAATACTACTCAATCTAGCATTCAAAATACAGAATTTAATCCAGTCAAATTCCATCCTTAGTTTTGTCCTAGTCTCAGCCACTGTTAACTGTCCACCTTCTGTAGTGTACTTGTATGATGAAGGCTGCAACATCAAGCTTTGAGGCAAGAAGATTAATTTTTCAGTGGAATGGAGAGCCTTACCTTAAAGATGTTGTAAAAGTCAAGGCTCTGAAAATACTGTGAAAACCTAAAATGGCAAGAGTAGCTGATATCTTGTAAATGTAGTCATTTTTTATTGCAATTTGATGAATTAGTTTGGAAAGAAGTATTTCATCCTGCCTATGAAAAAGCACTGCTATTGGCATGTATTGTCTATGGCATCATCTCTTTCTGAGATTTTTTTTTCCCCTTTATTCTTCAGAGGTTTCACTCAGTCAAACTTTTTGTGTGAATTTTTAATAGAAACATTAAAATAGGCACATGGCTGAGTTGATGGAATTTCTCTGCAAAGTTATTTAGTTTATAGTGTCCCTATTGTGTATTGTTTGCTGTGCTGGGTGAGAAAATACTGCAAGAAATGTTTGTAGCTTTTCTGAGCACTTCTTCTGACTCATGGAATAATAAAAATGCATTGGGATTCACAGCATAGTCGATTAAGCTTTGGATGCTCTTATTCCCTGGTTTGATGTATTTTTGCGCTATTGTCTTACCTATTTTGTGAAGTGCAGTCACCAGCTGCTCACCCCTCCAGCTACTGTCTGTCAATGCTGCTTCTAAAGATACTGGCATGCATCAACCTAAAATCTTAGATCCAAGATAGTTGCTTCCCTGCAGGGTGCAGTTGCCCTCTCTGTCACCAAGGAGAGTGCTGTGTTCCCATGCTAGCAAAATTGATATTTGAGAACTCGTCTTCACTGGGGGCTGGCTTGGGCCTTTGACTTTATTAGGTCCTAGACCATGCACATAATAATCACTGAGACCTCCCACTTTACACTGGGAAGCAGCTTGAGACAGTAGGAGGAAATGCCAGTTTCTAGAGAATTACTTCTCTAAATACATAAGCACTTACTTAAAATACTTCAGTGCATTAGATAAATTACGTATGGCTTTTCATTTGATACTTTCCCCATAAGAATAAGTAATAAATTAACATAAGGAAATGTTTAATAATTACAAATGAAAGTGGACCACATTCTTCATGTTTAAATAGTTTATGTGCATCTTCCACTATCCTGTGCCTAAGTGTTACTTAGTGAAATCAGAGAAATTGGTTCTAGAACATTGCTTCTGGAGGAGGTTTTGTATCTGTTACACACATACATACATATATATACACATACACATACATGGTATATGCCTCTAGAGAGATTCTGTAGCAGAAATGGAGGTGTCACTCAAGTGTGAATGTTAGGGAAACTGGTCTTATGTATGGAGATTACAGTTCTCTAGAATGTCTTGAATATTAGTCTTCTAATATATTTTTGGGTCATAATTTTTACAAATGTGTACATTTATTTTTAAGAAAGTAGTCAATCTTTTCATCTAAGCAAGTGGAGTTTTTTAGCAAAGAATCTTTCTAGCCTCTCAGCTACATTAATGTATAGGCTTTGTGAACTCTGTCCAAAATGGACACGTTTCCTGCCACTGAAGGTGTTAGACATGAGGAGAAACAACAGAAAAAGTTACCTGCACTAGGGATGTACTGGAATCCCTGAAGTGAAAGGCTTGCACTTAATGGAAGGGGGCACGAGTGTTTCCTTGGACATGTAAAGTGCTACATCACAGTGAAAGCTGCCTTATTTGCTCTGGGAAGCAAGACTGAAGAGTGAAAGTGAAATTCTATTTATTTTCCTTGTCCAAGACTTCACCAGCAGAAAAGGCTTTCTTACGTAGTCTTACAGTTTCTCTTCCCAAATTTGGTTATTTCTGCTGCTATTCTGTTTCCTTTGTACCTAAAGTTCTCACTCTTGCCTTGTTTTGTCTAGCCTGCTTGCCTCTGCAACCCAAGCAAAACTGTATTTTCTCAGGTGATAGCATTTGAAGTTTGCCTGCCTGTTTCAGGTTTCTGGTGAAGGTTTGCAGTGCTGCAACAAAGAACTGTTGAGCATGAGATTAACTACATCCAGAACTTGCTGATGCCAGTATGTCAGTACACATGTGGAAAAGAAATCCAGTCTTGCACGTTCTTTCGTAAGTTCTGGAAGTCTATTCTAGGCCAGCTAAGAAAATACCATCTGTGACACCTAGTTATCAGACCTCTTCCTGGTCCCTGATCACTTTATTCCTATTTTCTACCCCCTCCACAGTAACTTCAGCTCTTTTCAGCCACTTGAAAGAAGGTTGATGTTTTAAAAGAAAATTAAGTACTTCTGACTTCACTGAAAAAAACATTTAAACATCTTGTTAAATTACTGTGGTATAGCCAAATTCTCCTTTTGTATGAGGAAAACTTGGAGAATGCCTCATCCCATTCTGAAGGGTGCTTTGCTGTCCATTTCACCCTTTGCAAGAAGAGAGGATTTTGTCTTAAAATTAACCAGCCTTGTCCCACAAAAATGAGGTGACGGAATTGGTATGAAAATGCTGGCATTGAGTGAGACAAGTTCCTGTTTATCCTGTCTTCTCTTTGGAGGTTTGTGTGTATTGGAAGAGAAGAGGGGATAGTTTTGCTGTTGGTTAACTTTTGAAGTACCACATTAGGAGGAGCTCTCCAAGTGGTAGCCTAGTGACCTCATATTGCCTGAGGTGTATGTTCCTAGAAAGAACATTACTGTGGTGCCAAGGCTTTTGACCAGAAAGGCAAGAGCATGTCTTGTGTGCCACCTGCAATGAAAAATAGTAGGTGTGAAGGCAAGTAAAAAAATAAAATTGCAACAGATTTTCAGCTGCTTTGAAATCTAGTTTGTTGTATTTTGGTTGGGTTTTTTAAAGTCTGGTTTCTAGTTTATCAAGTAAAAATCAGTGTTTTGTGTGTGTGGTGTTTGCTGAGGTGTTGTGTTTCAGGCTGAAGTTTAGTTTTCAGTCTAAAAAGGGTCTTGTTCACTCCCAGAGTTTCTGTACCATGCTCTTAAAGGGGAGGTTGGTCCAGTTAAGCTTCCAAAGTGAAGCTTCTGCAAGATTAAAATAAACCTAAAAATACTAAGTTTTAATTACTAGAAACTTTGCCCATGGCAGTGAATTACATTTCAGTATTTGAAATATGAAGTGGTGCCTTTCTTCCTTAGGTAGGTGTAAGTGAAGGCTGTATCAGTCTTGTCCAGAAAAAAAGATACGCATTGTGGTTTTCTACAGTACCATGGGATTCATCAGGCAGCAAACAGTGTGTGCAGCTACTACAGACATGTTCAATTTTCATGCAGGGACAAGTGTGGTGGTGCCTAACAGAAATAGCACAGAGGGGCCAAAAGTGATCTCAAAACCTGGAGCATTTCTGTGAGCCTCTCTGATGTTTCCACTCTTGGTATTGGAGCATGGGGCCTTCAGAACCTTCTGAAAAATGTATTGTTGTGTCAGTGATCTATGTAATAGGTACTCATTCATGTAAGAAAGCCATCACCTGGGTCAGTTTTCCATTCCCCCAGTGTTGAGGGGATAGATTCCACTATTGTGTGTTTCCTTGGATGCTTTTATGTGTTGTAGATGAACCATGAGTTATGCCAAGATGAGGCCAAGGAACTAGATGTTTAATGGCATGTGCTCTTTTTGTTCTCTCTATTCCTAATTAGAACACATGTATTAGAAACTGAGGGAGAAGTAGGGTCGAAGTACAGTCCTCTGTGAAATGCTTTGTCTGTGTAATAGATGCACAGGCTAAATGGTGCAGTCTGACTCTTGTTCACAAAGCCTTGGGATTCTTCCTGGCATGGTTTAACCCCAGCTGGCAACTGTGCACCAGCAACTGCTCACTCACGCTCCCCAGTGGAGTGGGAAGACAATTAGGAGAGTGAAAGTGCAAAAACGTGTGGGTTGAGACAAAAGACAGTTTCATAGGTAAAGCAAAAGCTTAATGTATAAGTAAAGCAAAACATGGAATTTATTCACCATTCCTGTGTGCCAGCAAGTGTTCAGCCATCC
Organism: Chaetops frenatus; assembly: GCA_013400775.1. Lineage (NCBI taxonomy): Eukaryota > Metazoa > Chordata > Aves > Passeriformes > Picathartidae > Chaetops > Chaetops frenatus. The sequence continues at coordinate 57,796 of VZTR01029482.1, read as the reverse complement.
CCAGGGAAGCAAGGCTCCAACATGACTAATGTTTGCTTGGGAAGGCAAACACCATTGCTCCATCCTCATTCTTCCCCCAACTTTATATACTAAGCATGGTGCCATATGAAACAGAATATCCCTTAGGTCACTTGGGGTCATTTGTCCAGGCTGGCCCTCCTCCTAAATTGTGCATCCCCAGTTTCCTTGATGTTTTGTAAGCCTGTTTTCAAGGTTGTAGATGAAGAGCTGTCACTTGCCCAACTACATTTGTACATGTCAAGAGGACAGCTACTCTCTATGGAAACTCCAAAAGATGGTGAAGGGTCTAGAAAAGAAGCTGTAGGAGAAGTGGCCTGGAGAAGAAGAGACTGAGATGAGACCTCATCACAGTCCACAACTTCCTTGTGAGAGGAAGGGCAGGCACTGATTTCTGTGGTGACCAGTGACATGGCCTGAAGTTGTGTCATCAGGGGAGGTTTAGGTTGGGGTATTAGGAAAAGGTTTTTCACCCAGAGGGTGGGTGGGTACTGGAACAAGCTCCCCAGGGAGGTGGTCACAGCACCAAGCCTGACAGAGTTCAAGAAGCATTTGGACAAGGCTCTCAGGCACATGGTGTGATTCTTGGTCAGCTGGTGGAATGGACAATTACTTTAGAATGGGTAAATCTGATGTCTGAATCTGATACTGGGCAGATTGTATCATGATGATGCAAAAACTTACTGCATGATGTTTTCTCAGTAGTTCTCAGGCTGAGTAGAAAATAAATCACTTCCTTACCTCCTGCTTACTGCTTTCTACCTGCTTACCTCATTATGAGCCAGTATCTACATAGACAGTGGGCTGTACTGAATATGTGGTATCTGTGCTTTCTGAGGTCTTCTTTCCCAAAGTGATAATTGTAAGGATTACAATGCTACTGCTATCAGGATTCAGACATACTTTGTCACAGTCCGGATCTGTCTTGTGCTGCTCTGTGTCATGTAATCCTATCTGATTTGCGCAGTGATTTCAGTCGTGCTGAAATTTGGCAGCCTAGAGATAGTGTGGTGGTGAAATAATAATCATTTGAGCTAGGCTCATTGCCATCAGTGTCATGGTGGCCTTTCACGCTGCAAAAACTGCATATGGACCCAAGAAATGCTTCTGTCAGCAAGGATTCAGTAGGTTACTTTTGTATAACCTCATGTAGGTTTGGCTAGAATGCCTAGAGGAGGGTAGGTCTGAACTGGTATCAAGTGAAAGCTAGCAGTACTATACGCATTAAATGTTTATAGGTGTGCCAGTCTGCCAGCTAAGATGCCATTATTTTCCAGGTCCCTCAGGTTTCTTCCCTCTCTTGTGACTGACTTTTCCACTACTCCCCAGCCTCATGAATATCTTTCTTTTCAGCACCTGAAAGATTGCTTTCTTGTCATGTTAGTCCCTTTTGTCATACATGATCTGTCATGAATCCTGTACCCCGATGCTGTGTTTGCTACATTACTACATGGTCATAGACTAGAGTAGAAAAGAAAATAGGGAAGGATGGCAGAAGAAGCAAGTGCTTAAGTTTACCAATCCTTTTTAATTGTTGAAAAGTAAAAATGGTCTAGTAAGACATGTGCAAGGCTTAAAGAAAGTAGATAAATAGTAGTGATGCTAACCAAAGCACAAAATTATCAGTGCGAAGTCTAGTAGGAGCAGAGATGCTTAAATATTTATGCAATAAGTTCTGCCCTCCCTTTCCCAGTCTTGTACTACCTATGGCTTTGCTGTTGTAGCAGTGTGATGGTGAAGTGCTTAGGATATCTCATGGCTCCTGACAACCTCCAGCAGCCACCACATGAGCTGCAGCTAGCTGAAGCTGAATCTGGAGATAGTGCATGAACAGTTCAGGTGCCATGAGGACCTTCAGTGTCAGAAAGCCTTAATGCATGTGGCTCAGCTGGTCATGATGATCATGTGTAATGCTGCCCAGATGGCTGTGGTCAGCTCATGCCAAAGATGGACTTGGCATTTGCCCAGAAAATCCTTTATGGTAATTCTGAGGTCTTTGTGGTATCCTCCACAGCCTCCTATTGACAGGAGTGGCAGGAGGGGTTGCAGGCAGCTGTGGAGCAGCAGGACCCACCGAAAACAACGAGCAGAGAATGAACCACTGGAACTGAGCTGTGCATGGGGCTGCTTCCCAAGGCCTGTCTACTCTGGCACTCTTACTCTGGCAGAACGTACTCAAGGCTAAAATTTGCAGTTCTGTATATGGATGACAGTATTGTTCATTCCAGTTATCAATGCTCAGGAAGACAAAATACCATCCATAATGACAGCTGCAAATGACAGAGTGATTGATGGGACAGTACACGTGGAGCATTTACTGTTACAAAGCAATCCAAATTGTTTCTTTAGACACAGTCGCACATATTTAACACTGTCAACCATGAAGTACCATATACACTAGCAAAAAAAGTAGGCTACATCTGCAGGATGTGTTGTGTAGAGACCTAAAAGTAGTTTAAGGTAACAGATGGCAACTCTTGGTCTGTTATATAAAATTATTTGTAAACGTCAGGAAAAAGATAAAAATAGAATTAATTCAGTCAAAAATTCCTGCAGGTTTAAAGAACATATTGAGATTATGTCTGATGGATAATAGGAGTGTTTGACAGGAAAATAATTGCAGTGGACCCAGTGTTTTGAAATTAAGCCTAAATCCTAGAAGAGGAGGGCTTCCCCTCTCTTCATCTCCTTTGGAATTCGTTGATTGGGTAAAAAGATGTGCAGCTTTTACCTTCAAAGTCAACACCAGTGTGGGTCACCACACTTCACGGTTCAATCATGATGTTTGAAATCCCAGAGTTTTCAGATCAAGCCAAGGTAGCCAGGACTGAGGTGATTTTACCATCTTTACTGACTGAGCTAGTCCCAGCCATTATTCAAAATACCAAAGACTTCACTCCTTTTGCCCCTTTGTGCTTTTGTTTCTCCTTCTTTCTTTTCTAGTCTTCAGATTTTTTCCTTTATGCCAATCAAGTTTCATTTAATTAGCCAAAAACTTGCCTTCTGCAGTCTTGTGACCAGTTACAAAGCAGTGTCTTTGATGGTACAATAGTTTTGGTAGAGCTTTAAGTGACTGAAAGATGACACCTTTTCATTAATAGTGGCTCGTATGGGAGAACCTTGTAAGACCAAATGGCATTTCTTTTCTTGCTTAGTATTTAGGTTTTTTTCCTCCCTCTCTCTCTTGTTGTGTTTATACATCCCTTTTGGCTTCACGCCATGAATCTCTAAGCTATTTCAATTTGGTTTCCCATCCCTAAAAATACCATTAACACTATTACCAACATTTTGGTTTGTCAAGACTGTGAAAACAGGAGTGTTATTTCTGTTCTATATTTTCTATATCTAACATAATGGGAAAGGGATACAATTGAAGATTTAGGTTACCCTCCAAATACTTTAACTGGGTAGGACTAGTACTGCCTCCTCCACATTCTTTATAAAGTGCTTGCATATTTCTAGTATGGTAGTCTGCAATGGAAATAAGCAGGATGAAATTGCTGGGTGTATAACTTTGACATTGCAAGTGCAAGGCAGCATTGTGTTAACTCCTTTGCACTAATTTTGGCACTATACAAGGACCAAGGTAGTCACCACTGGGACTGTGTTTCATTAAGCAAAGATTTAGGAAAGGGGCCGGCATAGTCCTCTTGAAGTGGACTTATGTAACACAGCTTCACTGTACAGAAAGCAAGCTATTAAGCTGAACAGAGTGATATTTCTGGTATGCAACACTTGATTATGTATATTGATAAACTGATCATCTTAATTCAGAAAGAAAATGGGTCTGTTGGAGAGAATTCAAAAAAATGAAGTATTTGGGGAAAAAACTGCCAAGATACATGCCATGTATGTAATCATTTGATCAAAGAACAGGATGGAATGTAATATAGCACTTACATATATAAAAGATTGTGGGCAGCTTTTAATAATATATAGAGTCACAGAAGATGCAGCTCTATCTTATGCCATTAATTTCTGCAGTTTGAGTTGTAGGAGTGATTAAACCTTTGAACAATTGACTGGGGCTCTTAACAACTGTGTCTTTAAACAGTGCACACTGACCCGTGTTTGATGTTTGACATTGAAAAAAGTTATATGGCTTTTGTATAGAGCAAGTGACAACAGTGGTACCACTAGGCCAAAACATTACCTGAGACTGTCTGCAGCATCAGAATGTATGACTACTTAATGGATAAGCTTCTGCAATGATTTCAAAGCCTGGTCTTCAAAACAGTCATCTCCTTCTACCTGGCAGTCTGGGCCCCAGTCATCCCTTTTTTAGGAGATGGTAATCCTGCCATCCTTACTGTACTTACAGTCCTCAGCTCTATTGAGTCCAAAAGACACAATGACTATGGTAATTGTTCTTCTCTTCTTGTGGTATAAAAATCTGCAGAATGCCTATGGCTATTAATTGAATATTCAAAGTCAGTGATTTCCTTTCTCTTTTCCTCCTGGGGGTGGGGTGGGAGGGGGGTGAGGGTTTATATGCTGGAGTGTGAACAGACTCAGGAAGTGTTATGCTGTCACCGGAAAGGAAAAGGGCTAATCAGAAAATCTCCACAAGTCACAGTCTGCACTGCTGATTGGACTGTAGGAGGAACTTTTTGTTGTTGATTTTGTTTNAAGCATCTGCAATGATTTCAAAGCCTGGTCTTCAAAACAGTCACCTCCTTCTACCTGGCAGTCTGGGCTCCAGTCGTCCCTTTTTTAGAAGATGGTAATCCTGCCATCCTTACTGTACTTACAGTCCTCAGCTCTATTTAGTCGAAAAGACACAATTACTATGATAATTGTTCTTCTCTTCTTCTTGTGGTATAAAAATCTGCAGAATGCCTATGGCTATTAATTGAATATTCAAAGTCAGTGATTTCCTTTCTCTTTTCCTCCTGGGGGTGGGGTGGGAGGGGGGTGAGGGTTTATATGCTGGAGTGTGAACAGACTCAGGAAGTGTTATGCTGTCACAGGAAAGGAAAAGGGCTAATCAGAAAATCTCCACAAGTCACAGTCTGCACTGCTGATTGGACTGTAGGAGGAACTTTTTGTTGTTGATTTTGTTTGTTTGGTTGGTTTTGTTGTTATTAGAGGTTTTTTGGTTGGTTGTTTTTTGGGAGAGGAGTGTTTAACAATCAGTGGCAAATACCTAGTAAATACTTGTTGGTATTACAATTTTAAAATGCTGCTTATAAATGGAGAATTTCTATGCTATGAGATAAAGCTTGTCAGTGGGACTGCATTGGCAAGTAGGTTACAATCATTTTAGTGTCTTGGTGTGGCTGTAACAGAATACTTCCTTTGCTTTCACTGAAGCTTCTCTTCCTTTGCTGTCATCATTGGCTCTGGTTGTGAATAGCCCATTGCTTCTCTTGGGGTGCTTATTCAAGTACAGCTGCAAAAAACGCCCCTCAAACAAACTCAAGTTCTCTGCTTCAGGGATGTTAGGCTTCTCAAACATTTCCCTTTTCTTTGTTCTCATCTTAATTCCAGCAGGTTTTGTTTTCCATATTATTAAATATGGACCTTCATTCAGCAGTGGATCTTCCACTTACATCTTTTTTGGCTATATAAGGCAACTGGGGTATTGATGGATCCACTGCTGGCATGGTCAGTATTCCTTTGAAGTAATACAGGTCCTATGCTCTATTTACAGAAGCATCTGAGCAGCTGTTGCAGCAAGAAACTATCACTTAATGTGGGGCATTAGATCAATCTACATTATAGGCTGCTTTTCAATTAAAAAAAAATCAGAAAAGCTGTGATAAAAGCTAATTTCCTTAGATTCCTCCTTCTTTTATACAGAAATGATACATTTAATTTTAAGTGGGCTTGTGCCAACAGATTTTTCTCTTCAGCTAGTGCTGAGAAATTGCCCTCCCTCTCCAAGGACACTCCTATGCGTTCTGCTACAGGATAACCTAATCTCAGCCTTTTTCAACATTTGAAAGGAACTGTATACAGAATTTTTCAGGAAACATAGATTGAGATTTTTTCAGCTGCCCAAAGTGAACTTGGGGAAGCAGTGAGAGAACAGGGACTCACACTGGTACAGAGATGGGTCTGATGGTTTGGAAGTAGTCTGAAGCTATGCCAAAAATGACTAACCTTTTCTGTGAAACCTGGATGTACTTGTATGAGGAGTCTGCAGCCACCTGCCATGGTATTGTCACCTAAACCACAGACTGGCACATTTGCTGCATTGTTAGGTGGTATTCTGAAACCTGACCCAGAACATAATTTCCTGTTTGTAGTTCAGGTGTGTTGGTGTGTAATACAACTTGTTCAGCTGCCTTTGTATTTCTAGTAAGAGCCTGCAAAGCTCAGCTTGTCTTAAAAGCTACAGGAAAAAGGTGAAGGAGCAAACAATCTTCTCTATCTCACTGTCATGCTGAGGTTATCAGAAATGCCTGTTTGTGGTATCTATAAAAGAAAAGGAGGAACTGTTTGAAAAGCAACACATGTATTCATATTTTCTCCCACTCTCACTTCCTTTTTTTTATCTACTGTAAACTGAATTTGGCAAACTGCAGGATGAGTGAATGATCGTATTTATGTCAATATTTGCAAAAGATGGAAAGACATTGGTATTCTTACACTCTTTGACTTGATAGCGATGGCTGCTCCATGGAAGAACATGCTATGTTGTATCAAGAAGTATGTAAATAAACAGGTCCTTAAGAGCTGCAGAAATTTAGGATGAAAGTATGATCATTTTCTCCAGCAATAATTCCACTTCTTTACTGAGTTTCCATTTTAGCTGTTTTTTTCTTTTTGCATGCAGAAAGAAACTTCCATTCTCCCTCAAGTGATTTAGCAGTTTGAAAAAAGGAGAGATCTTTACATACATGTGGAAAATAATTTTCTTAAAATGAATGCATCTATTCAAGCACTTTTCCACACCTTTGCCTGACAGACCTTATTTTCCTTTTATTTTTAGATTATTTAGACCATTCCCATGTGACCATTTACATTAGCTTTTCCCAAAAATACAGTGTACTAGAGAGAATCCTAGGCCTGTGACTGAAATCAAACCAGTTTCAAACATAAACTAATGACCTCATTTGTCTTGCATAAAATTTATGGGGTTTATTTTTGTTGGAACAGAATAACCTTACCATGTAATAAACATAAAACATATCTGCTGATTCAATGTTCTTATAATTTAATCCCTTCCTCCTTTTCTGAATTTGGTTACTTTTTCCTATCAGAAGACTTCACATCCTCATGATGTTTTGTTTAATTAGGGCAACTTTTTTGGTTAAGATGACCCCAGGCAATGCTACAGGCTGGGGGCAGGGTGGCTGGAAAGCTGCTCAGTGAAAAAGGACCTGGGTGTGCTCGTCAACAGCACCTCAACATGAACCAGCTGTGCCAGGTGGCCAAAAAGGCCAATGGCATCCTGGCCTGTATCAGCAATGGTGTGGCCAGCAGCACCAGGGCAGGGATTGTCACCTGTACTCAGCACTGATGAGGTCACACCTCAAGCTGTGTGTCCAATTCTGGGCCCCTCATTACATGAAAGACATTGAGTTGCTGGAGCCAGAGAAGGGCAACGGAGCTGGTGAAGGATCTGGAGCACAAGTCCTGTGAGGAGCAGCTGAGGGAGCTGGCGATGCTTAGCCTGGAGAAAAAGGAAGTGACCTTATCACTCTCTACAACTGCCTGACAGGAACCAGGTGGGGGTTGCCTCCTTCTCCCAGGCAACGACAGGAAGAGAGGATATNCCAGCAGCACCAGGGCAGGGTTTGTCACCTGTACTCAGCACTGATGAGGTCACACCTCAAGCTGTGTGTCCAATTCTGGGCCCCTCATTACATGAAAGACATTGAGTTGCTGGAGCCAGAGAAGGGCAACGGAGCTGGTGAAGGATCTGGAGCACAAGTCCTGTGAGGAGCAGCTGAGGGAGCTGGCGATGCTTAGCCTGGCGAAAAAGGAAGTGACCTTATCACTCTCTACAACTGCCTGACAGGAACCAGGTGGGGGTTGCCTCCTTCTCCCAGGCAACGACAGGAAGAGAGGATATCATAGCCTCAAGCTGTGCCAGGGGAGGTTTAGGTTGGACACTGGGAAAAATTTCTTCATGGAAAGGGTTTTTAAGCAATGGAACAGACTGCCCAGGGAGGTGACTAAGTCACCATACCTGGAAGTGTTCAAGAAATGACTGGACATGGCACTTATTGCTATGGTTTAGTTGGTCACAGGGTGGTGATCTGTCAAAGGTTGGACTTGATGATGTAATAGGTCTCTTCCAACCTAGTTAATTCTGTGATTCTTTATCAATGTGATATTGAGTCTATAGTGACTAGACTTTTACATTTCAAATAATGCTGGTAAAAATCTCACTTCCCCTACACCAACCCCCAGTTTTTAATGACTACTCAGAGAAGTGTGTGGTAGGAATGGATTCTAATAGGACACATTTCTAAATCTTCTTCCAGTTTATACTAATAGCAGTATTTTCTTCTATTAAGTTTCTCCTCTTCAAAGAAAGCAAATTTAGTTAGTTGCACTTGAGTTCTGATGACCAAGTTGATTTCTACTTAATTTTTGTCCTATTGTCCAACTGGTGCTTGGCAGTAAGCTTAGTATTTCATATGAAATGCTGAACTGTAAACACTTATACATGCATTTCAAAATAGTTTGTGTATTTGCCGTTTCTCAAAGCTCTCTGACCTTACCTAATCTGATTATGTAGTTAAAGATGGTGGGTAATTGCAGTTAAATATTGTTATTTTCTTTTCTTCTCTGTGGTGGGTAAAACGTGGCTGGGTGCCAGGTGCCCACTAAGTCACTCTATCACTCCCTCTTCTCACCTGGGCAGGGGAGAGAATAAGATGGAAAAAAACTTGTAGATTGAGGAAGCAAAAGGTTGTGTGCACACAAGCAAAGAGAAAAAA
>VZTR01029482.1:22163-43199 GCA_013400775.1 Chaetops frenatus | reverse complement strand
TGGCACTAAACAGACATTCCCTAAAACACTCTTCTCAAAAAAATGTAACCACAGTAAGATTTACCATCTCAGCATTGTGTTTTATATTTCTCCCATTCACAAAATACTTATATGTCTGGACATGAAACGGAGTTTGAAAGCTGTGTTTTGATTCTTGTCTGGTTCATTTAAACTGCTTCTATGCTGGTGCTCAAGCAGAGGAGTAAGAATGATGTTCTGGTTCCTTTAACATATTCTGAACNGTGAATGTGAAACCGCTACAATGTTCCAGTTCCTTTAACATATTCTAAATTCCCAGATGTAAAATTCAATTGCATTAGTGCTGGTGAAAAACAAGCACTTAGAGGGAGTGTAAAGACCAGCAAAGTAAATTTATTTTTTTAATTGGGAGCACAGTGAACACAATCCTCAGAAAATACAGCATAAGAACTTTGTATTAGGAGCTTATTCGTGGAGTACCTTGATCTCAGCTAGATGAGATGCTGTTGACATTTGGCAGACAAAGCTCTAGGGAAAGCTGGTGGATGGTAAGAAAGAAGACATTTGGTGCAATTAGCTGTGGTACCAACCCAGGAATGAAAGTAAACAGGCACAACATGGGGACAAGAGGATTTTTCAGAATTAAGGCCTAAACGGCTCATGGCTGCAGGAATCCCCTGCTCTTTGTACATTCTTTGGCAATTTCCTCTTTAAATAACTGGTTTGTCTGCTTCTAGATCCTGGATAACTGCAACTGGGTTTGGCTTCTCCCTGTCTCCTCTTGCCCATTCCAGTATGTGCTGAGATACTGCACTGTACCCTGAAACAGCTGCCTCAGCCCACATCTACCACAAAGGGCTGCAGGATTAAAAATTAAACTAACACACATTTAAGAGATCTAGATGGGCAGGGTCAGTCTAAATTCTGAACAGACTGAAATGACTGCAGGGCTGTCAGCTGCTTTTACATCCTTTATTGAATATTATACTGAGCAGAGAAATGATCTCTATTTTGGAACAATTTGTGCTATTTCACGAGGTGACTGCCTTGTCATTTATCTTCCACAGTAACTCTTATGGGAAAACAGGATCTTTCCCTGTAGTTTTACTCATGGATATCTTGCAGTTCCATATCTTTAAGTCTTACCTTTCTAAAGCAAAAATAGCAAAATTTCAGGTCTCTTTGCTTAGTCTCCAAAAAGTTGTAGCAATTACAGAAATACACAATGACTATCATATGAGAAGCTAGATGCTCTATCTGAGCTTGTGTGACAACCTTTGGATTTTCCAGACAGCCCTTAATTTGCCAAGGAGGAGTAGTTTTCCTGGAGAATAACTGAGCCAAAGAACTGGGGTAACAATGGCTTAAAAAGTTGAGCCTTCTAAAACCAACTTAAAAACCATTAAAGTTTACCCTTTCAAATTGGAGAATTAAAATACTACAGGCATGTAAGTTTTAATTTTGAGGTAATGAGCAATGTTAGGATAATGGAGAAATCATTTCCCTTTCTATGAGTCTTCCCTTCAGCTACCAGCATTCCTGCATTGCTGGTGATGCTCTCACTTGTCAGCACCTGCAGGAAGCAAGTGGTGGGAGGAGGTGGATGGCCAAGGACTCACTGGCACATCTCAATCAGCAGTTAACTACTCCAAGATATTTTAAATCTAAGAGGGGCACAGTAAGAAGAGGAAAGGAAGGAAAAATACCACCCCATAGCATAAATAAACTTGGAAGATGCTCTGCTGGAGTCCAGTCTGTTGGGAAAGTCCTTGAATTACGACAGAAAAGCAGAACACTCAACAAACAGATTTGTAAATCCAGGGATGACTGAGAAGCTCACGGAAAACACCAAACCATTACAGCTGGTTGTGTGCCAGATTGACAGAGGGACACTATGAGGGATTGATTTCTTAAAGGGAATAAATGCTTGTGGTCAAGATGAGAGGTACTTTGACTCTTTAGAGGCCGAGAAATTATTCAGTAAAACACATAAGAAAAAGAATGTAATTCTAGTACTGGGTGGCCTCAAATTCATGAAGGTTCAGAGAGCTTATCTGTCTATGCATCTAAATAATCAGTCTTAAATTAGCTACAGTAAAGATCTAATTATTTCTTCTGCTGCAGCTACCTCCCTCTCCCCTTTGTATTTTGGGGCAGTGTCATGGACTATTGCTACAGTTTCAAATTTACGATTAATAATTCTTAAACTATTAAGAGTCTCCAAATAATGTGTCTTTATCTACCTGTAGACACATTTTGCCTACCTTCATCAAACTCCTTTTCAACAATCTCACCCTCAAAGCACCATTTCCCCTGAAATAATTTTAACATCCCTAAAAAGTTATGGCATCCTTTGCTTTGCAAAGTGGAGGATTTTTTAAAAAAACTTTCATCCTTCCTCCTAACAAGAACAGGATCTACAAAAGCCTTGATTTATATAAGCCTTCCTGGAAAGCATGAGAAAAACTCTGGAATCAGTAAAAGCTGCTGTGTAAAAGCATAAAGAAGTCAACTTTCTGTGAAAGTATATTGCTCTACCAGGATACATTAAGAAGATAAAATTTCAGGCCTCAGTTTTACAAAACCTGTACAAAATACAATAAATTACTAGGATTGTTCCCTTATGTCACTTTAGTTAACTGGGCACATTCAGTAGGATACATGAATGGATTATTTGGCAAAGCACTGACTTATTGCTTACATGAATGACAGAAACTGATGTCCAAATTTTAAGAGTTGTATGGATCACCTAAAAAATGTTAAAATAACAAGCCTTACTTGATCTACAAGCTTACAGAATTTAGGGCATAGGAAATGCAAAGGGATGATGTGGAATAAGGTCCTTTAGGTTGGTGTGCAACAGTTCCCTGTCACTGCATGCTACCAACACTTATTATTCGGCTGACACCAGCAAGCCAGGCAAAGCTGTGCTGAAGTTTTATTTGCACAGCAGTTTTAAACTTGACACTGAGGTTGGACTGCAGTAATAAACTGTAGGACTTAAGGGAAAAGTAGTGAAGCAAGAGTGAAAGAAAGTAACACATTGCCTGTCCCTGCACTCTCCATTGTGCTCAGTGGATACAATAGGCACGTGCAGCACTTCAAAAACCAGAGTAGCACTAAACCAGATGTTTCTGGTGCTCTTTTACTAAGCATGAGGTGAAATAGGAAGCAGGAGAACTACTTGTGCTACAATGCAATATTTAAAAATAATGAGTAGATACATGCCCAGCTCTTGTGCCCTTGTTGGCAAGCTNCTGTGTCTTTCTTCCGTGACCGGGTGCTTGCAGGGACCACAGCTGTGCTGGTACAGGGCAAGGCCAGTGTTTGTTCCTGCATCTTCAGTACCTGCAAAAGCACCTCTGGCTACCAAATAACCACAAGAGCTTGCCTCAGTGGAATCTATGAATTCACCCTTACTCGAACATAAACTCAGAGCAGAATTTAAGACAGTGATTCCTAAGGAACCGAGGATGAAGGAAAACTTACTCCAACTATGTTGTCAGTTCCAAAATTACACCCAGTGCCTCAGAGAGCTGGTATTGGATCACTTTGCATAGCTCTTCACTGAGTCAGGACATGGCAACTGGCAGCCTGAGAGATGAATCATGATCTGATGGTAGCACAAAGCTCCCACAACTATCCTACAGCTGAACTCTTCCAGATCAGCCCATCCACTAATGCATCTCAAAGGAATTTACTTCACTAACTCAAGAGTGAGACCTTTTGTCAGTGAATCATCAATTCCCTTGTAAAGCAGTGTGCTACTTGTCCACATTGCACAATTACTAATACACACAAAGAGACTCAGGGAATGTTCATGACAAAGGCAGAATAACAATGATTAGATGGATATATATAATATATAATTTAAAATTTTATTTTAAAACTTTGCACATACACTTCTTCAGTATCCTCCTCTTTTGTTCATTGCACTGAAAAGTTTCAAAAAACACAAAATATATCCCTTTACTAAACATTTTTAATTCTTAGGTTACAAAAAGATTAACATTTCACAGTCACAAAGCAGAAGTACATTGGTCCAAAACATCTTCCTCCAGCAGGTCCTCCTTTCTTCAGGACATACAAACCCCAGACAGTTGTACAGATCTCAAGGTATTAGGATGAAGTGCCCATTGAAGGAAAGAAAAATCTGGCAGATATTAAAAAAAATCAAAATAAGACACCTATGAAACAACACAAACGATGGATTAAAAAAAAAGAAAACAGAATGAGCATGGAGGTGGAGAAGGGCATCCTCCTTCAAGTACATCATGGGTAGAAATACAGCAGCACAGTTACAGCATCATTTGGTCACTCTCTCTATGACAGCCACATCACTGAGACTTCATCTAAAGCACACGGAGGAAGACTACTTACATACCTACAATGTCTGGAGGAAAAACAATTCCACACAGTTTGCTGTTCATGTTTGACAGAAAAATGCTGAAAGTATTAGTACATAAAATGTAAAATTAAAAGGAAAACACCAAGGCTGGAAGAAACCCAGCAGATTTGCTCAAAGCATGTAGTGTTCTTTAAAAACCTAGCAAAAGTTCAGAAGCAAAATCTGCCCAAACATCAAGAGCAGTTCTTCAGAAACATCCTGGAGGGACAGAGTTGACAATACCTCAAAAACGTCTTGTCATGTTTCAACATGGAAGTAACTGCAAATGGAAATCCACTATTAACAGCAGATTCTGACCACTCTTGCTTTAGCCTGTTAGCCCTGTTGTTTTTTAGAATTTATAGAAAAAATCCTCTCTCCAGTGTGAGGCCGCTGAACAGCAGCCCTTTCAGACAATACACTTTTGTGTTCATGAAGGAAGCATTATTGTCTTAACACACCAAAAATGGTTGCGTGCCTTATATAATCAGCTGTAAATTAAATTTCTAACACTTTCTTCAACAAATTAAATAAAGAAAATTTTAGGCTGTCGTGCAAGAGAAAAATATCTGAAATGGCTGTTCTACTTTCTGCAACAGAATTTCTAGGCGAAGGGTAAAAGCTTCTTGGTTTTGAGCTTTTAGAAATGGGACTGGACTAGGCAGCAGAAGACTGAAACTCCCTTACTGGCACCTCCCCTTGCCATTATCCAAGGAAGGACAAGAATTTGCCCAACTTTCTAAGCAGTGCCTATGCACAGGCAAGGCAGTGTGCAATAGCACTATGATTGCAGACGTAACTCAGAACTGAGATTCCTTGCTGCTGAGGCTGTAACAGTTTTGGATACTAAGGGAACTTGACTGGCAAAAGCCAGAGCACTGCCGGCACCAGGCAGTAACTAAGATGAGATGTCAGGGAGCTAAAATTTGGATGTGGTGCCTAATTTGCTCCAGTTTGAGGACACAAGCTGCCTGCTCCTAACTTGGGAGCTTCACTGAGCCCTAGAGCAGCTGCAAGTCTGAACACAGCAGTACCCATCCTGCACCCATCTGAAAAATGGCATTGTGCACCAGGAATCCTCCCTGCCATCAGTGTTTTCTAATGCTGTGTAATGCGAAGTAATTCAGCCTTTAAAGGGAATTGGAAGTGCTTTTAATTGTTCTTGCTTCTCACATAAGACCTCCCCAATAAATCACTCCTGCCTGCTGTTTCTGTGAGCCTTAGGTGTGTATATGCATTTATACCATGCCTTGAAGCAGAGTAATGACCCCAGCAAGGTATGCAAGAAGCTCCTACTGAAAGCAGGTAAAAGTGAAAGCCCGAGTACTAATGCATAGATCAGAGATGTGCCAGATGCTCCAGGGAGGCAAGCACCTAAATGTGTAAGATACTTAGCAAAAAAGCAAAACAAAAAGCATCACAGCATAGTTTCAGTCACACACATCTGAGTATAAAACCTTTTAATGAAGTTCTCAGAATTCATTAATTGATGCTAATTGATATTAATTGTTGATACAGTATTTCTGCCCTTTCTGGGAAAGGGGCTGACAGTGGACGTAATGACCTGGGCCCAGTTGCTGCAGAGAAGCTGCTGACTGATGGCAGTGCGTCAGATGAACAACAAACACTGTGCAGGCTGATTCACCAGCCCACCAGATCATGCTCTGAGAATTCACCTGCCAGTTTGCTCCCACCAATTCATGCAGTCTGCTAACCCATCTTCAGGGGTACATTTAAAAACCCCTCTGAATGAGAGGGTGCTTTTTCCATTGCCTTGAAGTTTCACTTTCAAATTTTGGCAAATGCTACACTGGAAATCTATTTCCACCACATCGCACTCAGTGGTTTTATAGCAACTGGTGTGTGTGTTGACACCCTATTACCAAATGAAGTCCAACAGTGGATGAGCACTGAAATATTTGACTTGGGCTTGTAGTTGGTACCAGCAAGCACCAGCGTCTTTGCTGTTCAGATGATTTCACCAGATTTGCCAGCACTAATTTCTTTGTCAAAGAGGATCTGATTTGTTAGAGGACTACACAACTGCATTTGCGAAGAGACAACAGGAGTTACACAGAGCATGAAAAGCACATTTACAAGTTTATTAGGCAAAAAAAAAAAAAAAAAAAGTGCAAGAGAAGATCTCTTGCTTATACTGTAAAGCATATAAGCATATACGGGGCCATGTGAAAAATGTTCTAGACTCCAAACCTCTCTTTTCACCCAGATGCACACAGAAAAAGAGGTAAAGAGAAAAAAAAATAAGGAAAGAAAGCATGAAAACACATGATCAGATATGCCATTGATTTATACTGAAGCTCTAGAATATAAAACATCCATGTTCTGTACAGCTTTGTCACATGAGGCACTGGGGAACTCATGGAACAGTTTTCAGGCTAAAATCACGCAGCTTGCTGCAGTGTTTGAGCTGTTCCACTCTCCACATTGCCTGCTTTCATCCTGAAAATCTTCTGGGTCTAGAGATTTGGAGCAAGAGTAGTTTAAATCCACCAAACTGTACTTCCGGATGCAGTCAAATACAGCATCTGGGCAGCTGCACTGCACTGGGGCTGCGCCGTGTTTACACAGCACATCATAAATTACAGAACTGGCCAGCTCTGGGCTACGCCTGTTCAGGAGAAAGTCTGCAAAGGGCACAGCATCTTCTCTTTTGGAAAGAACACAACATTTGTGAGCTCCCTAGTCAGTGCCCTACAATGATGTCAGCTCCCTGTCTTTTTTTGTATCAAAGAAGTACAAACCAGATGAACCACACCAATGTGCTCTGGGCACAAATGAGGTGGAAGTTGGCTTCCCAGCCAATATACCCCCCTATATGCTAGAAATTTCTGATTTTTTTTCTTTTAAATTCCTGCCAATGAAGTAAGAAAGCTGCCTATGTGGACTAGGCAGCCAGATTACACTACAGACTTGCTCACTTGTTTCTCTCCTGGAATACTGCTTTCACGTCAATAATGTTTTACACAAATTTTCTTTATTTAAATTGGTTTATCTAAGAAATGAGCTGCTGAAGCAAGTCAAGGGCTTGTATCTATCACAGTCACCTTGTGATCCTTGACTACAATTCTCAATGCCAAGAGGACAGGAAGTTTTAAGCTGTCCCTTTCTAATTGCTGAAGTCAAGCAGGCGAAGGTATACTGAATAATAAGTGAGGCAAGAAGAAGTGAAATACTTGAAGTAGATCACGATCTGGGTATCCAAAATGCTAGTGAGAACAATACCACTACTTCAAGTAGAAGTCCAACTGAAAATACATTCAGGAGCCCAAACAAATAATTTACTAAATCTCAACTGATGCAAAAATCTTATGGTCAGGGATCCTTGCAACAGGATAAAGCAGGCAGAACCATTCAATGAATGTAAACCTCTGATCCCAAAGAAACCACAGCCTCCAGGTAAACATCACATAAAGCTGAGTTTGCATGCTCTGCATAATCATGGTATACACACAACAAGAAATCTTGACAGGTAATTCCTCACACCAGAATAAATTCTGCCATACAGGACTGTGACCTTTTTCTCCTGGACAACTTTGCAGGTGCCTGTTTTAGCTGCAGTAGACAGGCATAGTCACACTGAAACCAATTTCAGTTTTCCTACTAAAATACAAGAGGCGTAGTCTACTGAAGAAGAGACAGGAAAGGAAAATGGGGGCTCAAAGGATTACACAAGTTTGAAGTTGTCCATAGATAAGTCATGAATACAACTTTTTGAAAGAAGAAAACTCTTGAGTCTCATATATGTATATCTATATTCTTAAATGAGATGTGACTCAAGCCCCCTTGTGAATATTTGGGGATAGATTTCAGGAGCCTCCTTGGCTTCTGATACCCACTTCTACTTTCACAACTGAAATGGCTCTTCCAAGCTACATGGTAAACTGAGAAAAAAATTAATTCCCCACCCCACCTAGAGGGATGACAGAATCCATAATATGCTAGCAGCATTTAAATCCCATTCCTGTTAAGCACCAAAACCATTTCTGTAGGGAAATCAGAATCTTAAGGGTTATCTTTAATCATATACAGTATATGTGCAGAGCCCTACCTTTTGGGCAGAAAAATACCCCTCCAGCATTAGTTTTGACTAGATTACATCAACTGGAAGTGTCCTGGTCAGACCACCAAAAACATACTGTCTCTTACAGGCTGTTCCCAAAAAGATCCCCATCCTATCACCACTCTTGATGCTCCTTTCAGGACTGTTTGTTCCCGTGTATCAAAGGGATGACGTAGACAGAGATGTCGTCTCCAGAGCCCAGCCTGTCGTTGGATATCCGCCAGCCCCGGTCCTTCAGCACTCCTCTGGCTCGCATCACCAGGTCCTGCGCCGCCAGCGTGTACCTGTGGAAAAGGCACCATACAGCCAGGGAGGCTTGCCTCCATCAGGAAAGCGGGCTTTCACAGCCTGCTGCCTGCCAGATTTAATGTTGTGACCTACCAAGACTTGCTTCCCAGTGTTTTAGAAGCAGGCAGGAGACACACAAACCATGGCATATGCACAAAGCAACTCCTTCCAGTTCAGTGACAGTTCCTCAATAAGAATGTAAAGGTATTTGACAGGCACCACTTGATCAAAAGTCACTGGCCATTCTAAGTGCCTGGCTTCACCAGTCTTCAGAAAAATACTAAACACACTTGCCTTAACAAATTGGCTCTCTAGTAGTAGTCTGAAAAATTGAGGACCCCAAATAACACTACTTGTTGAAAACTACACACTTGTTCACTGACACACCTGAAGGTAAACATGGCTCAACTATTTCAGAAATGAACTGTAACAAAGAAAGTAATTTGACAGCAAGTAACAGAGCATATAAAAAAAAAAAATCTAAATTTCACTTTAAGCCAAGTAGACTAGCTTGTCTGGTTTTTTTTGACCACAGGAATGACTTTTAAATCTCTTTTATTCTAAAACTGGAAAAGGAAACTTACAGTTAATATGATCAGATTAACAGAGTCCCACAGTTCTTTCACATTTATGAGTTCAGTGAAAACTGCATGACTGTGAGTGGTCAAGTGCTTAATTTAGTGAAATACCAAGTTTCATGTTACTTCAAAACTCCCAGCCTGTGCTGGGTTGAGTGGCATTGGATTTATGGGAGTTATTTTTCTGTCCTGAAAAACTACCACATGCTGCTTGGGGGCAGAAGGGTGTCAGAGTCCAAAAGGTGCACACACCTGTCATGTTCTCCCTTACTGCTTTACCTGCTGTTATTACATCAACACATCTGTGTACTCACTTAGAAGTTTCCTCTGAAAGAAATCTCATTATGGGTGAACAGCTACTGTCACATTTTACTTCATTAGCCCAACACCTGGCCAAGAGGTTTGAATTTGATTGGGTGGAGGCAAGCTTTTATATGATTTGATAGTTAAAATTAACTGAATATTTAAAAGACTGACAAGAAAAATATACCAGTCTGCATGGTTTTTATTAAAAGTGTAAGTATCTACCTCCAGGATGATGCAGGGCTCTATGAAGCCACACACATAGGCCTCCAGAACTAAAGTACACCTCTTGTTTCCAAAACCAGAAAGGACAAGAAGGATTTGCATTTCAATACACCCTTTTCTAGGGAGGATCCTTGACCAGAAATGATCTGCCCAGATCTCATCTGTAGAAAGGGAAAGAAAAATATCTCTGTTGATCAGAAGCACTGTGTGTGTAAGTTTATCAATTACCCAGGACTATTCTAACCTTAGAACTTTTCACCACAGAATTCCTTATTAAGTTGTGATTTCTATCATAGAAATTTTATTCAGTCTCTGGGGATAAAAGAAGAAAAAACCCCACCAGTTATGTTCTGTGTCTAGAATTTTGATGCCTTGAACTCAGAGGACTCCTTTGAATCAAGAGTAGATATATTTGCTCTGCTAGAAAGATTTCTTTAGTGCAAATGAAACAACACTTGACTGCTCAACAGGTTTGATGCCAAATTCAAGTAATGTTGTCCAGCTGCAATGCACCCATTGTTCCTAATGCTACAGAGTGATAAAATTTCCAAGCCTCACTAGTTTTGACAAACGATTTACTTTTAGCAGTAAGAGATGGGCCCAAAGACATGAAAGCTAACACACATGCTTGCATGCACATGTGCACTGTCTGCATGTTGTGAGATTAGTCTGAGCCACAACTTCAAGCTAGAACATCAGGACGTGTAACAAGAAGCACTGCCCTTACTGTCTTAATGCAACATGAAATCGTGTTTTCTAAGGGAAAAATACCCAAACATACATACTTGCACTCCTCAGTTCTCAAATCAGATGCAGGGCTAAGGAACAAAAGGACTCCATGTGGCAAGCAAGAAACTGAAATATTTATTCACAGCATGTCTGATGCTGAGTGAATTTTGGCAAGAATGCATTTCCCAAGGATTTCTCAGCTATTGTCAGAATTTAAGAAAGAAACATCCATCATTCTGCAAGAAAACCTTCCTGCTTTTTCTAATTAACAAGGACTCTCCACATTGAAGGAGTACAAAGGAATGAGTATTGCTTTTGATTGTATTTGGCTTTTGCTGCTGAATGTTTGGAGAGGGCAAGATAAAAAAAAGGAATTTTAATAAACAAGAAATTCTCTTGTAAAAATCCATGAAATACTCAAGAAAACCAGCACAATGAAGCCAAGAAAAAGGAACAGGTGAAGGCAGTAGTGAAGTAACATATTCCTCTCCTGTGTAGGGCTGAATTGAAGCAATGCTGTTCAACTTGGCACTAGAAGAGATAGGGTGAGTCTCTTGTACATCAAGATGAATAGCAACAGCAGTCCATTACCGAATGTTTTATTCTCCAGTGCTGTGAAATTGGGATTCAGCTGTCGAGACAGCATTAGAGAACTGCTGAAGTAGTTTTAAAGTATCCACTTCCTCCTAATGAATTGCCTTGCTGGAATACAACTTTTGTGTTTTAAGAATAAATATATGGAGGTTTTTTCCTTCTGCCAAAGCTTTCTGTATTGATCAGTGAAAGTACTGAAGGAGAAATGGTGACAGTGGGGGAATCGTGCTGCTGTCTGAGCAGCTTCTTATCTCCTCACACCCAGCAGAGGTGGAGAAGCTCCTCAGCATCCTCATAAATCTCTAGTGAGTGTGACAGGGAAAGTGAGGGGACAAAAAATGACAAAAGAAAGGATGAGAAATAAAAGATTCCCAGGGTTAGGGGGTAAACGTGCATAAATGCAGCAGAAGGAAGTTGGCAAAGAGTCACAGTTCTCCATCTTCGTACCTCTTCAGAGAACTGATGTATGGACAGCAGCAGTGGCACCGCCACCTGTCCTTTTCTAGGGGCCCCCATAATGCTCGTCTGCCACAACATCCATAAGAAATGAGCTCTATCCCAGCCTATTCACTCCATCACAGCCCTCACAGGAACTGTTCTCTAAACAAGTCTGTGCCCAAATCCCCTGAGGCTGCGTCTGCGTGGCTGGATGAAAAGAGACCTGAGGACTTTGCTCTCCCTGCACTTGGAGACGTCCAGGCACATGCTATATTTGACAGAATTCAAAGATGTTTTCTATGTGGGCAACAAATACTCACAGTAAATATCAGCAGGAGAGAATCCCAAGAGCACTGCTGAGGACTGTAAGCTCTTACTCATCAGGCTATAAAGTGATTTCTAATTCAAATGGGAGGGATGTTGTTCCCACAAGGAACTAATTATGTAACAGATAAGTACTCTACAGCTCTAAAATCCTATCTAGGGTGGGGTTTTTTTGTTTTGTTTTGTTTTGTTTTTCCCCTTTTCTTTTCTAATATGCTTCTGTCAGGGAAGAAGTAAGCTACTGGGTCAGATGGATCCACGGGCTGCTCCACAGGTTGGTTCTCCTTAAGACAAAACCCAGGGTGCAAGTCTCTTACATTCTAACAAGTTTTCTACATCCCTAGAGATACTACATTTTCGGCTGATCACCTCACCACAGATTATGTCACTGCACGCATCACAGAACCTGATGTTTTCTGGGATAACATTTCCTTTAAACATAACATTTATAATACAGCAAAGGAGATTTTTCTGTCACTGACTAGTGAGAGAAATGAATGCAGCTCCACAGCTTGAGCTGGAATGCTACTGTAAATTCATTAGTTATATGTCATTTAGACCACTGTGAAATAATTATGTAGAACCTCTCACACAGTACTTTAAAATCCTCAAATATTCTTTAAAACCAAGCAGCAAGACCAATTCCACAGAGGTAATTTTCATAAATATCATTGTAAACTATATGAGGGACTGCTCTAATTACCTTTTGCATGTTTGCATGTTGGCATGAAAAATGTCTTGCCATCACTATTTGTAAGCCTGTAAACTATCTGGCACAAAGTTGCTTAAAAGAACAAATTTGTTTACAATTCAGATGTTCATTCAAAGACCACTAGGTAAAACACCAATAAATGTGTTTGTTCTAAGTTATAAACAGCAGGCTCAGCTCTGCAATGTGTGGTACTCATGTTGGCACAAATAGTGACCAATCCCCCATTATTACTAAACCAGTACAAGAAAATCTAAATCAAAACAAAGAAAATATAATTTTTCTTTAGTGTCTCTCGTTGCTCTGAGTGTTCTATAATGGATGAAAAATTGCTCACCTAACAAATCAAAGAGCTCAAAGAATCCCACTTCCTACTGCAGCAGTCATGGTGGCCATCACCATCAGCTTAGTAAAGACCAAAAGGAACAAGATAGACACAACACACCCTGACTGTACTCACAACAGATGGGACTGGTGAGGATGGTAGGCAGGGCCAACCTTTCCCAAATACTAGATGAGAATGGAGACAGAGCAGGACAGAGGTACTGCACATTACCAGGTGCCTTTGCAAGAATCTCAGCAGCGCAGGAATGAGAACGAAAGCACCATAGTATTGCTGAATGGTGTTAGGGAAATAACTGAAAATAGACTGGATGGGTCATCTCCTCCTACATTAAATTAATGGCATGTCTGCATAGAACACTGCCAGATGCCCTGGAAGCGTCCTTAGCTGATCCTGTGTGCTCTCCTCCCAGAGAGAGGGCAGACACAGCTGCATGTCTTGCTGAAGTAGAGATGGCCTGGGGCTGTCATTCGTACCACATCTTAGCTTTGGCATAAGGAGATGGGCAAAGTCAGAATATTGTAGTTCAAGCTTCTTGATAATCATCAATCATCCATTCTCCTGACGATTGCAGCAAAACCTTTTTTTTTGCATTTCATATTTATAAGTGTCAGGGCAAGAAAATACTGCTGCTGAGTTATTTTGAAGGTGTTCTCCCTTTAAAACCCAAGTCACTGTCAAGGTGCCCATACCCAGTTATCTTGTTTGTTGATGAAGAACAGGGCTGATCCTGTGAAGATGACCACTTAGAAATATGAGAAACAGCAAGTGTTTTGAGATGGGTCTTAGCTGTTTCTGAAACTCCACTTTCCACAGACCAACTGGGGATGTGTAAAATCTCTTTTCCCCACTCTCAGCCCAGGGTGAGGGCAGAACAGTGGCACACAGGCCTAAATTCAGTAGCAACACACGCTTCCCTTCCTGAACAGTCCCTAGGAACAAATAAAGCTCTTTCCACTTTCACAGTCCCATTTACAAGCAAAAGACTTCTGATCTCTGGCATAATGTTTTAATTCAGTGACACTGAACTCAGTAGCAGACAAACCTATGGACTCACTCAAGGCAGACAGTCTCGAGATGGTTGTTTGGGAACTTGTTTGTTTGCATGATGGTATGTTTTAAGGACAGAAACTGATAATCTAAGAGGTGATAAAGATGGAAAAATGAAGAGGATCAGGTAGATTAAAATGGTGAAATGAAGCAGAATCTAATTAAATGAAATACAAGTCGGATTTTCCTCTTATTTTGTCACCACACCTGTCCTGCAGCTGGTAGCACCAGCATCCTCTATGGAAGGTGGGTTTAAAGGTCACACTATGACTAGGAATGAGTAGGAGCCACAGTGTGCAGTATTCATATATATACAGAGTGAGAGAGAGGGAGATGTTGAGGATGTCCTACTGAGAAACAATCTTTAGTGTTAAGGGATTTTCCAGAGGAGCGACTTGTTACCATGTTCTTCCAAGACCCCAGCCTCTTACAGTTTTCACAGGACCTCACACAGTAAACAAAATGGATCCCATGCTAAGATACTGTGATCCCACACCCATTCCTTTGAAGGCAGGCATTTCTGAGTTCTAATACAGCCCGTGCTCCAACTGCTCACATTTACTGTAGAGGCTCTGTCCAACCTATAAAAACATCTTCTTGTAAGTGTTGCATATTTCCCAAATGTTATTCATATAATACTTTATACAAAAATATGTTACCAGAAAGGGCTCTTCTATGGAGAAGCTAGAAAATCAGGAACGAGCACGAACCTGTGGGGATCATCAGGGTCACAGTTTGGTAGAAAGTTAGTGACAGCTTCTGCCACTTCTTCATTTAACAGCACATCCCAGAGTCCATCAGTAGCTAGGATCAGAACGTCATCTGGCCCATGCTCATACTGCAGGAGGTCATAGACTCGCACCTAAAAGAAAAATACCCAAGAGACGTTCACAAAGGGAGTGACTGTCAGACCTGTTTGCGAAACATTGCTGAGTTTGGCTGTGAGTTTATCAGGTTCAGCCAGGGCACTGAAATACCTGCCACGGCACTGCTGGAGTCTGTCTCCAGGTCAGCCCTCCACACAGCAACCCTTCCTGCTGCAGCTCAGCATTGCTCAGGTGCTAACCCCAGCCAGGATGGATGCAAGCATTCTGAAACCGGGCTCTAAAGCACTGTGCTGCCTGATGCCAGAAGCACTTGAAGCCTCCCCACCTGGCAGCCTGGCTTCAGTGCATGAGGCTCCTCCCTATCATTGGCAGGACTTGTCGTATGGAAGCTGAATAATTTATTTGATGAATTTTTGATATTTTCTAATAAAATATTCACAAATAATTGTTTTCACTCTTTGTCCAGATCCATTTAAGTCTGCCAGATTGCATGTTTGGAAATGCCTGTGTGACAGCCAGCACTGCATTCACTTTTCTAAACCTGAGGCAGCTGCTGCACTCAAGAGTTTTGCCTGAGCAAGGGAGTGGTTCCATGAAATACAGAAAAACTGCTCAGTCACATGTATCTGTAAGGATTTCAGTAGCTACAGACTGATTCAAGATCTGCACAAAAGTTAAGCTTATTCCCACTATTAAAATACCCACTGACTTCAACTCATCTGTCTGCAGCCCCAGTCAGGCTGATCACTGCTGGCACCTCTTAACACCTTGCCTTTAAAACAACTCCCACCATCCTCTTCCAGAGAGGCTGAGAGCGGCGGAGTCAGTCGCAGTGGGGGTTGCTGCGAGGCCATCAGCTGAGCCAGAATAAAAGCAAAGGCCATAGAAAGTGTTTTAAAACAAGCCTTTAGTTTGGTGTAACTCCCCTTCCAGCACATGCTGTACTCCAGCTGAGAAATGCCTGCAATTCCCTGCAATGTGATGGGGAGCCATTAGGAAGCACCCACGGAGCACTTCAATTACCACAGCAACAACCAACAAACAATAGTTTGAAAGAACTGTAACAATCATGGCAAGGCAGACAAGAGGTAAGGATCACCTATACATATGAAATTCAGAAAGGGTGCACTTCATCATGCGCCCCGCTCCAGTCCTAGACTCCACTAACAGCAGTTAGTCAGGATAAGCACTTGGCATAACAAGAAATTATAAGCTGTTTTATTCTCCCTCATGGTGCACTCTCCCCTAGGAGCCATGGAGCAGGCAATGCATATAAAATGCCTGGACCTTTTAATGTAATTATCCTTTTATGGGACTTCAACAGTATTAGAGGAAAAAAAAATTTTAAAAATCATCTAGACCTGACTGCTAATCCTTACCAGTTCACCTTTCACTCGAAAGCACAAGAAGGTCATTTGTAAAATGTAACCTTCACTTCATTATCTAAGGTAGCAGCTGAATAAGGACTTTGTAGAGGATTAAATTCAAGGCAAGATACTCTCTTCATTAGAGCATGTCTGCTTATTCAGACTTGAGCTGGAATATAGAAAAGACCCCTATATGCAGCACAGCTCTCATCTCAAGCTTATTGCATGGAAGTCAGTAGCTGTCATAGTCCCTGTCTCCCAGAATTTAGTTCAGCCTTAACAGCCCACAGTTGCAACTCAGAAATCACTGGGGTGTGGAGGGTAAGTTGGCAAACACAACCAACAGTATGCAGCACATGTTCTGGTCAGATCTCTTGGGGACCAGCAAATACTTGAGAAAGCATCAGAGTTAATGCTCAGGGATGCACTCAGCACCAAGCCCCTGGTAGTGCAAACCAAGCTGGGAAAAGCACATCCCAACCCAGGCAAAGGACACATTACACCACAGGAGCCATTTTTACAGCTTAGATGGGGGAGGAGGTAGGAAAACAAAACCATGCATCACTGATTGGAATCCTCCTGAAATGAACCATTTTGTCTGACTGAGGAGTGGCTGGACGGATAGGGTGGATGAGAAACTTTCCAAAGCTACCTGCAGCCAGTCCATGGGTCAAAATGCAAGAGCAACATTAAGAAGAAATCACTTTGCCAAGAATATGTTTTGTTTTAGGGGAACAGGAAAAAAATTGCAATCACTGATTTATTGTGTAATCTAGGAAGAAGGGTACTTCCTAAAAGGACAAGCTTTGTGAACTGGGCACCTCCAGCAGAAAGGCATATGTAGAGAAGAAACCAGATGTCAGAACAGATGCAGAGGACAGTGAGGCGTTAGGCCAGTCCCTAGGCTAAGGAAAAGAGAGTGCCATGGTTACATGAGACAAGGTTGGAGAAATTTGAGGTAAGATTGTTGCATACAAAGATCAGTTGGACATGCAACAAAACATTCACTGAAAGGCAGCATTGTCTGCCTTCCAGTTAACTTAAGTCCTTTCTTTGTGTCTTGTCCTAGATTTCTTAAATAGAGCTGTAGGTCCTCCTAATACATTGCTGACAAAAAAGAGTTAGAGCTGTCCAGTTTATTACAGTCAGGTTATGTTCACAGACTGCCTTGTCCAGGTGCAGAAAGTAACCAGCTCCTAACCCTTAATTTTTCTGCCAGCAGCTTTGTTCTAGTTCTTGGGTCAAGGAGGGTTTCTTGCAGTAGTGCCTTGTGCTTTCAGCTGGACTTGGAGCAGTGTGACAGCATAGCTCCTGGAGGCACACAGGCTGGGCAGCACCACCAGGGCACATGGAACAGAAGCTCAGCCCAGCAGGCTCACTGAACACCCACTGCACACACATCCCACACACTGCAGCACCCACAGCACGCTCCACGCTCAACAAAAAGGTGAAAGAGCATGATCTGCCACAGTTTTCAAATATGAGGGGACACTCAGGGAATTACCTAAGTGCCTGCAACAGCAATGAACCCCACAGCCCTTTAAATCTTATGTGACCAAAAGCAGCTCAATGATCGCAATGAAAATGAAAAATGAAAATGATTCTTTTTAAATTCCAGAGTAAACCTTCCCAATGATTGCCTCCTTCCTGTAACTGTATTTCAGGAAAGTAAAGAGTGAGGTTTAAGGAAAGTTCTGTCTGTGACACAAGTCTGTGCAAAGCTGCTCACACTGTAAAGCAGCATTGCAGAACCCTGCTCCTGCAGGTGACAGCTGGTTGGACAATGACTGGCAGTGCAGAGGTTTCCTTAACTGGTGCAGCACCCTTGACAAATTTAGTAACAATGTCATGTTGAATCTTCAGTCTTTTCCTTGTGAATCGCTGCTTCTGCAGCCAGACATGAGTCCTGAGAGTGCCTCACAGATCTTGTGTCCTCAGNGGTTTTCACAGATTTTCTCTGTTTTGTTTCTGCCATGACAAGAGTCCTCTCATTAACTCCCTCTAGCCTACCAGGCCCCTTCTGTGCTGCCCTGGTGAAGTTTCTCACTCTTTAAATTAATCTCTCTGGAGTATCAGGGCAGCCCTGAAAGGAGCCCAGTTTGGTCACCATGCTTCTTCCATCTGCTGATGTCTTATTGATGCAAAGCAGCTGACCTGTTAACTTGCTGAACTTGATGTTAGCAACCAGAAAATGTAAAAATTTAAGGAACAAGCTTCAGAACCTCAGCAGCACAGCCAGCCATAAAGCCACAGCAATAAGCACTGGGTTACCCTTATATCCTACAGACAGAATAATACTAGTTAACCTGACTAGTACTTACAGATCTGCTGACAGGTAAGAGTGGATATACACCACTAGAGCCCATAGTCACATGTCTTTCTGAACGTGCATTATGCAGTTTGTCAAATAACATGTTTCTTCAATCCAGGTATTTATTTCTCATATTACATATTACTCACATGCAGTCAAGAGCACCGAGAAAACCACTCTGGGCAAGAAATGAACAAACAGGTGGGCTGGTTTTCATTTGTATTTCAAACAGATCTACCCACTGGAAGAACCCTGCCTCTGGCTGCTGCAGAGGACCACGGCAGCCCTGCGAAGGCGCTGTGCCTGGCTTGCCAGGTTTGTTTTTAGGAGGCAGCCAACACCAGTCCCTGTGGCTGGAAAACTGCTCACAACAGAGTGACATACAAGCCTGCAGCCACCTGAGGTGCTCCTCAGCAGCCGGCCTGGGGGGAATTCCAGCCAAACAACAGCCTGCATTCACTTGCCTGCACTATTGATCAACCCAGCTACTTCAATAAATTAAGCCCTTTCTTAATGGTATCGTCCCTTTTATGCACAGTGTTATTCAGTGCAGCTTTCCTGGCAAATGATGAGGTCTTTCAATACCACCCTCCATGTAATTTATATGTAAATAAAAAAAAGTGGGTCCCAACACTGCTCCCTGCAGCATTCACCAATTAATCTCTTTTTAGCTTTTTACTGCCACCCTTTGTTTCCTGCCCGTTAGCCAATTTCCAGTAGACTGTGCCAACTTTCCCCTTAGTCTGTAGCTTCATATCTTTTATATTAATAACCTGTGATGCAGAACGGTTTCTCAAATATTTTCTGAGGAATCAAAGTGCTCATGCAAGAGCATCAACTGTATTTATTAATATTATTATTTTAATTCTCTTGTAGACATAACCTCAGGGACCTGAAGCCAGTAAAGTGTGATGTTTGCTTCCTGAAGCCATCTTGACTTCCTTTGATCATACTGTACTTCTCTATGTATTTGCCTTACTTGTTCCTTTTGATGGTGTAATTCCTGAGGATTTCTCCAGAAGGCAGATGTGAATCTAAAATGGTCTCCTTGGACATATTTGTGGAGTTGTCAGAAAGATTTTACTAACGCAGTGGAACAACGAAAATTCTTCTTCATTACCTTCTTATCATTTGCTCTAGTGGCTGGCTCTGGGTTCCTTGCTGGCAAGGGCCAAATGCTGCCATCAGAGCCACATCTTTCCCCACCAAATAGCTGAGCTGCCCTTCAAAAAATTTCGGGATGAAATTCTGCTTTTCATCTGCAACTAGGTGGCTCTTACTAAGCTTTGAAAAGCAGAATTTCCTGCTGAAAGCTTTCAAATTAACTGTTCCATTATGAAAAATAAATATTTAATTCCATGCCAGAGAGCCTCAGCCATGGCTTGCCTGCTTTGTGCTACTCTAGTTCATTATAAGAGGTTCAGATCTCCANGATCTTTCTTCTGTCATGACTCACTCTGTGCCTTAATTTCCTCTGCCTCCCGTTTTCCAGGTCTGGAAACCACACATTGTGCTTCCCTACCTTTATATAAACAATTCAAAATCCAATGCTGCACAGGGACCAAATATGACTGCTGCTTGACACCACTGCCTTTGCTTCCAAGAGCCAAGCCTCCCAGATGGCAGAATAAAGATGATGTTTCTTAATGCCGGTTTCTGTTCAAGGTGCGCTGCCCATGTTTGGACAGAACAAGTCAGAGAAAAACATGAGTTAAAGCACTGGGGCTTTCTCTGGGAAGAGAAAGAAGAGATGATTAAGAGGAGGTGCAATGGAAAGCAAGTTGGAGCATATGCTACTTCCTAATAATACTCAGGGGTTTTTTTGCCAGTATCTCTAAATTAAGGTGGCTGATGCTCTGTCTTTCCTCCTCCTGCCCTCATACATTTCTGCCGAATTTAGCTGTGAAGAGGATGTGGAAACAAAGCCAATTTTGCTTCCCTTTTGCAAAGCAGTTAAGAGATCCTGAAACGTGGCTAGCATACAAACTGGATGTCACATTCCAGTACTTGAACATGTACGGACACATTCCCACAAATCAGAAAAGCCCATGAGAAGCTTCTTTGGTTTATAGACACACACAAATACTGCAGCAGCAACTGGCAGAGATGATATTGCTGGGATGATGTGCCATTACGTACCCCAGAAACACTGAGTGTCTCAGCAAGCCGGAAGGAAAAATAAATAGGTAGAACAGCATAATTTTTTCTGGCATTAGACAAATCTATCACAGTGATGAGGGCAGAGCTCCTGCCTGCCTGGCTGAGGAGAACAGGAGCAGGTCTCAAGTGAGGGACAGCACTCATTCAAAGGGGGAAAGAAAAAGTACACAATTGATAGCAAAGAAACATGAAGAAGGGGCTGTTTGTAGATCTCCCTCTTTTCTTCAGGGCTGGAATCTCTCAGCATTTAAAAAATTTTTATTTTTATAATTGGAATTTTACTATATAATTTATATTTAATAAATATAAATATATATAAATTTTATATCTCTGTTTATAGGCA
>VZTR01029482.1:2517-22156 GCA_013400775.1 Chaetops frenatus | reverse complement strand
CTTCCTCCCTGCCCCTTTTCAGGCCACACTATGATCTCAGAAATGCTGTTAGGCCTCGGCCTTGATGAACAGCACCTGGGCTGAGCTCCCCTCAAGCTTATCAGAAACACCATCTGCTCCGAGGAACTTGAGCTGTCCAAGGAGCTCCTAGTTTTTTTTTGAACAGCCTTGGAAACTTACCCTTCGTACCTGAATAACAACCCAAATGGAACAACATTATAACAAAATTACCAAAGAGAAATTTACCACCCAAATTGCAGCCAGAATGGAAAATTAGTATGGCTAAAGCCAACGTTCTGGCAATCCTATAAACAGTGGTTCCAGGTGAGACATTTTGAGCTCTCCTGGACCACAGCAGGCTGTGTACATACTCTTTCAGGTCTATGTACCTGTAAGGCTGAATATGCTATAGCAAAGGTACTAGGAATGTTGCTCTCTCAGATTCTAAAATATGTTAGATTTATAAGTAAGTTAAGCCTCCAAGTCAGTTACTGTTGTGCTTACAGTAAATTGTATAGAATCTTTCGTTAAATTGTTTAAATTCAGCTATTAAGTGTTGTTAAAACCTTTAGGCCTAAACTGGTGGTCAGGTCTGGGGATAAGTTTGGCAACGGGGTCTTCTCTGAACCTTGTGACTCAACAGGAGGGTCTCCCATATTCCTTTTTATCCTTACCCTTTCACTTATCCTTATTCTTTATCCCTAAGTTTTTTAATCCCGAGCTCTCATATAGATCATTTTTGGCTGACTTTAGTTTTAGATAGATTGAATTTAGATTTCAGCCCAATTTCTTCTCTGTGTGCTCCAACCATCTAGTAAGTAGCAGAGTGAACCCTGCCAACAAAGTTTGTCATGCTTTCATTTTAATATTAAACCTGCTTTTGCTGATACTTTTGCTAGTGATTCTTTGAGCAATCTGAAACATTCATGACAAATTTGCCTTAGAGATGTTCTAAGCAAGGTTAATTTAATAAATTGGCTCCTTCCTAGCAGTATGATGTTATTTGTGTGTTTTCATTCTCTCATACTGCTATAGCAAGCAATAAATTCAAGGTCAAACACTTGGTATGGTTAAAACTTTAGCAATCCAGTTGACAATGGACAGTTTTCAGCATTTGGGCAATGGAAGCAAAGCTACCTCTTTTTGTGCTGTCATCAGATGTTTTGCCCTTGCTTAATATTTTATGAAAAATATGTGACATCTGTTCTTTAACGTAGGAACAGGAATGCAGTTACAGAGGGAGGAAAAAAAAGCAAGGCTTGCATGTTGCTTGTTAACAAATACATTCAAATCCCTTTGGAAGGCTTGATATCCTTCCCTGCAAGGTCTCCCATGGTCAAAAACTGGGTGGAATTGCTTGTGATGAGGCCATTCAAAATGAAGGAGGCATTTAAAACTACCCCTAACCTGAATACCACATAATCTCCTCATTACACCATCATCTGGGAATGCACACTGTCATTATTTGGTGTTTGCACAAAACTATCAAAAGAATTAAGAAGTGAAGGTTAAGGGGCAGACAGATGGAAGCATAAAGTACCCTTCCTATGGCTCTTGGCATTTTCCTACTTAAGAGTTGATCTGGTATCCTCTGTGTAATGCAGGAGACTACACTGCTGTGGAAGACATCTCTTCTGCAGTACCCAGATTTCCATCTGTGAAGGCAGCATGATCTAGGCGTTGATGGGAGCTGGAGCACAGGAAAGTGGAAGGAGAGATGAGCGTCTGTCACACTGAATGGCAAGGCTATGGGATAACCACAGAACAGGGAGTGAGAAGGAATTGGTGCTCTGCAGGGATGTGGAGCAATCAGAGCTATGGCACACAGCTGGGGAACTTGGAATCTACTACAAACTTAGTTCCTACTATGTGGATGTTACTATCATGCTACACCTTTGGAAAGGGCATCATGTTACCTGGACTGATCACAACTAGAATGGATGATTTGAAAACAAGAAATAAACACACTAAGTAAATTTATATCCCTCTCACAAATCAGATAGTTGAACCTTGGCTGTTTTACCTCAGGAGATGAGGACAGGAAAGGTTTGATGTATATATTGGAGTCGTGCACTTTCAGGTCATGGTCTCCCAGTCCTCGGGTCACTCCAATTGTTGCCATAACCCGAGCCTGGAAATAAAGAAAAGCAATGGGATAAAATCTTGTTACATGGACTGTGTCAACAGGGAATGAGATAGCATTCCTACTCTGTAACTGCTACAGTTAGGGATGAATTCCCTTTTCTCTCCCAGAAACTCGAGATTTAACATAGCTAATTAACATCAAAGCCTTTCACACTTATGCCATCTCCATTTTTCTCCTTATTCCAAGCTTTGTTTTCATCCACATCCCACTCAGTCACCAACTCTAATGTACTGGAACTATGGAAATGTAACCCAGTCACCTCATTGTCCACACCAGTCTATGAGAGCATTCCTTCAGCAAATTATAATGTTAAAACAGGTTTTATAAAGAGGACAAGGAACTTAATTACTCACATGAGGAATCTGTGGCATCTTCCTATAGACATATTGTTGTATATTCCCTTCACCAGGGAAAAGTGCCAAAGGCCACCCTAAATTGCTGAACGCACTGGTGACAGCAGCACTGACCACAGTGCTCTCTTCTAGGGAGAGTCACTCTACAGCAGGCCTGCAGTTCCCTCACATCTACCACCTCCTTCCCCTGGAACCTTCCTCTGTGACGTGAGTGGTGTCCCAAGAGGTTCTGGGCTCTCCTTCACTATGGCTTCTCCCAAGGCTGACCAGGCATCCAGCCTCCCAGGGAACCCTGCTCTCTGTGCTCTGCAGATCACTTACCCCAGACTCAAGCTCAGCCACAGCAGCTTCTGAGCAAGGGAGCTCAGCATCAATAACAGAGAGCAACTGACCCAGAATCATTTTGCCTCAGTGACTCCTGGCTCCACAGAGCCATAAGAAAGTAAAAAGATGTGCATGAAACATTTTGCAAATAATTATAAACCTATCAAAATTCAGAGATAAGCTGCAGGTCTGAACCTTCAAAACATGGACTAATTTTGAAGAGAGTCTATTTTTGCATTGAGATAAGAACCTAATGCAGCAGGGGAGCACTATTTAGAAACACAGCATGCATACCAATATCAGCAAACTGACACTGCTGCATCCTTATATTGATCCTATTGCTGCATCCAGCTAAGCTTGCTGGGACCAACACTAATGATCTCACTGTTCTTAATCACAGAGCTGAAAACAAAGTATACCAAACAGAACAGTGTTTCTCCCTTTCAACCGTCAGCCTGCACACATCAAAAATTCAACAGTGAGTTCACATACACCAAGTGAAGAAGATAAGGTTAAAGGGTGTTATACTTTACAAATTCTGCCCTGATCCCTCCCCTTCCTAAATTAGAGTTTTGCATCTCAGAGCACTATTAAATATCTTCCTACTTTATATTTTACCATGAAACAGGAACATTTAAAGTCAATTACTTATGACAGTCTCACTGTAGCTTATTTACAATTAAAGAAAAACAAAAGCAAACTAAACAACAAATGACTGCTGTAAAATGCCGATTCATATGTTGAGCTCTCCCCACCACCCCCCAGACATGAGACTGATTTATGAAAGAACTAAGATATTCTTTCAAGCTGTCAAAATGACAAAATAACAAGATACTGGGTGGAAAACACGGGCTAAACAGTGGTAAACAACACAGAATTCCTTCTTCCTTTGGTCTGAGGAGAGAAAACGTGCCCACCTTCTTGCCTTCTCCATATATAAGGGGAAACTTCAAGTCATCTTCCTCAATGGTTTTGTATGTCCTGTGGGGAGAGGACAAAAAGCATTAATGAAGCTTGTACTCAGTGACCCAGTGCCCTGAAACAAGCAGCTGTGATTTCAAAAACAGGAAAAAAAAAATTCATTATTTTTCCTAGGGACTCNGGTTTTGTATGCCCTGTGGGGGGAGGACAAAAAACATTTATGAAGGTTGTACTCAGTTAGTGACCCAGTGCCCTGAAACAAGCAGCTATGATTTCAAAAACGGGAAAAAAAATTTATTATTTTTCCTAGGGACTCTGTCTTNTTGAGCTCTCCCCACCACCCCCCAGACATGAGACTGATTTATGAAAGAACTAAGATATTCTTTCAAGCTGTCAAAACGATAAAATAAAGAGATACTGAGCAGAAAACACTGGACTGCCACGGGCTAAACTGAGTGGTAAACAGCACAGAATTCCTTCTTCCATTGGTCTGAGGAAAGCAAACGTGCCCACCTTCTTGCCTTCTCCATATATAAGGGGAAACTTCAAGTCATCTTCCTCAATGGTTTTGTATGCCCTGTGGGGGGAGGACAAAAAACATTTATGAAGGTTGTACTCAGTTAGTGACCCAGTGCCCTGAAACAAGCAGCTATGATTTCAAAAACGGGAAAAAAAATTTATTATTTTTCCTAGGGACTCTGTCTTTGAACCAAGATGTAAATTTCTTTTTCTACAGTAAAGTTTTCTATAAATAATTGTCCATTTCACCAAAAGGAAAAGTGAAGATAGGGAAAATATCTAACATGCCAGGCTGCTCCTATTGATTGCAAATAAAGAGGTGAACTGGAATAACATCCTAATCAGGTAAGGTATTGTCAGATATGGTACCAGCTATACCATAATACAGTGTCATAAAAAACCCCAAATAAAACAACCCAAACAAAAAACCCCAAACCTGAGAAACTAACCAATGCCTAGATTCACACTGTTAATGTGAAACATGAGCAATGACAGGACATGTACACATGGTGTGAAATAGCTTTCTGATCCTGTTCTCACCCTCCAGGACCGCAGAAACCAAGACAAGCTTCACGTGCTGAAGTCTTAGGATACTTAGTGCTCATTTGACCTTGACTGCAACATTCAAGGTTGTCACAGATTTCACATTTCACACGAGCTTTCCCATGGAAAAGAGACAAGAGAAGTAAAAGCTCATACTCTGGTTCTGTTTACCACATGCCTGCATACTCTACCTTTTACACATCCTTGCCAGTGAGAAATAGAAAAATGAAAAAAAAAAAAAACAAAAAACAAAAACAAAAACCAAAAAAACAACAGAAGATGACAGTCATTCTCATAAGCTGTAGAGTCCTGTGGTTCACATAATACATGCTTGAGCTCAGGTGCTGGGGTACTTTTTTGGCTAAGGTACATTGCCCCAGAGGGGTGAGCTCGTCTTCATATTACAAAATCATCATCCCTCCTCAGCCTCTCACTGCATGTTGTGCTTCCCTCCTGAACCATCCATGCCCAAAGCCCTCAGGGTGATACCAAAAGTACCCTGAGTGCACAAACCAGAGTGGGAAGGAAGGTGCTGGGCAGGTCCCCTGCCAGTCACTGCCAACCCCCTGCTGTGTAGCTCTCCAGCTCTCTGGGATGGCTGCCCAAGTTCCAGGGAGTCCAATAGGATCAGCTTTAAGCAATGTTAAGGCTGTGACATAAACCAGCAGGAAATTAAAAATTAAGGGTGAAATCCTATCTTGTAATCAAACTGCCCCCTGCTTCACCAAAATATGGCACAGGCCTGGGATCAATAAATGGTGCTGCACATGCTGCATCACCCAGGCAAGCCTCAGACTTACTGGGAGTTGCACAGACATTTAAGCCCCACCTTTACATTTCTCAGTAATCACAGGAAGGGATCATATTAGGGTTTTTGGGTGAGAGAAGGATCAAGAAAAAAACAGAAAAGCAACCAAAATGCATAGAAGAAACAGTAGTGGAGGGCTCCCCTCCCACACTACAAAACATTACTCTGTATGAAATCCCAAAATGAAGCTAGGTGAGGTTTGCAAAATCCAGTGGGTCCTTCACATAGTCAAGAATATTTCAGAATATATAACCATAATATTTGGCCATCTGTCTAACAAACAAGGCAGTGAAGGCATTCAAATGGCATTCTGCACTGGGGAAGGCAAATAAATTAGCTCTTAAACCAAACAGAGGCACAAATTACTACAAGTAGCCAACATGATCATACTTCCCTGATTTTTAAATCTTGGAATAGCATTTAGTTGGGAAGGAGGAGTCAGTCATAGATTTTACTCTTGTTCCTTCCTTTATTTCCAACAAATATCTCTGCCTCACTCACTAACTTAGATATCCTGGTTTGAATGTAGAGCAAAAATTTTACTATTTCTGACTACTCATGAACATGTTTCAAAGCTTCCAACTGGACCTACAGTACTGGAAGCCCTGGGAAAACATCCTTGAGGAGTCCAAACTATGCCTTGCCATAGAGCCAGTTGTGCTCTGACACCAAGAAAATGGGTATCAGCTGAGTCCACTGCGGGCATCAGTCAAATCAAGCCACAAGCCTGAGAAGACAACCATTCCTACTGGATGTTCACAATGTTGTACATATTTGTTAAAATAGCAAACTAAGATTATGCGACTTAGCGACTTGCAGCCCCCTTTTTAAAGGAAAAATAAGCCCATTCTTTACACATAGACTATATTATCTGCAAGGTAACTACAAATATTTAAGACCAAAGTCCTCACTTTACACTTCCCTGTAAGATGACAAAAGCAGGGACCAAGCTTTTTCCTCTCTCTCCTCTTTACCCTTTTATTCTCCTGCATAACACTTCACGCTGACTGTGCTTTAGGAAGAAGGGAAAAAATTATCATTTAGGCCAGTGTCCTTCAAAAGAATGTTCCTCACTGCTGAGACCAGCTTCTTTTACGGAACCATTATAAAAACCACTGTCCCTCAGGCCTTCAATTATGACACCTCAGTGTAAGGACACTGAGGGAGGCCATGTTCTAAGGGCAGCAGCTAACTTGTTCCATCAGCAGATTAGGAAGAGCAGCTGGCTAGCCTGTAACCTCCTGAAGCTATGGCACTGAGGGAGGCCCAGAGAGCTACAGTGATTTATTCTGTGGTTTCTCCTAGTCTGTCACCTCTTGGGCTAAGACTTTGGGTGTCAAACTCATCTCAAATGTGCTTTTTCTGCTGATGTTGCTATGGCCTGAAAAATTATCAGCACTTAAAAAACAACGCTCAGAACTGTAACCACAGCAGTGGAGGTAGCACAGACACACTGTAAAGCAACCCAAGATACTCTAGAAAAGAACTTATGTCCTGCATTACTAGAGAAACAGAAGTAATAACATACTAGTGTGTGGTTTGCTGCAAGAGGAGCATGAAGCACAGCTTTTCAGCTAACAACTCAGCAACTGCACTGGGAAGACAGAAAGAAGATGGGAAGTTCATTTTAATTTATGCCCTGTGAAACCTCCCGTATTTTGTATGTGGGTTTATTTCACACAGGCTATAATCTTCTGGACTATTTCTCTTGATTTTCTGTAATAAATTTATACTGTTGTGTACTGTGTATAAAGATATAATACAGCAGTAGGTATATCAAACACAGACATACAGAGAACTTGAGGGGATGGCTTGGCTCTTTTAGTGCCAGCATGGTCTTATTCAGCCCTCTGCGTAATTCAGCCCAGCTCACTGCTTTAACATCACAGTGTTGCAACTCTCCCCTCTGCCCGTCTTCCTCATCCACATCCCAGGAGGTTTTGGTGGCCACCAGGGCATGACAAGAAAGGTTATAAAGACAACGCAATGCTATTGCTTCCAGCCTTGAATGAGCCTAAAGCTTATTAAGTGCTTCTGCCACGTAAGCCTCTATTTTTTCCAAGTGGAAAAAGAGGGGGAGCAGTGGGGAGTAGAAAAGGCAAGCTTGTGCCCAGCTAGATCTAATTGCATTTTTTTCAGTTAACTTAGTTTCTTCTTTTCATTTCAAAAGAATTATGAAATGCTACTGCTGTCCAAAAATACTGAACTAGGCCTTGACATATGTACCACCCACAAAGTTACATTTGGACGCAGGATCAACATTTTGGAAAACCGGGCCAAATCGCACCAGGAGCCAAAAGAGATGTCAGAACAAAAGAACTAGGACTGACATGATGTTACTCATATGCTAACTGAAATCTGCTCTAAATGCACAGTGAAAAAATAACCAGGAGCTACTAAATGCACAACACAATCTACAGAAGAAGTTTCTTACAGCACTGATGTCATTAGCAGTGCTTTAGCACTTTTTAAATAAAAGATTATCAAAGTTACCTGCATATTGCTGGGTCAGAACTTGAAAAACCAGTCAGCTCCCATATGCAAATTTCAGAGCCAAAATCCTAGAAAATCCTAGATAATGTCTTACATGTGTTATGAATCCTCCTGCCATATAAGTTGTTCTTAAAATTTGCCTTCTGAAAGCACATACAAATTCACCTAAGAGTAGAAGTTGATGACTAAAACCAAAATCCACATTTCATTTTCTTTCATGGCAAACTGTGTAAGGCTACTGGTCATGAAAAGTATTGCATTGGCATCCCCAGGCACAACAGATGGTGTTGAAAACACAATCTACCCTGACCTGGAAGGTGTATAACAGGGGAATCCAGACTCTGGTGCTCTGCTTTTTGATGGCACTTGGCTTTAGAAAGTTTGTCTGTGTTTCAGATCTCTGCTTGTGACACCAAATAGTAAACTGAGAATTAAACCTAAGGAAGAGCAAAGAAAATCATCATCAAAGGACTTTAGCTTGAAGCATAGAGCAAACCTACTCATGGCAAGCACCAAGAGAAAGCACTACTGCTTCATAAAAGTCCTAGTTCATACTGAGTACAAGGCTAAAGGCATCTCTGAGACAGGTTTGCAGATTTTGTGTAGTAGCACACTACTCTAAGAACTCCCAAACCTAGGGCCATCCATACACCCTCCACCTGCCCCAACTCTCCCCTTCACCCAAAATAACCAAACCCACAATAGAACTGCCCCAGCTATCCAAACAACCTCCTTCTCAAGCTGAACTTTCTTTGGTCATAACACAGAAAATCACATTTTAATCTTTAAGCAACACAAAACTTGATAGAAACTCTTTCTTCTTTTTCCCCTGCCACGCAAGTAATCAGTGGAATGGAGCTCACCCTTTGGGTAACAGAGCTTAAATCACCAGTCCAAAAGAAACTGTTATCTGTACTGTCTGTCGAACTACAGGCATCTAACCAGTGTAAGTGCATGCTTACTATCAAGAAGAAAAGATGTGAAGTGCAGGTTAGGCACAGAGCCACTGAAAATTGTACAATTTATGTCTCAACTCAGCTATAATCTTAAAAAATGTCCTTACACTTGTGCTTCTGCAGAGTCAGGATCTCTAAATCCGGACAGCACTGTCTGATACTAAGTACCCTCTAGATAGGTTAGGTCCTATGTTCTGTGTCTCAGTATTTTTCCCCTATTGCTCATTTGACACATAGTTTAATGAAACAAAATTACAATAAACAAAGATAATTAAAAACACACAAACTACAGCAATGTTTGTTAAGAGAAAAGATGATGGCAAGGCCAAATCAAAGACCGATGCACATACACATGGGCACAAAACAATTTTTGGGGGAAGATCTACCTTAACCAAGATATTCTCATAGGCCTTCTTTTATGTAAAGAGGAAAGCATACAAGTTTTAAAACACTCCTTATTCACAGAAAATTCAGAAATGCCTTCTTATGAACCTGAAAGTGTATAATGCTTCATTCTGTAAATCCCAGTTCTGTCTACCAATCTACAAATAAAAAAAAATAAAGTCTCTCAGCATGACTTGTACACATATATGATCTCTGGCTTGGTCAAATGAGACTAGCACATGAGCCTTGGACCCCCAGGGAGCCTTCACTATTGTGTACAGTCCTAAGATGGAGTCTGGACTTCAGAGAGCACCAGTGCCACATATTCCTGTGGAAGTAATTCTAAGTAAAACAAACTATCCATTTTGGCCAGCCCAGTTTAAAGACTCAAGCACCAGAATCTTTTCAGGCACTTCCTGGAATGTGGCTGACTTTTTAGTCCATTAATCTCTATTGGAGCATTAAAAGAAAGTGGTAGAAGAAAAGTCAGGGACAGGATTGTCAAGTATCTCAAGTGTTTAGAGAGGTCCTTGCCCAAAAAAAGATAAATCAGGATAAAAATGTAATGAAGGTATTTAAAAGCAATCTCCCTTACTGTTTTGTGCTCAGGAGGCTGGAAGGGACAGAGCAAGAGTATTGCAAGTGCTTTCATTCACTGCTTGTGACCTGTTGAGCTTCTCTTTTCAAGTGACAGAACCTGTGTGCAGATACTGCACATCAAGCAGGTTCACCTTCTACAACAGCCTCAGCAGGCTAAGTCTTTCTTTTTTTCCCTCAGTGAACTTGCTACCTTGAGTACTTCTTAAAATTTATTTCAGTTCTTCTACTCTTAAAAGACAAACAGGAAGACTTGTCAGCAATTTACTCTGGAGATAGAGGAGTAAGGGAAGTGGGCTGTTAACACTGTGAGCTGAGTGCACCGGAGTGCACTGTGATGGACAGAAAAAACATTTGTAAATTTGTATTTTGCCATATTTCTTGCTAGAAGGTTGTTGTGAGACAGATGGGAGAAAGGCTGCATGTTAAACTCACAGTGCCTGCTCCACACTTGCTAGCTGGGACCCTCTGAAAGCAAAGGAGATTGAGGTTAAGGAGGAATCACAAAGCAGATTCTTCTGGGAAAGATCTCTGTAGTGCAGGATGGAGGAAGCAGTGAGACAGCAAGCAGAGACCTCATCATCCCACAGCAGTGTTGGAAATTCCTCCAAGGAGCCTCCTCTCAGCCAGAAGCAGAGCCATAAATCAATCTTGGGTAACAAGGCAAAGAAAGAACTTCTATGGACCCAGCTGAGGTTATGTCAAATTTGTGCAGAGAAGGAAGCCAGAAAAAGCATGACAGTGGAAACAGACTTTACCTTATCAGGAAGAATGGCTGGTTTTGCTTGGATTTTCAGAATGATGATTATCTCATTCCAGTTTAGTTTCCTTCTGACAAAACAGACTGGGATTTTTTTGTTTGCCCTTGTCCACGCCAAGGCAAAGCCCAAGTGGAGATGCACTGCCATGCAGGGATAGGTCTTAGATGCACTGCTTCCAGAAGGAGATGCTCTTGCAGGACATGATTCAGACCAATCTCATTCTTTTCACTCTCATTTGGCCCCAGAGAGGCCATTTACATAGAGCTTTACTCCAGACTTAAGCTTTCTCTTTTGTTGCAGCAGTATTACTTTCCTGCTTCTGCTTTCTCCTGCCCCAAAGACACTGTCTCAGCTCCAAGGACATGTGCACACTTGAGGGAAAGAGCCATTCATCACCGTCAGGAGACGTGCTGTACACAGCAGGTCAGCTCTCACCTCCTGCTGCTCCTGCAGTGAGGGCTGCAAATCTTGAAAAGATGCATAACATGCACATTGCAAACAGCCATTCATCATGGCAGAGCTGTGCCCCAGACACCCAGGCACAGCCCAGCAAGCTGCTCTAGTTCTGTGCACCAAGGAGGCACGTCCCCTCCCGCTCCCCGACACCTTGCAGCGAGAGACAAAAGCACAGACACAGAAAGTAAGGCAGGTGACTGTGCATGATGGTTTCTGCTGCAAAAATCATATCCTCTCTCTCTCCTCTAGAAAGGCCCAGTGCTGCAAAGGTGCCCCATAATCATTAAATTATGAAAATGTAAGTTGCTGGAAGGAAATTAATACTAGGCATGACTGGGGAAAAGGTTGCTTTCTCATGAAGTAATTATGAAATTAAAATTTGATCTCTCCCTGGTGATTGTACAAAGGATACGGCTGAGGTCTCAAACACAACAATACAGCCAGGATTTCAGCAGAATAGACACAGAAGGTTTTTCTAGACAAAAAAGCTCAATTAAAAAAAATGAGGGAAAGGATGACTTTTTGTAAATTACATGATTTTCGCTAAAAGGCGCAATCAAGCAGGTTAGAGCACAGGGTTTGCAGACTTCCAATTACTTTTTACAAGTTGGAATCAAGCTGTTAGAAAATGCAGCTTATCTGAATAAGACTAATAATGCTAAGCTAATTAGACCCACAGGCATTAGCCAGCAGATAAATTCAGGCCAAAAAGAGGGACACTGTCACTTTAAATACTGCCTTGGGATCGGTGGAAAAGCTAATGAGGAGTGTCAGTTGGGGCTGTTTTATTAGGTGGTTCTCTACAGACTATAGCCTGAGGTTTCTGTAGCAGCGCTTGATTCAATAAATCAATTTATATTAAAGGAGGGTGCAGCACAGGTGCCAGCTCCATAAAGCATTTCTGTGGCATTTCTCAATCTGCTAGGCACTCCTTGGGCAGGCTACCTGAATGTGCTGTCAAAGGACATTGTGCCCAGCAATAAAGAGTAAGATAGTGGCCACATTGGCAATATTTGTTCAAATCCGCTCACACATTACCAAGCAAAACATGTACATTGGCTCTCACCGGGGTATTCTGGATCCCCAATAAGTGATTAATGAGAGCCTGGTTTTTGTGAGCTGGAGTCTGAACCGCAGACGGCAAGGCGGGCTGCACAATGAAAGCAAAAGGCACACATCCCAAACAAAATAAACGGCTTGAAAAGTGAAGTTGCTTTTTAAATCAGATGCTTAGAGGCTGAAAGACATTCCTTGTTGGAAAGAAAAGGGCGAGCGCAGAGCAGGCTGGCAGCTTTCCAGGCAGTGGACAATATTGACTCTAGAATAAAATGGGTTTTGCTTAGCGCTCGCCTCAGGGCAACCAGCCTCCCTGCTTTGGAATAAATCATGCGGCCGGGCGATTCCCCAGCACAGGCTGACCCAATGTGCCACAGCATCCCCTCACCAGACACATGGGCACGGAGCTGGCAAGGGCTCCACTGCTGCAGCAAAGACGGCGTGCTCGGAGACAGTGCCCAACTCCCCCGCTCGCTGCCACCTTGGGCTTCAGCCCATGGTGTGTGGTGGGCACGACACTGCCTCCGACCACTTCTGATGGTGCGCAGACCAGCTCTGCTACCCAGCCCTGCCTCTCCTGGACGGCAAAGGAAGCAACCAACAAATAGGTCAAAAAACGTACTTGTTATCTAGGTCTCTTTTGCCATGCTAAAATCAAGTCAAAAAGCTGAAGTTGCAATCTGGAAACAAGCCCTTAAAGAACTCCAATGCAAGCAGCAGAAAAGCCACTGTTTTTGTTCCAAGGAGGAGCAAAAAGTTAATTTTGAAACCACTGAAGCTGATGCCAACTGGTAGTGCCTTCTGGATGCCTTTGTTTAAGCACAGTGCTGCATGGCTCCTCCAGCCCCACAGAAGGCTGAGATGGGAACTCTGGAAGGAGCCAAAGTGAAGGACACAGCCAGTCAGAAATCCAAGTTTGCGAAGGTTCTAGGATAAAGTCAAAGCAAAGTACTTCAAAATTGTTCACACTGGATGTACACGAGCAGGAAATCAGACCAACTGTGTCTTAACTTTAAACAAAAGGCAGAGACAGAGAACACTAATTCTGTGCAGTCCTTTAAAGGAGTAGCTATCACCAGGCCTGCTGTTTTCAGCCCCATATTTCCACTTCAGGTTACTTTCCCCCCTTTTTAGCACTGAGCACGCTCTGCTTACACAGCCTCTGAGTCTTTCCTGAAGCTTTTGTTTGCCAGTACTTGTCAAAGCCACCAGTAAACCTCTCTCCAATACAGGTTTAACCTCTGCAAGGCATGGGCTGGACAACTCCAGCCCAGAGACCCAGCTGTGAAAGACTCTCAGTAACTCAGATATCTGCCAGCAAATTATGGCTCAAGACAGCTCGAAAGCTTGTTCAGCAGGACACACTGCTCTTAAGATGCCTTGCCAGCTACACTACACGTTTTGCAATCGTTCTTCAACCACAACACACATGGGGCAAGGGTGCAGGAAGGGCAGCTCATGGTCAGCTCCCACCAGTGTGGGATTTATTTTAGGTGTATTTAGCACAGCATGATTTCTCATTGCAATTGCCACTGCAAAGAAAGGAGAAAGGGTAGGGGAGTTAGAGCAAGAAGGGAAAGGCTGGTCTCAAAGCAGTTACAGGCAGCCTGGACTAGTGATGCGGTACACATTGCTGGATCAGTGGTTGTCCTAATGCTATGGGGAAACTTGGCAGCTGTGCTACCACTGTGGGCTGTGGGGACAAAGTCAGTGTGGAAACTTCACATGAAAGAAAAAAACAAAAAAGAAAGAAAAAAACAAAAAAGAAAGAAAAAAGCAGAAAGAAAA
This sequence comes from Chaetops frenatus, assembly GCA_013400775.1. Taxonomy (NCBI): domain Eukaryota; kingdom Metazoa; phylum Chordata; class Aves; order Passeriformes; family Picathartidae; genus Chaetops; species Chaetops frenatus. Next base: position 8,051 of record VZTR01029482.1, on the reverse strand, counting down.
AATGAAGGGCCAAATGCATTATAACAGACTCAAAGACAATAATCTTTTGTAATCCAAACAAGCTGGGCAAGCCAAGCCATTGTTGAAAATCTGAAAAGCTCTGGAGCAAAGGAGGAGGATAAAAATGAAGAAAAAAAAGTCATACTGCTTCTAATAGAAAACACAAAAAGTATCCTGAACTGTAAAATAAAACAGTTTGTTTTCCTGAAGAAACATCAAAGCAGAGAGTGTTCTACATTCTCTCACTAAAGCATTACGTAATTAAGAGTGGCTGTTTCTTCCCAATATCACCTGCACCTCTCTACATGTATGTGCAAATGTCAACACACAGGGAGGTTCATGACCAAAAATCAATTCAGACAATTGATCATCTGTACTGTACGTGATAAAAGTTCAGCAGCATTTTAGTGTATCAAGCTCTGCTGGCCAAAGTGCCATCTGACATTTTCTAGAAAAGGAATATATATGCTAATTTATTCTCCGTGATAGATAGTGACCTTAGAAACAAATGCAAAACAGACATGTCCTCGGCCACTGTGTCCTGATGTATCAGATGAATCCAGGATTTAGAAAGGGGACAAAACAGAAGCAAAATCGTTGAAGTGGAAAACAGCTACTAAAAAACCTCTGCCACCTCAAAGCGTCACCTCCGAGGGCCCAACAAACTGGAAATTCAATGTCTTGTCCACAATCACAGCCACTTAAATTGACCCAGACTTTCAGATAAACAGAAACTGATTGCTTCTCCTCTGTCTAGGAGATCACTGCACACAATTCAATGGATAACAAACACCTTGCAAAAAGAAATAGGTCCTTATTTAGAAGGGCTCTGTTTTACACAAATGTATGGCAATAGAGCAATTTCCTCATCATTTTATTGTCCAAAGGCAACCAAACAAAGAGGTAACTGATGCACTAGTTGTGCAATATGGAACAACTAAAAGATTCCAATTATTTTATTAGGACAAAAATGTAGGTCCCATTTTTCACTTCCATCCAGAAGTCAAAAGGAACAGCAGGGAGAGGTAACCTCATCACAGTCTCCACATGCTTCTGCTTGGCACAGGCCACCTTTTTCTGGGACAATACTATAATGAATTCAGACTTGAATTTTCAAGTTACAGTTCAAAGCATTTATTCCAGAATAACTGCTCACACCTAAGCATATTTGTACTGAACTGGTGGCAATTTTTGCACTGACCATATTAGAATCTCTAACTGGATCAATGTGTGTCCTAGACTTCGGAAAATTCAAAAAAATCAACTGGAAAATAACTGTCTTTCCTCCCTGCTATATGCTAGAGCTAAGAGAGTTCACAAACCAGTACTGAAAAGCAACACACAGAATCAAATCTGCCAGTTTGACTTACCAAAACTCTTCTACCTTACTCATTATTCCACATTTAGAATTTCTGTTCCTTTTTCTAATGCCAAACAGTATTAACTATGTAATAAACATTTTGGATAAGGTAAAGTGCTATGCACACATTCACAAGTGAGGTAAAAACTAATATACAGAATTATCTCTTCACTTAACTTTTAAAATGCCCATTGCTGTACGAGTCTCAACGTTCTGCTGGTGATTTGGACTGGAAAAAATGCTGTAGTAAGCAAAATTTCCACTGAGTTTTTTGACATTTCATTTGGAACCTCTAGTGTGCATAGTTATTTTTTCCTCTTCATGCTTTACTTTGTATTTATCAATACCAAATTTGATCACCGTAATGCCCATTTGCATTAATCACTTAATTCTTTGCAGTACCTCATGGTCATTCTTGTTTAATAGGAAAAGAGCCGTGGAGTCACCTGCCAATAATGTGACTTCAACCATTCCAACCTCATTTCCTTTCCAGACCACTAACCAGCTAGGGAAATGCAAAACAACTCCCATGAACCTGAAGAAACCCTCTTTGCCTTCCAACTATGATGACAGAAATCTGGTTTTGCCCTCCTCTCAGGAAGTTCCTGGCCTATGATACTTCTGTAGCTCTCCCCCACATGTTTTTCCTCCCAATTGGCATGTCACATCTTGAAAAAGAGCTTTTGGAAATCTACATTAAACCATTCTTTACTGGTGCCTCCAGAGACATCTGGGAGTTTAATAAAAAAACCTTCCTTCTGCAGAAATTGGGAGAGTGTCTCATGATCTTCCAAATGTTTTGCTGTCTAAGTCCTCAGTTGATCCAATGTTCTCATTCTGTTCCTATTCTTTTGCTCGTGCCTGTAGCCTTTTTAAAATGTGAAGTCATCATTCTCAGGGTGAAACTGCATGCTCTACTAGCAGCTGTTCAAGAAGATGACAGACAGTGATGGTTATTCTCAGATTTAGGTGTTCGGCACAAACACTTCAGATTACATTAAACTTAGATCATTATTCTGCCATTAAAACATCATTATATTTATGGTCCATAAAGCATGGAACAAATGAAGTTATGTAGAGCTGTAGTTGTATGTGAGTATCCAGGCTTCCAAACCTAAAACAGGCTTTCTTTTTAACCCCTCTGTTCTTGCTCCTCCTGAAAGGACATTTATACTATGGACACTAGCACACAAATGTCATGGAAAGAAGACCATTTGCATATATTAGGCTTTTGCCTTTAAAGGCCACGCATAGAAGTCTCAACAGGAAAGATTAGGGCTTCTTCAAGGAGCCTCTTGAACCAACAAAAAACAATGAAGACATCTAGCCAGAAACAAAAAAAAAATCCACATCATTCTTCCTGTCTTCATGTCTTTAAGTCCATGCTGTTCATTCAAGCCTTTTCATTTTAGGCTGGTTGTGTTCAGATAGGCCTGTGTCTAAAACAATTCCACAAGGGATATCCAAACCAAGGGCCAGTTGCAGTGGAGTAAGGGAGGCAGCTCTTCCCTTCTGCAAGCTTTCCTCAGCATGTGAAGGCATGATGGCCCAATGTCTTGGTCTGACCCACTGATACAGAATTTATAAAAAGCTACTTCCAAGATAGGAAAATTGTTTAGCTTCAGAAAGATCCCCCGGCACATCTTTGTCTTTAGATGCTTGCTCTGCTTTGAGTGCTCACACATTAAAATGAACTCTCTGGAGGGAGGTGAACTTATTTTAAACATTATCTTTTAGGAGAAAGACACATCTGAAAGAAGGAAATGTCTTTTCTTTCAGTATGCAGGGTTACACCTCCATGTTTGATGCAGTTTATACTATCAAAGATAGGTACAAAGCAGGCATTGGTCGGGGAGAAGGCTGACCTTATGCTGAGAAGGACATATTCTTACCATCCAGTCATGTTGAAGTCACGGTACAGCATCCTCTTTCCAACTTCCTTGCGCTGCACTCTCCGTGGAAACTCTAAATGTGTGAACTCATTTCCCAGCAAGTGGGGCTGCATGTAAGCCTGCGGGTAGAAATCAAACCACAGATACCACATAAAACAAGACATCATCTATTTTTAATGAAATAGTATTACCATCCCTTCCTGGACCCTTCCCACACAATTTCCACCCACTCCTCTACCCTTCTTTTTACATAAGGAAGATGATGTGCTCCATTTCAGCAAATAATGCACATGCACCATTTCTGAGCCTGCCTGATCTCCAGCAGCAGCCTTATAGAGAGCAGTCCTCTTGCCCTCAAAATCCTCCATTTCTTCTCCCTGCTCCTCAAGATTTGGGATCTCTAAACTACACTTCATCCACTGACCCTGAAGGAGTCTGCAGAGCTTGGTAAAACAGAACACATGCCCATTTGTAAGTCAGCAAAAGAGAAAGGAATGATCAAACACAAAGCCATGGAAAGACTTGGAGAGGTGTGCATGCAGTGAAGCTCAAGCTTTTTGGCTCCCAGTTCAGCTATGCCAACAACACAGAAAACCTAACATTGCTATCACAATTTAATTGTCACCACCTCGAGAAAAATGCACCCCATCACACATGACACTGCAAATAAACAAAAGCTACAGAGCAATTTATTTCCTTGGTTTTGAGAAACTACATCCTTCATGCAAAACAGACTTTTAGAAAAGCAGCAGCAGTTTTGTGTCACAACTGTAACTAAGGTCTTTGATGGTTTTAATGTTTAAATGCTGCTCATGTCTTTTCTAGTGCACCGCTCTGCACATGCTGGGAGGCCTCTTTGCTGGAGTTGTGCCTCTGGCTCTTGTTCTCCAAAGCTGACCATAGTTGAGAGCATCATGAGGCTCTTCATGCACTGTGTAAATTTTTGGAATAGAATTTATACACAGATCACCTGACATGATAGGTTAATCCTAAACATCTATTTCTTCTTTCTGAAATAAATCTCACTCAGTTTTCTTTAGTACTCAAATAAACAAGCCTTTCTCTCTCCCTCCGCAAAGCTGCCTTATGAGTGAGCCCTTATGAAAGAGACATTCAAATTGACTAGGGAACTGAAAAAAGTTGCATTTCTTAACCTTTTTGCAGATAACTCTCTTTCCTTTATCCAGCCAGTTAAGGCAATAAAGTCTGTCTTATCTTCAGCAGCAGCTGCCATCAAGGGAGATGAAATGAGCTGGGTTTTAGTTTGTGTGTATGTCATAAATCTAGTGCTCATTAAAGGTAAGCAACTGGAAGTCCTTATTGATCTACCTGGCATCTGTCATGCAGATAGTTCACAATAAAATATTTCCTGCATTTAAGAGTTGAGCCTTCTCCCACTCAATTTAATAGGAGCTCTATCAGGCTCAGTACATCACAACACTAACTTTCTATCAGCCCTGTTCCTGTCACCAGACATCCTTCCAGAAAACACCTCAAGCTTTGTTGAAACAAGACTGAGGAAGGTTGCTGTGTGCAGCCAACAAGATTGGATTCTGCTTTCAAGAGGTGGCTCTCAAGCATGCAAGTGTGATCTTGACATCACAATCCCTTCCTGGAACAGGAACTCCATCAGATTCTCTCTGTACAGTTAAGGGAATTACATTTTTTCCCCTTCAGTCTACAGTCAGCCAAGGTCTCCTTCTCCACCCAAATATTGTTGTCAAGGACCCTTTAATTGGGTCCCTCTCCTCATTACAGAAATGGTTGAGAAGTACTAGTGACTTTTGAGAGGTTCAGATGTGTTAGTCCACATGAGGCTTTTCATTCTTGCAGAATTCTGGAACTTCTTAATTTAGAAGTACATGTAAGCTTTTAATTTTATTTATTTTCATTCCAGTGGCAAAAAAGATGGAAAATTCTGAATTATTTGATGTATCGCAACATATGAGTGATATTTGTTCTTTGTCTGATAACAAAGACCTGGGTTGTTTTTGGTATTTTTAATTTTTTTTTCTAGTTTATGATATTGTAAACAATGAAGTCAGTCTGCTTTGAAAGTGCATTTCAGTTAACTTTTAAAAATGCACAGCCTATCTTGATTAAAACATTACAAGCCACTACCTGCTAAAGACTGTCACCTGCCTGCAAAACAAGGTCATACTTAAAGAAAAAAAACCATCACACCTGATATCAAAATGGAGTTATCTAACCTTCAGATTGTGAGATTACTAGTCTGAATCAGAATTCCAGAAGAAAAACATTACAGGCTCTTAGCATTTTTT
>VZTR01029339.1:2604-13590 GCA_013400775.1 Chaetops frenatus | reverse complement strand
TTTTTTTTATTTTTTGCCTATCAGAAGTTAAGGTGAACTGTCATGTACTCACTTCTTGTTCAGAACTGGAAGCATCCTCATTAGTAGGATGTAGTTCCCTGTCTGAGGAGAGTGAGAATATTTACAGTGGTGCTGAACTGAATTTATGAACTAATGGGACACCTGCAGTTCATTCAGTTTTGCCTTCCTATGTGCTTGTTGTGGGGTACTATTGTCAAATATTCTGTAATTTGGAGTGCCCTCTTTGTAGGTGCGCCCCATTCATTTTTGAGGCTTGCAATATTTGCAAAAAATTATTCAAATTCTCATGCTAAACCTCAATAGATTATGCAAAATTGACAGAGGCTTGTGGACACATAAGAGACTTCACCCAATTGTGTGAACACAGCCCAGTTTGTGGGAAGATTAGGCCTTGTTGCTTTGGGCTGAAAAGGAGTTATATCAGTTATCAATTGAAATAAAGTTTATTCTTCTTTTGAGAGCACCACCTGGATTTTTAAAATAATTCTTGTTTTTTTGAATTCTGAAAAGAGATACTTACTGTTTTCCTAAATTCTGCTTTCTTCTGTGAACTTGAGTAGTACATGAACATTTTTCCCCTCTTGTGAATCTATCAGAATAATAATTAAAAAGAAGAAAGAAGGGAATGCCTCATCTCAACTCAAACAACAGCTCCTACTCCATGGTTTTCAAATTCTTATGTGTTTCGAAAACCTCCTCTAGATTTCAATCCTTTATTGGTCCAAGTCTCTCTAGAAGGAGAGCTTCTCCTTAGGCTACTGTGGGCTATCACTGAGATCCCTCTATAGCAGTGACAGTGACTATGCTTTGAGCAAGCAGAAGGACTTTTCATTCCTCTCATCCTTAGATAACAGTGAAAGTATTTTATGTTGTAGATAAAGTTTTCTCAGGTGGAGGGGGCAGACAGCTGTTAGTCTAGATGGAAAAATTAATTAGATTTTAGGGATACTAAAGGAAAGGCAGGTCTGTGACATCTCTGAGCTAATTGTAAAGAAGACTGGTAGCAGAGCAAGTGGGTATCACTGAAACCTGACAGTCTGTGAGCTGATGGCCTTATGGAAGCTGACTCCTGCAAGACACAAGCTGCTTGATGAGCTTGCAGCTGCCTGGTATTATCTACTTGCAGCATTATAGCAGTGCATTTGCTAGGTGGGGCATAGCACATGAAAAGGGACCTTGTTGGAAATATCCAGAGACCTCTCTCCCTTTTCAGGCAGAGCTGGGTTCTGCTGTCCTCTCAGCTGAACTTGTGCCCGTGATTTACAATCCAGTGATGAGCTGTTTGAACGAGGTCTGACACATCTTTTCACCAGCAGTCACTGGCCACTTGCCTAACCTGAACTGTGGTGATTATATTGCCTGTAGTGATTGCTTTCTCAAGGGCTGAAGTTGTCAAGTGTTTAAGAAAAAACCCCTTAGGTATTGTGGAAATTAGACAGCGTCTCAAACTGCTTGTCTTAAGTGGAGTCTTATTGCTGAAGTAGTTTGCTCAGAGCATTTACTTGACTCCTTCTTAGTGGTAAAGGTTGTTAATAAACTCAATAGCTGTCCTCATGAAGTAATAGGATAACCAGAATCATTTTTATACTGGTTTGAATAAGAACTCTGCTTTCTGTTTGCCGCAATTCTACTATTTTAAGCTGTCTCTTCATTTTTGGACATCACTGGTAGCATGGGCTCAAGTCCTGGAAGGCAATCTGTAAACAGAAATGAGGTTATAGTTACCTTTGGGCCTGAGCTTCGATTGGAGTGCTATCTATTGATTGCACCATTCAAAGTGTTGAGGATTTTTTTTTTCATTTGAAGATGCTGGTTTTATTCTATCACCTAAAGATTAAGTGAAATAAAATGTGTTATGGCTTTTTCTCTAGCAAGTACAGAACTTGAGTTTCTGTATTGTGGGGAATTTCTAAACAGGAGCAAAACACAGTCTTTAAGGATCTGGAGAGTTGTCATTCCAAATATTGTGTGGAAAATGATGTTTAATTTATTATAAAACCTAAGTCCTTCACAATTGTAGGTGGCATTTGAAGGTACTATCTGGGATTTAGTTCTACTATTAAGAGTGATCTTTATCTTTAATCATACATGTCTGTCTTCCATGTCTCAACCAGCCTTACCACTGCAGCATAGTGGTACACTGTAGTCCTCAAGTTTAGCACTGGCATGTGTTCTCTTGAATTGTTGTTTCATGCAAATGTTTTGGGAGTTCCTAATGTTAATATGGTGATTATTTCCTGATGAAAAGCAGGTGAAGCCAGAAGCAGATTGCAAGCTCACATTACCTTGCACCAAAAAGAAGCTCTATATGTGTTCAGCTAGCAGTGAGGCAGATGTTTCTAGGATTTACAACTTCTCACAGCCATTGGGATTAAGAAATACTTTTTTTCTGCACAGTCCAATGTCACTGAAACAGCTGTGACTGCATTATATATTCAGAATATGCTGGCAGCTGTGGTGAAATTAGAGGTGGTGCTCATTCCAGCCAGGAGTACAAGGTGTTGGACAAGGTTTTTGTCTATTCATGGGCTTCTGTTTTGTTTACTTTGTGCTGATTGATTTGGTTTTTTTTAAGTTCTGTTTGCCCAGAAAAGTTTGCTCAAACTACTTCAAGGGCGTCAGTTAATTGATGGTGATCTTTTAATAGCATATTTTGATCTTTACTGAACTTGAAATACATAAATTTAAAGCCTATCATATCTAAGTTGAAAGGATACATTTAAATAGAATGCCAAATTGAAATTTTATTGGGAAAGAAGCCAGGAAATGAAGAATTAAAGTTCTGATATGGACTAAATTGAAAATCCTGCTTGCTTTGTGTCTGTACAGTGCTTTTGATTAAGGAATCAATTTCTTGTTTATTCTTTGCTGAAAAATTCATGGGTTTGAACTTATGTTTTCACTTTAAAAAATAGACATTTCTAAGAGATGTGAGAAAACCAATAACATGTGAACAGGGAATATAAATAATATTTTTTCTAACCCTATACTAAGCTTGAAATAATATTGATTTGACTTATCAGGTCATTTTAACAAAAGGTTTAAGGCTGAAATCTGTGGATGAAACTGGGCAGCATAATGAGAGGATTGACACTACGTTGCTGATAAAGGAAAATAAATCATCCTGCTCCTTGAATTCACCCTTGGTCCCAGTGGTGTGGTTCTGTGCTCATCACTATGTTTCTCCTGATGGTTTTTTGAATTGATTTGTTCTCTAGGTTAGCAGAAAAATCCTTGTATTAGTGGGTTACTCTCTTTAGGCTCATACTTGATACAGCTTATGGAGAGTCTCATAGATTGAATACCAGAATGGAGTGTGTGGCAGTGAAAGTGGCAGTACAGGGGGAGAACAAAAACCCTAGATGTAGTGATATATCTACATATGGATGGCAATTAGACTGGCACAGCTACTTCTATTCCTTCACCCTGAATTTATGGGATTTTTTGACGGGCTGCCCTAAAACTCCTCATTCCAAATAAATCTCTGTCATCACTAGTTTGAGAGCCTGTATGTAATGCTAAGGTTTCTTTTAAGATGTTTAATTGTGAGAGCTTTGAAGAAATGAAATACTAAAAGGGCAGAATGGCTTGGATTGGAGGGGACCTTAAAGATCATCCAATTTCAGTCCCTCTGCCATGGGCAGGGACACCTACTACATGAAATTGCTCAAAGCCCCATTCAACCTGGCCTTGAAAAATGAAAATGTGAACATAAGTCAAGTAACAGATAATTGATTGCATACTAGAATAACTAAACTAGCTTGTAGCAGTCTTAAACACATTTTAACTGTGTTTTTTGAATGTGTATGTGTTGTATGGCCTGTTTGGGTTGGGTGTAGTTTTGGAGTTTGAAGCTGTGATGTTTGGCACTCTTACAGGTATAAGTTGGAGTCTTGGCTCTAGAAGAGCTATGTAGCGGTTGCTTTGGTGTTGTGCATTCATAAGTACTAAAAGAAAAGCAAAAATAACTTGGTAGAAAATTTAACAGCTTAGATGATGAAGGTTTTATGGGTTGTTGCCACTTACTTCCAAAAAGTTGCCCAATAGTCAGGGAAAAAAATCTGTAGTAAGTATTATATTATTGCAAAGTATGTGTGGAAATGTTCTTACAGAACTTGATGTGCTCTAGTTTGACTTTTCTTTTTGTCATCTTACTTGTTTTAATAATNTTGTAGTTCAGAGGGTTCTTGTGAAGACCAAACCAGTTTTCTCATTTACCATATATGATCCCTCTTGATAGAAATCACGGCTGATGATGATACAATTCCCTGTGCAATGGTTTTTGTGAGGAATAATGCAGTTGAACTTCTTAGCTGCAGCCCAAATGGTGAACTTGGAAATATTTTTATAAGTCCCAGAAAAGCTCTTAAGTCCCAGATCATCTCATCTCCTGCAAATGGGGAGATTGAGAGCAAGGGATGGAGGGCTCTCTGTATGCTCAGGCTTCATTCCTGATCTGCACAATTCAGGCATCAGGACCTCAGACTGTGTTCTGGATGCAGAGGTTGAAGTCAGCCTGACAGTGAGCAGTCTGTCTGATTTGTGTGTTTGTGGAGGTGCTGTCAAATTTGCAGTAGTTTTAGGCTGGGCTGATCTGGGTAGTGCCCAAGCTTGACCTCCATGTCCTTGTGGGCTGCTGCTCTTGAGTGTGTGTTAAACTGTTTCTGCATGAAGGAAACATCTCTGACAAGTTGTCTTTCCAGCCTTTTGTTCCTGCTGCAGCCCATTTGCCCAGCATAAAGGAGCAGAAATGGGAATAAGAGACTTACCCTAGAATTGTCTGTCACTATGTGATATTGAAATGTAGCCTGATTTCTCACTAATCTGAAAATGAGAGGGAGCTTATTTGTTAACCTTATATGTGATAACTTGGGGTTTTTCATGGAAAAGAGGGTGTCTGGGGATTTGTGTTTAATGAGGCCAGAACTGGGTCAAAATTAACACCTAGAATGGAGGGAGCCTAAAGGCTTAACAGGAGTTTGTATCCGGTGATGCAGAAGCAGAGTGATCTTAATAAGACAACTTTCTTCTACTTGCCAAATCATATCAGGTTATTTAACCCAGAGCAGAAATGCCAAGTGGGACCTTTTACTTATCTTTTCACATTTTGCCTAATTGGTCTTTGATAACTGCTTAATGGCAGAAAATTCTGTCTTTCATCTATGACTCAGATGTGTTTTATTCCTATTAACATTTTATTGGTAAATGAATCTTACAGAAGATGTTAACACACAATTGTTGCTCTGTTTTCTTACTGCCTTCTTGTGCTATTGTGTAACCCATAATAGATAATCTTTCAGAACAACGCTCTTTTTATGGCCTTTGCAAACTAGCAAAACTGTTTTATGTATTACAGCCATGACAGTGATGACAATTTTAGTAACTTAAGTCTTGAGTTTTAGGCACAGTTTGTTTCAGTTTATTTACTGTAGAAAGGTGATTTCACAATGCAATTACTCTGTAAGACACACCACTTTTTCCTGGCAAAATGAAAACGCTGTAATTATATCCATGTATTAACTCACAGCCATTATATCAAAGTGAGGGGCTCATATAGTTGGCATAGTTTCATTTAAGGCTAAAATTCTGGTACACCCAAAGAATTAGTAATGAATGACCTCTTGAAGTTAAAGTAGTGCTTGGCACTGCTCACAGGGAGGTTTATCAGCAGTGGTGTTTGTGCAGAGCTGAGAGCAGCTGGAAGGAGCCCAGCACAGCTGCCTGCAGTTGCTTGGCTGTGACAGCCTGTCTTCAGGCACTGTGCAGAGTCCTGTCTCTGTGCTGAAAACCTGGGATACTTCAAATAGGCTGTTTAAATCCTGGGCTCTTTGTGCTGGCATGCTGGATAGTAATTGCAATAGCAAACCAGGAACTCTTTCTGTTAGATCCAGCTCTCTGTAAAGCTACTGTTCTGCTCTGGAGCTTTATGTGAAAGAAGACCCTGAGTCAGGAAAGTGCTAAAGGCATTTGTCTCAAGCTGTGTTTTCTGCCCTTGTCTGCCAGGAAGGGTGCAGCCCCATGTACTTTTTCCTCAGAAAGTGGTGCTGCTGGAACAAAATCCTGCCATTTGCTGCCTCGTTAGTTGTGCTGATGCTGCTGGTTGTAGGGCTACCTTAGAGTAGATCTGATTAGTCCCCAAGTGCTTTAGGGAGGTTGTTCCTTCTCACGTAGAATGATTTCAGCTGAAGGTCTGGAGTATGTGCACACAGGAGCACGTGTCCATAATGTGCATCTCCAGCTTTCGCTCTCTTGTATTTGCATAAGATATGTTTTCATTTTAAATGTAAGATGTGGATAGGTGTCTGTTTTAATGATAAGCTTGTCATAGAAGTCACATTTCCCAACATCTACTGTACTTTGAGTTAAGATTAGCTTGTCAAGTAATTTTGATGCCTTCACAAATGGTAAGATGGTAAGATTTACATTCTGCATTAAATTTCCTGTTTAAATGCTCATTAAAAAAAAAGGGGAGAAGGGGGCATTTATGGCATGTGTGTTTCTTATGAGCACACTTGGTTCCAATGGTTTCCTTTTTCAGAGCCTTGAAAATTTAGACTTTCTGTGTGTGTGTGTAACCTTGTGGATATAATATTGCTGCTTAACATTCCTAGCCAGTTGCCTGGATTAAATTCTAGCTGCATTTAAGGAAGTGCTCAGTGTGTTTCAATTTATTCACAGCAAGAGGTTAAATGGTAGCTGTAGTTCTCATCTTTAATATATTGACATGGGTAAGATGTTCTGGAAAGCTGATTCTCTTTTACTTAAGGACTTCCTTGTGTGAGAAATTTATCTGAAGAGAAGTTCTGTGGTAAAGAATTAACAAAGACTGATCGTGCATATCCCTGGCAATTGTGAGAAAGATTAGTTGGAACTAGCCTAATTTCATTCTCTTTTCCTCAGAAATTAATGCATTTATATTGGATCCTTAAAAGAGAGTAATTACAGCTACCAGCTTAAGAAAGCTTAAAGTCCTAATTTTGGTTTCACTGCTTTGGTTTATTGATATTAGCCAAATGAAACACAGAAGCCCTCCAGAAGTGCTTCACTGTCTCTGGAAATGACACTTGGAGTCAGATCTTTTAGGTATCTTCTGTGCATTGAAATACTTGCTGAGCTTTCTCCTTAGTGCTTTAATGTCCATTCTTTCCCCTCCTCCTGGTCTCTTCATCAACATCCATGCTTAGGATCCCTGTCCACAGGTCTTGTGTGTTGAGACAGTCTTGTTGTGCTCGTGCCCAGAGTGATGCTGAGCTGGTTTTGTGCAAGAAGGTGAGACTCGTGTAACTGTCAAGCCTTTCTTTGGTTGGTACAGGCAATGAGTGCAAGTCTCCTGCAGGAGGAAGACAATTAGAGGTGAGAGCATCTGAATGGAATTATAGAGAGCCCTTTTTTTTATTTTTAGAAGATTTTACCAAATGTCAAATATAGTTATCTAATTTTGGTTTAGTTTGGATTGAAGTCCACAGCAGTGTGAAAAAGACAAGAATCAACTTTAGTGGAAGCTGTTTCTTCCTATGAAGTTTTTTGAGTTGAGGACACGGTTGACAAAATCAGCATTGCACAGCCTTATCCCCCATTTTGCCTCAAACTCTGGGAAGATGAAAGCAGTAGAGAGGCCAGGACTCATGGCCTGTGAAGGCTTAGGGAAACAGGGCTCCAAGCCTGATGTGCTCAGAGAGAGAGCTGGTACCTGCAGTCTGCCCTAAAACAGAAACTGGGGAGAAATCTGTAGGGGTTCCAGTAAAGGGAGAGAATATGCTTTCATCCTTAAAATTCCAGAGGAGAAGGAACTCTGAGTAGAAATCCAGGACCAGTTGGGCATTGCATTCCTTTGGCCCCCTGACAACACAGACATGAGGTCATTCATCTGTAGGTCCTGGTTGGTGGGGATTTAGTGGTGTTTGGCCAAGAGAACTGAAAATGCATGTGTAGCAATGTTAGTGTGTCAACCATATTATTTTACCAAGTTGTCTGCAAGCTCACAATGTCCTAAATTGTAGCTGGGGTAGATGTGGCAAAACAAAATGGTTTCATTAATCGTGTGTGTTACTTTGAAATGTTCAGGCGGTGGGTTCTCCTCACACCTTATCAAATGTGATTACAGCATCTCGGTGTGATAAACGTGCACCTTCTGTAACTCTGAAAAGTCACTGTTAGCTGCTTTGACATTTAAATTAGGAGTAATATGATGGATGTAATGGGTACTGAAGTCAATGTTGTAAGTAGTTTCACAGGGTTTCTATGCAACTGAGTATAAATATTGTACTAATTCTTTAATGTGCTGTTATTTTATTATACACTAGATTGCTGGTTGCCCTTTATGCTGTGTCATTTTGATCAGTTTCCTGGGGAATATCTAATACTTCATTCAATGTTTAGGGCACAGCAGTTACAGTGAGATGGTGTATGAAGCAATAAATGCCTTTTTGAAGGTGGCTAAATGCCAGAGCAGTGATGAGGCTGCTAAATGACAGAACTGTTTGTAAAACGTGGTTTTTTTTGGAAGCATTTTTCTGTTTTGCTCTAGATGGAAAATAAAACCAGTAAGTGGAAGGAGGAGAAAGAATGTTCTATTTATTTTAGATTGAGAACATATTCTGCTGCTCACTAAGTGTCTCTGTGTGCAAACTGCTTGTAAAAGTCTGTCTGGAAGGATTTGGCAGCATGGCACAGGAGAACTCATTCAAACCACAAAGGAACCAATGTGCAGCACTGTGTTAGCATCTGTACGTGTATCTATTTGCAGTGGGATACTTTGCATATGTTATTGTAGTGTTTTGTGGGCACGTATCCCTGTCTTCACACACAATTGAAAGCACTACATAGATGGGAGCAGCTTTTCAAACAGGGTCACTGAGTCTTTTGATGTCTCTAAAGAAAAAAGGGGTCGTACCTGGCTTTTTTGGTGAGCTGGTGATTGGTTTTTAGGGAGGGTTTATTATGGCTGAAATTTCCTTTAGTCAATTACAATGTAGTCTGGAAAGTTTTGATTTGCTTTGAGAACAGTGCTAAACCTATGACCTCTAAGGCCTAGTTTTTTTTCTCCTCCTTTTTAGACCTACAATTACAGCTTCAGGTTGGAACACGAAGCCCATATGAAAGTTGTAGTTGGCTCTGTAAAGGGTTTTGGAGCTGTTATGTTGCAATAAACATTGACATTTCCAGAACACTGTACAGCTTCATCTTCTTTAATCCAGTGCTTTCAGCTGCACTTTTCTTTCAATAACAGCCATGAATGTGTTTTAATTTTATGCTGAAAAATCTTTGGGGAAACTTAATTGCTGTTCTCTGTAGTTCAGCATTTGACATAGTTTTTTCAGAAACTGTAACCTGCCTTTTTATGACAGAAGAAGAAGGAAAATGCAGAATGGCAAGATAAAGGCTATTTAACCTTAACTTGCTTATGATCATGTAGTAAAATCACTTTGTTGCCAGTAAGATTTTTGGAGTATTTTACCAAAAGACCTCCAAGTGCAGTATCAACCAACAACCTAAGTTACCCCAAAACTGAATGCTAAATGTCGAAATTTTTGAAATTGTTCCTTTTTTTTCCCCTTTTTCTCAGGAAACAAATGTGTTTGTGATTTGTCAGTCCACATTTATGGTGAGATAAGTTTAACCTAATTCTGCCTAGTATGCAATAAATTTTAACTCAGTGCTTGCTTATATGTAGTTTTGTCATAAAACTGTAACTTCTTACTTGGACTCTTGAAATGCGTGGGCTCTTGAGGCTGTGCATCAGGACATTGTACAGAATGTTTTCCTTGAGGATGAGCTGTTGTCTGCTAGAACTGATCTCTCCAGACATGGTTGCACAGCATTACTTGGCCAAAGTGTCACAGGCTTAAAACTCTCTTTGAAAATTAAGATGGTATTCTTGTAACAGTTCAGTTTGTGTTTTGTGGTCAAACTCAAATTCTCAGAGGTAAAAATGAAAGGACTGAATGTAATTTTGCAAGAACTCTGAAGTGATCCATATTGTCCTTTTGCTTGCCCTTAGCTTATTTGTGTGGTATGCTTCCTGCATATTTCCAAGTGTTTTCAAACAATTTTTACTGGGGATTTTATTTTGTTTTCTTTTGTGGTTGTTATGGGAGTACAGCAAACTAGAAGAATGGTTTTTTTTAGGAGGTTATTTAAAATAAAAGCTAAGGAAATGTCAGGAAAAAATTGAGCAACTTATAAAAAAAACGAGAAGAATTGAATACATTGACAAATGTATTAGACTGAAGGAATTAATACAAATTCATTAAACACCATTGCCCATTTAATCAGACAAGTCCCTGAACAAGCCTAGCAGAAGCTTGCAAGTGTTAGAGGAGGATGATTATGAGCTTGTCCTGTTCTGAAAGAATTCCCTATTTATTTTCCTTTGCTTGCTATCATAAATTCATGCAGTGCTCTTTGGATCTTTGCACAGATGCAAAAATTGTTGTGCAGTTTATTTATTCAGGCATTTTTAAATTTTAGTTTTCTGGCTTCTGTTGTGATGTAAATGTGGCTCTTTCTGTCAAAGTAGTCTGGTTAGGAAATTAACAGTTTGAATTTTTGTAAGACACTGACATGACTGGAGGGATAAGCAATACTGTTTCTCTGGAAGATGGCAAAGATTTCAAAATATTTTTATTCTTGTCTGGTTTATTTATTGTGTAGCATTTTTTGAATAATAGAATATTGGAACAAATTTCGAAGGAAACTAAGACAATTATCTTGGTCATGATAAAATCTGATAGACATTTTATAAATAGTAGCCAAAGATGGCCTGTGAAATAGCCTTACTGTTCTATGAAGGATATGTATTTTAAGGCATGTTTTAGAGCTTTTCACTTAACACTATTTTAACCATCAATTTTGTGCTTGTTGTTTATAGCCAACATGTGGTACTGTAGACTTCAACATCTACACCATATTTAAGGCAAGTGAAATATATCAAAATAGAATTTAGATGTAAATTAAGAAATATTT
>VZTR01029337.1:194617-207571 GCA_013400775.1 Chaetops frenatus | reverse complement strand
CCCCTCCCCTCCCCTCCCCGCAGCAGCGGCAGCAGCAGCGGAGGGCGAGGCGGAGAGGGAAGCGCTGCGGGAATTCGCATCCCGCGGCCGGCCACGGGAGCTGGAGTGGGAACAGGTTGTTGGGATCTGCCCGTGGGAGGAGAGGGCGGCTCTGCTCAGCCGCTAGCCGAGCCTGGGCGCTGGGAGATGGAGATGGAGACCGAGCCGCTGCCTCGCCAGCCGGCCGTGTGCTGAGGGACACGGACAGCGAATTGCTGCGGGGGAGCCCGGCCCCGGCACCGCCGATTCCCAGCAAGCTGAGCCGCTTCCCGAGCTCCTGAAGTTCCAGCTCAGCCCGGGGTTAACCACGGCAAGTTCCACCTGCACCGCTCCCACCTGGCGGGGGTCACGCAGGTGATTTTCCTTCTCTTTGCTCCTCTGACTTGTGCGTGAATGCTGAATGCCAAAAAGTCTGCCTGAAAGCCTGGGAGAGCTTGGGAAAAGCCACGGTGGAGAGTTGGGCCGTTTTGGATATATTTGGCACAAAGTGCTCGCACCTCTGCTGGAGGGATTCATATGGCTTGAAGGTAAGAGATTCGTGTTGTGCTTTTTCTTCCAGAAATAGGAATGTTGTGAATATCCCGGTGAGGGAACACAGACGGCGGTGGCTGCTGTGATCAGCACTGCCTAGAGATGTAAATAAAGACGGGAGAAAAAGGAAAATATTTGTTGTATTTACACCAAAAAGCTCCATTAAGCTGTTCCCTTCCGCAAGAGAAGAAGTGAGAGCGGGTTCTCAAACTGAAATTCAGGCTGTCTCATTTCTCCGTCTAAACCACTCACAGCAAAGCAACAAACAATTGTTATTCTATGCTAAAGAGGCATCTGAAGCTGCTGAGAAGCTCGGCTGGTTTTTAGAAGTTTGATGTGTAACGTTGCTCTCACATAGACACAAAGGAGAGAGAGTGACAGGGAGAAGTGGAGGAGGAGGATGTGTGGAGAGGATGTAATGTAGGTACATTCCAGTTCCCCAAGGAACAAGATTGTTCAGTCAAATTATTTGAGGGAAAACACTCCTTTTTTTCTCTTACCACACTCATTTTTCTACATCTGGTGAGGCAAGACTGGCGTCCTTTCAGACTTAATGCTCAGCACCAGTCCTGATGGAGAACAACCTTCCCCAGTGGAGAGCAGGGGATCTGTCACCCTTCCCTGAAGAACCCCTGGAAGGAAACCTCTCAGGAATACATTCTCTGAATGCTGCAAGCAAAATTTGTCTGAGGTTTAAGTCACCTCTGTCTGAACCATTCCCATTTGGACCTTCATATTTCTTTTTTTCCATTGCCCTGCAGCTCTAAGTTCCATCCAGCTTTTTGGAACCAGTGGGAAGTGTGGCTTTAGGACAGGGAATCAAACACCAGGATGCTGCTGGGTCCTGCTCAGCACTGGGGTATTTTTGGTCTGGGTTGTTGTCTGTAGGTTGTCTCTACACAAGATAACACATCCCCACTTGGTAATTCTCGAGTCTCTGTCTCCCATCCCCACTTTCCCACATGCCAGGCATGGAGCTGCAGAGCTCCCAGCATGTGGAGTGTGAATCACTGCTCCTCCAGTGGAGCTCCAAGTTGAAAAAAAAAAAAAAAAAAAAAACAAACCAAAAAATCAGCTGGGGTTGTTTTATAAATAACCAGGGTTATAATAGAGCTGGTCAGATAGGTTACACATGCAAAACAGCGTGGGATGGGTTCCCTACATGTTCAGGGCTTCATGGAGTTATTGTTCCTTAAACACCCAGTGGTATTAAGAGCTCACAACCCTGGTTTTTTATTTCTTTTGGACTAATTGCTGGTAGTAATCTAGAAAAAACCCAACCTCTTGGCAATGTTTCTGACTGTATCGAGTAAAGAGCTCTGTCGTTTTTGTTATTTTTTCTCCCTTTAACTTCTTTTCCATGCTGCAGAAATTTTGTTACGTTGAAACCTTTCTTCCCTACTTCAGAACAGAGTTTTTTTAAAAAGAATTTTGCACTGACTTATGAACACTGTGTAAAATCTGCTGTGCTTTCCACACTTCCACAGAACTTCCATGGGCACACTCACACATTATGTGTGGAAAAGAGGTTCACTGTCACTCTGGAAAATAAAATGTGCAAGTTTTAAGCTATAGAGAGAAGCTGTGACCCCTCAAAAGCAGGGAAACAATCAGTGTGGGTGTTTTTAGGTGCCATGGGCTGCTAAAAAGCTCCTTCCCTGTGACATTCTGCTCCTGTGTCACTGCCACCCTGCAGGAAAGGCTTGGCCAGGGTTTGGATGGGATGAGTGACCACACAGTGCCCCCCATGCCCACCCTGATGCTGCTACTGATGCCTGAAGGGGCTCCCTGGAAACAGAGCCCAGACAGGAGGGAGGGAATAAAGGTGGGGATTGATTGGAAAGGCCTTCACAGGCTCAGCCTGGGGAGCCAGAGGCTGCTCTCACAATGGAGCCCAAGATGGGCCCCGAGTCACGAGTCCTTCACACCTTTATGGCTTTGCTCCATTTGCAGATCAGCATCAATTCCCCAGTTCAAACTTTAGCTATTGATGGCATTTCCCCAAGCTCACCCCCCCTTCTCAAGATGTTGGGTTGCACATTTTGGGCCCAGGACAGTCTGGGTGTCCTTGGAGAGCAGCTGGGAGAGGCTTTGTTATGTCAATGTGAAGATGAGAGAGCAGCAGCTCCCAGGCTCCAAAACCCTGCAGAGTCCCACACTGAGCACTGCAGGGTTTGGGAAAATATCAAAGTTAAAATCCAAGGCATCGCTCCCACCCCCCCAAATCACCCCGAGCCGAGCGGGTTCCCCCCCTGAACCTGCCTGGCCCAGGGCACTGATTGATTTGTGGCTGCCCTGGTGCCAGGAGGGGGGCACAGCGTGGCCCCCCCGTGCCCGCCGTGCCCCCATGGCAGGCAGCAGGACACAGAGTGCTCTTCAAATCTGCTCGAGAGCCAGACACCTGCGTGGCACAGACACTCAGCTCTGCCCTAATGGCACTTCACGGATGTGCCTGGAATTGTTCCCCCTCTCCCTGCCTGGCCCAAGATGCAGCAGCAGAAGCAGCAGAGGGTGCAGGCACAGGGCAGGGGTTAAGAGCAGGGACAAACCTGCTGGGAAATGCAGCTGGAGCAGCAGAAAAACCTCACTCTGCAGCCCAGAGCAGGGAGGAGGAGCAGTGACAGAGCTGTCCCCGCTCCGTGGCACAGGCCTGGCAATAAAAGTGCCACGTTCTTCCCCTCAGACCCATCCTTTGCTCAAAATCAGCAAACCTCCACCCTCCCATCCTCTGCTTGCTTCAGGTTTGGAGGTGGAAATCAAGCTGATGGAACCACGGAATATCCTGAGCTGGGAGGGACCCACAAGGATCATTCTGTAACAATCACCAGGCACAAATTCTCTAAAACAACAGCTAAATAAAACCCCTCAGTGTAAAACACTGATCTTCAAGGTTTTGTAGCTCTCCAGTTCTGAACAGTATGGGTTTGGCTCCCACCCCTCACAATCCTTCCAGGAGAACTCCTTTTCAATTTCACCCTCTGTGCACAAAGTCCTTGCGAACACTGAGGAAATCTGGGACTGAATTTTGGATTTCCCACGTGCCCAGAGCTGATATTCCAGTGCCAGGAGATGCAGGACAGGGAACACATCCACACAGAGCTGTAAAACCTTCTGCCTCAGGATGGCTGGATGCAAAAGCTTCCCAAAAGCTGTGGACACTGGGGAATTGCAATTCCAAGAGGAAAAAAAATCCACAGATTGTTAATAAATGCACAGAAACCAGGCTGGCACAGCAAACAGTTGGGTGATGGAGGAGTGTTTGCAGAAATATCATAAACATTGCTCCATTCTCACACTCCTGCCCAGGCAAAGGCGAGATTGGATAAAAAGATCCCAGACTGGTGGAACTTTGGCCTCCCAGGGTTATTTCTTAAAGGTCATGGGAGAAAACACCGTGGGATAAATGCTGAAATGTATTAAGGCTTGGAATACAGGTTTGGAAAGCTTTGCCTGGGATCCAACTTTGGTGTCTTTCACAAATAAAAACTTTCAGTAACTCCTGAGGAGCAGGGGGACTGAGCAGTGAGGACCAGGGTGCTGCCAGCCAGATCCTTTGGGGAAGGGGGAGGCAATTGTTTAAGTCCTGTCAGATGCATCATCCCTTGTGCTGTTACAAAACCAACCTATATTCCATCTGAAGTGATTGCTAATAAGTATTAACTCCTCTCCCAATTGTTCCGCTTCAATCATGTTTTCTCTCGCTGTCCTTCACCTGGGTATTTTTAGAATTATAATTTTTTTTTTTTTTTGAAGATGTGACTGTGTGTTCAGTTGCTGCTTCTCTGTACATCCCTCCCAATTATCCTGGTGGGTATTTTTCTCTCAACCCCCCAGAATGGGTTTATTTCTGGTTTACTCTTCCCTGTTGCTTTCCATGTGGTTATGTGGGAGGCTGCACTTTCTTTATCAAAGCAGAGAGCCATGATTAGTCCATTCAGAAAATGTAAATGCAGCTTTATGTGTTCTGGAGCACTGGGGAGAGGGAGAGACTGCAAGGAGCAATAAAAGCTGTGATAACAGAGGCCAGCCCAAGCCCTGCAGGGCTGCCTGAGCTCAGGGATGGCCACAATTCCCATTTCTGAGTGAGATAAATAAACCACTGAGCTGCCTGGGGAAAGGTAATCACGGAGTAACCTGAATGAGAGAAACCCTCTGCAGCCTGTGCTGAGCATCCTCTTGGATTTCTAGCTCCTCTTATTGATCCCAAATTTCTCTGTAGCCTTGGCTGCTCTGGTGTGAGGTGTCCCAGGGTCTGCAAGCACTCAGGGGCTGATAAATACACCCATAAATACACCCATAAATACACCCATAAATACACCCATAAATACACCCATAAATACAGATATTTGATTCTGCTTGCTGCCCCAGGTTGCCAACTGCCAGCGCTGGGGATGGATCAGCAAAATCAACACCATTGAGAGTGCTCTGTGCAATCTGCAGCTTCAGAGAGAGAAATGAACCCTTCACCAGCAGCTCAGGTTTTTCAATCAGCTCCCCTGAATGCTGCAGCTGACACACTCCAGCAGAGAACTTTGAGCTATTACCTAAAATATGGCACCTTGCAAATTACTTGTCTGAACTCCATCCTATTTTGACATCTCGGGCAATCTGGAGCTTCAGCAAATGAAGATTCTCTGCCACAGGAACTCTCTGACCTCCAGCCCCTTTGTGTCTGCTTATTTCAAGCTTTTTGCATATTTGTATGACAGCTGAGAAAAATGTGATTATCTCTGGGATTACTGGAGGCTGGAATTAGGTGTCCAACATTTGATCTCTTTTCTCTGAGCACCTTTGAGCTCCAGCCTGATCTCCATCCTTGGAACCCACCCCAGAGAGGGGACAGGACACCTCCAGCCTCCTGCTCTCCTTGAGACATCCCCACACAGATTTGGGAGGTGAATTTTAGTCACCCGGGTTTGAAAAGCCACAATTACAAAGAACTTGCTAATTTAAGGGCCCTTAAAAATAGAAACACCCCCCCTACACACACATTCACATACATATTGTTGAAGAGGAAGAATCACTCATGTCCGAGTACATGAATCATTCATCACCCCCATGAGGTTATGGATGCTCTAAAAATGTGATTGAGTACTAAAATGGTGATTATAATAAATACTACAGGAATACTTCAGCCCACCATGTCCAGACATGTGTAAAGCTCCTCGTTTGCCCTCTGATGGCAAAACTTACAGGTTTTATTTATCTCACTAAAGTCAAAAAGTCATCATCCAAATTTCCATGTGAGTAGAGTCCTGCATATTGGTTTATTTTTATTTGCAAAGCAGGTTGTGATCCATGACTGGGGCCTGTGCTGTATAACAGGAGGTTATTAAAGCATTACAGTTATTATTGTAAAGCATTCTTCTTCTTCTTCTTCCAACTTGTTCTTGTTCTCCTTATTCTTCTTCTCCTTATTCTCCTTATTCTTCTACTTATTATTTTTAAATGGCACATAAAGTACTGGAGATATTTAGGTTGCTGCTCATCTTTCCTCTCTAGAAAACCAGACTGAAAGAGGAGCTTTTTCCTCAAATTCAGCAATTGGATGCAAAGCAGGATTTAGTATTCCCAAGGATAGCACTGAGGGAACTGCTGGGGACAGAGCTGCCAGGTCAGGGGGATCCCTGGCTCTGGATTTATTTCCAGACTGGAAACAAGGACTGGGACTCAATTCCAGCCCATTTGCTCACATGCAGCTCCCACTCACAGGGATTTATATCCATGAACAACTCCAGGGAATTTCCTCCCTGTGTGCTAAAGGCTGCTGGGCATTGCTGGCTGCTATTCCCAGCCTGGATCACTGGGAATGGATCAATAATATTTAAATTGCTGGACAGGGACAGAGCTAGGGCAGGCTCAGGGCTGGGAATGAACCAGCAGCTCACAGCAGGGAGGGGCTCAGGGCTGAGCATTCCAGGGCCTTTTCCCAGTTCCCATCCCAGGACCTTTTCCCAGTTCCCATCCCAGGACCTTTTCCCAGTTCCCATTCCAGGGCCTTTTCCCAATTCCCATCCCAGGCCTTTCCCCAGTTCCCATCCCAGGGCCTTTCCCCAGTTCCCATTCCAGGCTTTTCCCCAGTTCCCATCCCAGGGCCTTTCCCCAGTTCCCATTCCAGGCCTTTCCCCAGTTCCCATTCCAGGCTTTTCCCCAGTTCCCATCCCAGGGCCTTTCCCCAGTTCCCATTCCAGGCCTTTCCCCAATTCCCATCCCAGTGCTTTTCCCCAGTTCCCATTCCAGGGCTTTTTCCCAAGCCTGTGCTGGCCCCTCATGTCCCAGCAGAGGCTGTGGCACTCGGGGGTTTTATGGCAAAAGCATTTGGAGGAAAAAGGACTCGGAGAATCCCAGAGAGAGCTCAGGTGGCACAAGAATTTTTGAGCAAGACCCGAGGAAATTGGGCAGATTTTCCTGTCCTTGGTGCCAAAAGAAAATGAACGCATAGAGAAAATGTACACATAGAGCAAATGAGCTGGGATGAGGCAGCACTTTTAAAAATATCTTATTTTAGTATCCCAGTGCTGGCTCTGGAGAGCTGGAAGGGCCAGGCCTGGCTGAGACCTCCTCAGCCTGAATTGCTCCTGTTAATGATCAAAGCAAATCAGTGTTTGCACGGAGTCACTGCTTTTCTCCCCAGTTCTCTTTCTTTCCTGCCCTCACAGCACAGATTCAGTGATTTCTGTGCCACCACCTCTTGTCCAGCTGCCAGGGCTGTGGCTCCAGAGCACTGCCAGGCTGGGTGTCCCCGCCGAGGGACCACTCCTGGCACTGCCATCACCACTCCCTGCTGCCACAGCACCAAAAGAGCCCCAGCATCCTCTCTGGAGCCCAACCTGCATTTCCTGGGAGATGTTTCACTGGAGAAAGGAGGAATCCATGTGCAGTAACCCATTCTGTGGGAGGATGTTTGTCTACATGTGATGTCTGGTTCTCTGCACTCGCCTTTGTCATCCTTTCCAAGTGTTATTTTTATTTATATCGAGATTTTATTTTTTTTCCTCTCGGTGTGAAGGAAGAATCAATTAGGAAATTACAACCCTGACAAGGAGGGATAATAATAATAGTAATAATCAAGTCAAGATTCTTTGGGGCTACACTTTGCAATTTAATTTTTACCATTGAATTTCTGATTCAGGAGGCCTCAGAATCACAGCCATAAAAATTTCGCTTAGGAGACCTTGTTTGTAGAGACAATAAACACACTTTAGAGAAAAAGAATGAATAAAAAACAAACAGGCAAAGCAATTACTAAAGAGAGAGTTCAATAACTTGCACATGTCCATCAGCATTCAGCTTTCCCATAAAAATATTATTGTAAGACAACTTTAATGTGTCAGGTGGGACAACCTGATGTGAGGGAAAAATCAAAATCACAGGAACAACAGCAAGCTCTGATTACAGAGCAAATTACATCAGCGATTTCTTGGGGGTTTCCTCCTGGAGAGAACCACAGGCTCAAGCAGTGGTGCTTGAGCATGTAAAAGAGAATATTTATTTTAGAATGACAAAGGCCAGGGCCTACAGGAGGCTTTTCTTGGGCTTCTGTGCCTGTTTCACCTTCAGCAAGTCGGGCACCTGTCTTCAGATCTGATTTTAGTCCTGTGCACCCTGTGATTTGTATTGTGATGAATTAAACAGCCCCGGGTTTAGTCCAGCCTGAACTTCCACAATAACTCGTACCCAGCACCTTAATTAAAAACATTAGATCTCCTTGTAACGCTTCATCTGGAAGAAAATCTGCTCCCTGCCAAGCAGGGGGAAAATATTCATGGCTTTCTGGAGCCCTGCTAATGACTTTGTGGATGAAAGGAAAATGGAAATAATATGGAATTCACAATCCTGATTGCTGGATTTAGGAATTGGGCTCCTAATGGGTGGAGTGTGCACTTCCCAGCAGGCTGGAAATTCTGCTGACTGTGTAAAAGTCAGATGAAATTTAGGAGAGCAGCAGCTGAGTGTGTGCAGTGATCCCAGGGCTGGGACAGAGAGAGAGAAATTCACCAAATCCATCAAAAAACGGAGCACTGAAGCTTTGAAATTTTTTTTCCCTGGCTGGGGATTTGTCAGTGGTGCTACCAACAAGTTTTGGGGATATGGGGAAAAAATATTTGGCTTTCCAAGGGTTTTTTTTTGGGGCAGGATCAGCCCAAAGCCATGGACTGAGCAAGGGATCCTCTGGCAACAGGTCAGAGACCTGGAAAGTCCAGGCTGTTCTTGGACTGTGCTCCACGTACGAGCTGTAGTTAATGAACTTGCCTGAATTTTAATGAAGGCTTAGTGGGAGGAGTTCATTTCGGTGGCTTTTGCTTGTGGAAACAAGAGAAAAACCTTAAACCACTTCTGTAATACTTTGGCTTAGGCATGGGCAAAATAACCATGATTTCACTTTGAAAATATTCACAATTTCACCTGGAAAACAGCCATGATTTCACCTGGCAAACAGGTGGTACCACACGTGATGGAAGAAAAATCCTTCCACTACCAGATTTCGCTAAACATGAGACAATTTAAAATGTGATGTGAGACCCCTCTGCTCTTGGGAAGTTTGATTGACCAGGCAAACAATTCCAAAGGCCAGGCAGGGAAAAACATTCCCCAAAATGCACAGCAAAAACCCACAGGGTGATCAGCTGAGCATCTTTCTTAGAGAAATCAGCGTAACTGGACTAGGAGCAATGATTCTTCAAAGAACATGAGGTTTTGTGGCCAAAGAAGGAGCAGCAAATAAGAGAATTTGTGGCTCCGTGGGTGGGGGAAGCTGGGCAGAGAGGGGACACGAGGATGCAGCAGTGCCAGGGTGGAAAGACAGCCCAAAGTGGAATTAAATATTGCAGATATAAAAGGCAATGAACCATTCTGTGTGTCTGGAAGCCACCAAGGAAGGTCAGAGCAAGGAGGTCAGGCAAACACTTGTGGTGGAGAGGCCCCAGGGCAGAGCAGGAGCTGCAGGGCTCTCCAGGGTAACAGATGCTGCTTTCCAGAGCTGCTGATCCAGCACGATTCCTGCACGGCTCAGTGCCCACTCTGGGGCAGCAGCTGGAAAAGGACAAATCCAGAAGGAGAGGCAGCTTC
Organism: Chaetops frenatus; assembly: GCA_013400775.1. Classification (NCBI taxonomy): domain Eukaryota; kingdom Metazoa; phylum Chordata; class Aves; order Passeriformes; family Picathartidae; genus Chaetops; species Chaetops frenatus. Next base: position 197,932 of record VZTR01029337.1, on the reverse strand, counting down.
TCCTCCTCTCCTGTTGCCTGCAAAGAAGGCAGAGGTGCGCGCTGGAAGTCAGGATTTGAATAGCTGAGCTCATTTAGCCCAGGGATTAAATGATTAAAGGTCATCAGGGTTTGAAATTTGAGGAGCACTGGATCGAGGAATACTTGGAGCCTCCTTGCCTTCCCTCTGGGACTGGAGCCTGGCTCTGTTCCTTTGCCACGAGGGACAGGACAATAATTCATTAAGCGTTTTTATTTTTGAGTTTTAAATGCAGGGAAGTGGCACTTGGAGCAAGGGGGAGTCACGTGAGCACTGTGCTAATTGACACATCCTCATCAAAGCTGCTCGAAGGGACTCGGTGGCAAATATTACTCATGGATGGTTTGGGGCAAACTCCCACAAATCTGAGGGAAAGGGGGAAAAAAGAACTCTCCTCTGGAACTCGCTGCTTTTGGCAAACATTATTGCAAACAAGCTCAGGGGGAGGAGTGGCAATGGAAAGAGCAGATGTTCAAAGAGTGCTCGGTGACACAAGTGGAGGGCAAATATTTGATGGCTTCAATGTGAATTATTATTATTTACTTTTAATAAAGTGTGGCTGAAGGACTCAAGAGCTGAAGTATCCCTGTGCCAGGTGCTGCATAAACATGGGAAGCCTGGCTGGAGGGGAAGCAAAAAAGGGTTTATTCAGCCAAGGAATTAACACAACCTATTTCTGCAATTAAATTGTTTTACACTTCAAATGCCAAGTACCAAAATGTGAACATTAGACAGACAAAACCAAATAATAGAAAAAAAACTCCTTCAATATTTGCCATGTTTTATCCAGCACTTGAAAGTAAATATTTTGTTCAAATTTCTGTACATAATAAAGGGGGGGTGGGAAGTGAAGAGATTCAACCTTTCCAATTCCTCAAAAAATAATGCAGTTGGCTCTGTGACTGATTAAGGGTTATTTGCAGACATTGGTGGATGATCTCAAACACAGCACAGATTCTAAAGGAATACACATCACCAGCATTCATGAAGCTGGGAATTTATTAGATTAGTCAGAGGCTCAGATCTCGTCAGAGAGATTTGGCATTAGGCTACAGATAAAGGAATTATGAGGAGAAAAAAAGGGCTTTTGTACAGAACAGGATGTTGGGTCTATAGTAATGCAATATTTAATAAGAACCAATATCTTCCAGGCTGAAGAGCTGCCTCTGACAGAGACCACCCCTATGTGAGAGCACAGGGAAGGGATAAATCCTTCCTGAGTATCAGGATGTGCCCAGTATTTCTGGCTGTGTGTCCAAAGCTGAAGGCACAGAGTCAGAAATGATTTCAAAGAAGCCTTTTCTGCCCATCCTCTCCACCCAGCTGAGAAGTGCTCAAGTGGGCTGTGTCTGGAGCAGCTCCAGCTTGAAAAATTCATCTGCCAAATGTTGCAGAGATCAAAGCTTGCCCTGCTCCCACAGATTTTTAGAGAACAAGAGGATCCCGTGGCTCTGCTCCAGCAGGAGTCAAATCTCTCTTGAATTCCAGGTGGGCAGGGGCAGTGCTGGGCTTTCCTGGCAGGAGATTGTTGCTGGAGGGAACTCTTTCTACCCCAAACTGGTCCTAAATTGATTATTTATGACAAAAAAACCCCCAGCCAAACAACACCAACCAATCCACCACAACCTCTCCTTGCTGAAGTTACTGGGTTAACCATATTGGAGTGAGAAAATGTTCAAACTGCAGAATTCCTGATAAAACCGTATTTGGTTGCAAGACTTGAATGAAGACCAGGCCATAAGCTTTAATTTTAAGGGTTCCTTTTAAAATGGAACCTGGTTTTTCTTAGCAGAAGGACAGGTTAAAGGAAGTTACAGGAGCATTCCTCCCCCTCCAGGGGAGATATCACTGAATTGTTCCCTTCTGTGAGGATTGGCAAAGAAACCTGGAAGGATGTGATTTTCAGAGGGCCTGAAAGCAGCAGGCCCAGAGAATTCCCAGAGAAATTCAGCCTTAGGACACCCTTCTCCAGAGGGTCCAGCCTGATGTGTGCCCTGGATTTTAACAGGGAGGGCAGGAGCACAGTCCTGGTTCTGGTTTGTCACAGGGATGAAGGAAAAATGCTCTGGAAAAAAACTTCTTCCCTTTCCTTCCTGCAACACAAATCCAAATTCAGGCAAAAATTCCATAGGGAAAGAGGGATGGTTGAAGGAGTGACACCACAAACGGAGAACTGAGAAATCTGCCTTAAACCCAGGGCTCAGCCTGGAAATTCTGGGGCTACCAGGCACTGGCATCACCCTGCCAGAGCAAGGAGTTCCAGAGGAGGAGCTGAGGCTCCTGAGGGTCTCTGCTGCTTGGGAGGGGGTGAATCACAGCCTGGAATTGGTGCAGGGAGCTCTGAGCAATGGGATTGTCGGGCAGGGAAGTGCTGGGAACAGAAAATATCGTGGCATCAGCAAGAACAGCTCAGGTGGGTGACTCAGAGGCCGTGGTGGCACTGAGGTGTTGTCATCCACAGAGCTCTGCTGAACAGGAGGGAAAAAACTGGCATTGGGTGCTCAGGGGGGACGTGTGAACACTCTCCAGCAAGAGGATCCAATCAGATATTATGCAAAACCAGCCATGTTTCTGAATCAGAAGTGAGCAATAGCTGTAATTAATGTACCTTTGATATCTTGGATGGCAAAGGATCTGGAGAATGGGGAGCCAGGAGAAAGGCAGAGGGGGAAGATTTTCAAGAGGTTTTTGGCAGGAGCTGATGGCAGAACTGTTGGTTTGATAGATGTGAAGGTTGCAGTGTTGAAATGAGGATTCAGCCCCCTAAAAACCCCAACCTGGGCAGGATTTTTGCCTCTAATTCTGGGTGCAGAGGTGGCCAAACCTCCTTTTTGTCCAGCCTGCTGGTTCCTGGAGCCCTGAGAGGGCACGGGGAGTGTGGGAAACTGAGCTGTGCCTCCTCCAAGCCCCGGAGAGCTCAGGTGTAATTACTGCCAGCCCCTCAGTCACGGCTGTCACCTCCCTGCTGCATTTGCATCGACGACTCAGTGCCCGGGGGAGTCGCGTTTATTTAAAGCCACCAGGACTCTGCTGGGTGACTTCTGTGTCAGCTGCTCCTGCAGGAGCCCAGGGCAGGGCACGGGGCTTTTCAGCACCACAGCAGCTCCCTCAGGTCAAGGAAATATTTACATTATTTTCCTCATTTCCAGCCTTTCCTCCTCCTCCTCAATGCCTGTGGGCACTGTCCCCTGAGCAGAAATAAATGGGAAAAGGTTCTCACTCAGCTCCAGCTGTTCCACACCTTCCTTGCTCTCCAGGGAACCACAGACAGGAATCCACAGCAATTCTGGGCTTACA
>VZTR01029337.1:181056-194590 GCA_013400775.1 Chaetops frenatus | reverse complement strand
AAAAAAAATGTACTGAAACTACTCCAGAAGCTGCTTTTTTTTCTCCCCCCCCATACACAAAACCCCTGAACAGGAAAACAAAGCAGCTCTGCAAACACACTTTTCCCCTTCCCTTTCCCTTCCACCTCCTCCCTGCTCCAAAAACACCCCGGTGCCATTTCCCTTGATTGGAGTGTCCTTGCTGCATTCCCAGCAGAGCCCAGCAAACATCTGGAGGACAGCAAGGGTGTCAGTTTGACAGGTCCCCATGGCACAGTGGTTCCAGAATTCCAGAGGAAAGTGACAATATTCAGCGTTCTGTGCAAATTCCACTTAGACACTGCTTTCTGTGCAAAGCCTGTGGAGAGGATCTGTCTGTGAGCAGCCCCAGCAGCCTGATGGGCACCTCTGGGCAGCAGCAATTAGCAGGAAATGCCAATCTGGCAGCATCTGCAGGCCAAATCCCTTGGGGACAGCAGGTAGAGGCTCTTCTGAGGCTGCTGGGGGACATTTCCCACAGGGATGTGGTCACTGGTGGCTTTGGCTGCTCTGTCCCTGTTGGGAACAGGCTGAGTCAGGCCCCAAAATTGTGGCTGGAGTCCAGAGCAAAGTTTGTCCCTTGAAAGCTCACCCTGAACTCTGGATTTCATTTTAAATGGGTCACACCCGAGGCAAAACTTGGGGAATTCCATGCAGAAGCGAAAGCTGCCTGAAGTTTTGGCAGGGAGGCCCCAAATCTTTGCCAGGCAGGGGCTGCAGTGACACAGGAGACAGAGCCTGGCACTCCTCAGGACCAGCCCTGAGAGGATTTCATGCTGGGAGCGTTTGCAAGCAGGGTAAAAACCAAAAGGAAAGTTACACCTCTGCTGCTTCTGAGAGAAAAAAGCTTTCAGATCCCACCAGGGACACGAGGAGTTTTGTTGGGTTGGGAGCATCCCACATTTGCCAGGGAGATCTCATGATTGTTTGCCACAAGTGTAATTGGATGATCCATCACGAGGAGCAACACTGGCACGGCAAACAAACATTTTTCAGTTTTCCCTCTGGAAAAGCACCGGGAGCTGACAGCAGAGGAGAGGTAACCTCTGGCTCTGCACTCCCAGCCTCTCTCCTGGCTGCCTCCTCCCTGTGAATTCCAGCAGCCACACACCAGATTCCCTGCAGCTGCTGGAAAACTGCTTCCCAGTCAGGTTTTTCTGGAGCAGAGCCCCTCAGGGAGGGATGGGAGGGGGATGAGCTGCAGGGATGAGCTGCAGGGATGCTCCGGGGCTGCTGCTGCTGCTGCTGCTGCACTGCTGCCATCACACACGAGGCTGCAACCTTGCAGCCCTGTCCTGCCCTTGACCCTGCAGCAAATCCATATCTGGATTAGCTCAGCCACCCTGGAAATCTGTGGGGGACTCTGGGTGGGAATTAGAGTGGCTTTGCTGCCTTAATTCACAAGGGAATTCGTTCCCCTTTGGGCTCTTTCTCCCTCTGAAACCAAGACTGATTTTCCTCTGTACAGGAACCCCAACAAGGCCAGAGCCAGGGGCCATTTGTGCCTTTTCCCTGTGTTTTTGATCCCTTCACTCTCCCTTTTTCCCAGGAAAATGCAGCTTTCTGGGCAGAGAAAAGCCCTCCCTTCTCCAGCTGGCCCTTTGAGTGCTTCTTTCTTCTCTGCTGAGGAACTGTCAGCACTAAAATCAAAAGTGCTCCTCAAAGCAGGACTGAGAGACTCACAAAATACCTTAATGGCCACCAAAAATGCTTCCAAATGATGCCACTTCTGGGGCTGGAGAACAGAAGGTTGTTTTTAGGACTGAAAACTCAAACTCTCCAAAGCTGGGGATTAACAGAGTTGCCCATGTAATTGTAGTTTGTACCACGAGGATGTGTAATTGTGTGATCACACAGCTTGAATTTTTAAGTTTTGGTGTTTAAGTTTCCCTATTTCATGCTAAATATTTGGTGCTTTTATTCTGTTTCATTTTTTCCCAAATTAAAATGGCTTTTTTTTTTCTAAAAACAGAACACCAAATCTTTTCATCTGTTCAACGTTCAAACATGAACGTTTAACCTTCCTCATGATGCATAGAAAGACAAAAATTATTACTGTGAAAGCAGTTCTATTTAAAGAAAAAAAAATCCTGTGGAAGATAGAGAAGGAAATGAAAGGAAATTCTGATTATTTTAGCCAGGAATTTTTACACCCTCCCTAAGCACCATTGAGTAAATTCCTGATGAATGGACACAAGAGGTGAGCTATAAATGGTTCCTCCAGTTCCACCAGGGAGCTGGAACAGCCTGGAAAAGGCTGGAATTGCTGTGCCCATCTCCCTGGCTGTGGCCTTTCCTTTGTAAAACCAATTTTGGTCCTTAAGTCAGAGCTCAGTAAAACCAGAACAAGCCCAAGGGGCTGACCCTGCCCACCCCAAACCATTCCATCCCTTTTACACCTCAAAGACACTTCTCCATGTCNGCATCTTATTTTTTTTTTTTTTTTTTTTTTTTTTTTTTTTTTTTGTCCCACCCTGCATTTTCTGCATGGTTCTGCCTCCTCGAGATAGTTTTGCATTATGAAAGGGCAACAGGAGAAGAGAAAAAACTGTTGCTGTATTTAGCATTGATTTTTCCCCTTCACTCTGAGTCACAGAAGCTAACATTTAATTAATTTCTGACACTTTGACAGCTCCTAAGAAGACATTTGTAGAGCTATCAAGTGCTGCTGATAGCACTGTCAGACAGACACTTTTTGAATTATCAGCTATTAAGGACCCATATGCAACAAATTTCCAAGGATTATTATCCAAATTGTTCTCTGAATGAGAAAAGCACACAAAAGCTCAGTGAAACATAAAGAAACCATTGTTCCCAGGTGAATTTGATATTTGCAAATGTTTTGCTATTTTGATCACTTACGTGGTTTAATAAATCGAAGTCACTTTGTCTTTTATTAAGGAAATTAAGTGGCCCTGGTTTGGGGTGTCTGAGAGCAAGGCCAGGTTTCCCAGTGTGGTCTTTGTGGAGATGCAGTTTGGGAAATATGGAATATTTGATCCTAGAGAGGGCTGAGCAGGGAATGAGGCCACATTGGAATTGTTTAGGTGGGAAAAGCCCAGTCAAACCAGCACCACCATCCCCAGGTGCCTCATCCACTGGTTTTTGAGCACTGCCAGGGATGGTGGCTCCACCACTGCCCTGGGCCGCCTGTTCCACTGCTTGACAGACCTTTCCATGGATTTTTTTTCCCCTCTAATATCCAATTCAACCTCCCCTGGCACAACTTGAGGCCTCCAGGAAAATCTCAGGTGTTGCCAGCCAGGTGTTGGCATTTCCAGCTCTACCTGCACCACTGGCTGGGTTATGGAAAGGTCAGGAATGATTTATAAAATGAGAGAGTTCTCAAATTCCGGCCTAAAAATCGGAAATCCCTTCTCTAAGTGGGACACAGACGTGGTGTGGGAATATCCATCATTACAGCCCTGCCCTGGCAGCTCTGCAGGGAACCCACCTGACCAAGAGCTGAAAAATCCTCCCCACACAGCCAGGAAAAGCCTTTCCCAGTGGCCAAATACCCTGCAAGTCTCACTGCAAACATGGAATTTATTTTTCATATCCTGGCACCAGAGAGACCCCAAAACAGGAACACCCAGAGCTCCCCTCCACGCTCCACATCCTTTTTAGCTTTGTTTGTTCACCTCCCTCAGCACAGGGGAGCTGTTTGCTGTCTGAATTTCAAGTTAATGACACACAAACCTCTGTCCCAGCAGCAGAATTTCTTCTGGATATTGTGACAGCACAGAGAGATGGAAAAATTCCAAAAGCCTGTGGATAAAACAAACACCAAACCCCCACAGGTTCCAGGGAACTCCACAGAAATCCCATAGTTTTTTATATTTTACCTCTGGAGGAGCACACAGCACATGGCCGTGGGCCAGGGAATGGTGGGGGTTTGTTGTGGTGACAACATTTTCCAAGGAAAACCAGGAAAATCATCTTGCCAGTGCCAGGAGCTGCTGAGGGCTGTGGGGTGGCAGCAGTGCTGTCCCCACCATGTCCCCCCTTCACTGTCACCTCTCTGGGGCAATGGCAGAGCAGCCCGGCCCAGCCCTGGCTGCAGAGCTGCTGCTGTCAGGTTCCATCATTGTCAATATTCAGGTCTTGGGTTTTAAAATTTATTTATTTCGCTGCTGGAGGGAAAGAAAAATAAGGAAAAGGCTAAAAAAAAAAAAAAAAAAAGGAAAGGAATGCAGCCCAAAGCACCATGAAGCACATGGAAAATAAATAAAGTGGGTCATGGGGCTTCTGCCCTGAACTGTGCACACCCAACAGGGAGCAGGGAGTGACAGGGGACACAACAACCCCAGGTACTCTGCCTGTCCCAGCTGTAACACAGAGCAGCTGACACAGAAACCGGGGGCTGAGCTGGAAATGAAAGCCAACCTCTGGAATCCCTGCCTGGACCCCTTCTCCACCCCATTTCCAGCCGGACATTTCACCCAGGGCAGGGAGAACAGACTCGGGGCGAGGCAGCACAAATCTGAGTGTTCCATTTTTGTCTTCCCCGCTGACCCACCGGCCTCTCCCCCACCTCTGTGCCAGGGAGGAGCTGGCAGCTGGCAGCTGGAGCCCCATGGATCCCCTCAACCTCTCGTGGTACGACGGGGACAGGAACTGGAGCAGGGCCCTGAACGCCTCGGAGGCGGCGCCGAAGCCGCACTACAACTACTACGCCGTGCTGCTCACCCTCCTCATCTTCATCATCGTCTTTGGCAACGTCCTGGTGTGCATGGCAGTGTCCAGGGAGAGAGCCCTGCAGACCACCACCAACTACCTGATCGTCAGCCTGGCCGTGGCTGACCTGCTGGTGGCCACGCTGGTCATGCCCTGGGTGGTCTACCTGGAGGTAAGGCTTTGGAGCTCCCGGCTTCAGTAAGCCACGGCCAGGGTTTTGGCAGCTGGGGGTCGGCTCCTGGATTCTTCCAGAAGTGGTTTCCATTCAGTAAATACAGGGTTTTGTTTTTTTCTTCGTGCCCTGAATACAGGTTTTTTTCACTCCCTGAACTGCGGGGTTTTTTTCGTTGCTGAAATTACGTTTTTTTTTTTCCCCCCCCGTTCCTGAAATTGTAGCTTGTTCATTCCAAAAATTGCCCTTTTTTTTCCCAGGAGATGGATGTGAGGGCAGGTGGTTTGAAATACCAGTGCTGCTCAGAGGACTAAATGACAGCCCAATCGCACCAGAAATTGGGGGTCAAGAGGGAAAAGACCCCAATTTTGTGTTGAAAACTCCACCATGGGTATCACACTGAAACTACATCAAATTTGTGGAGGTGGAAGGGACCCACAAGGCTCATTGTATCCAGCAATCAAAAAAAAAAAACCAAAAAAAAACCAAATAGCAATCAAGGCCCTGTTTCTGAAGGGCTGCAGGAAAGCAATTGTGGAAGCAGGATGGGAATCTGCAGCTTTTATGTCACAATATAGGAGAGAAAATCACTTTTCACACCTCTGCCTTCAGCACAAAAATGCCCCGAGTTTCCAGCGCATTTCCAGGCACTCACTTACGGGAGGGAATGAAAAGAGCCAGAGCAGAGCAGGGGAAGGAGCCACAATCAATGAGCCCATTAATGGGCTGATGCAAAGCAAAACAAACCCACCGGCGTGATGCGGGCTGTGAGAGAGCACAGTGCTAATTATCGCTGGAGTTAATGATTGTTTTCCTGGCTCTCAGAGAAAGGAAAGCCTCGTGCCTCTGCTGAAGCTCATCCTCATGGCCACAGGCTGGGGGGGAGTGCAGGCAGTGCCTCTGGGACTTTTTCTGTCCTTCTCTCCTGTTCCTTTTTTACCAGAGCCCATTTGAAGCAGAGGCTGATGCTGGGAGAAGCTCCTGCTCCCTCTCAGACCCTTCTCATTTTAAGGCAGAAGAATAAGCCACAAATGGTGCAGAATTCTCTCCCCTTTCTGGGCTCATGTGTAGGGGTTGGTCAGGAACCACAGCTGCCTTGACCTACCAATTGCATTTTTTTTTTTCAAGGTTTTGTGTCACAAGCTTGGCCTAAAACTCAAAATCAAAATGAAACACTTCAAAACCCCCCAGCCTTGTTGCAAACGCATCTTTTACCCCCAAATCTTGGAGGTTTCTCCTACAGAAATGAAAACACCAAGAGAAAGAACTGCTTCAGTTCCCAGCTTTTCCCAAACCATGCCCTCAGGAAATTGGTTTTGCAGAGGTTTGGATCTGGCTGGAAACCTTTGCCTTTGGGCAAATTCTCCTCAAAGTTCCTGATGTAACTGTCTCTGAAGTGCTTTTTTAATCACTGAGTATTCATCTGTCACTCAGGCTTCAATGCAGTCATTCTTCCTTCTTTATGCTGCCTATGGTTATGTATATCAGAGCAGAAATAACTGAAGAATAGATATCTTATTCATTCTATTTTCAAATGCAGTAGGGCTCTATTTTTGTTAGAGGGAAATATAGGTTTTTTTTCATCACATGTCAAACACAGCAGTCCGAATAATTGCTATTAAACTTAATTGGCAAAGTTCAGCTTCAACAGCAAGAAAAGTGAAGAGAAAAAAGGCTACTGGTGCCTGGAAGTGTTATCATTAGTTATTTGTCTTTAGCACTTCGTGTGGGGTGTTAAAGGCTTTTCACTCTGAATTAAACTCATTTTGTTCACCAAAAATTAAAAAAAGATGAAGGTGAGGAATGCCTACTCTGATTTTTTAAACTAAGAAATGAAAGAAAGTTCCTGCTTGTCTGCTGCTGACCTTTGCTGGGTGTAATTGGAAAAAAATTGTCTAGGAAGAAGCTGTAAGTACAATTAGAAGTGCTTGAGAATTAAAATGAATGTATTTCCCTCCTCATTCTTCCTTGAAATGCTTCAGAGAGCTGTTTAAGCTCCTCCTGACTTGGAGGAGCCTCGTGCTCCCTGCAATGAGAGCCCAGGTTTGCTGTTTGTGCTGCCCAAACCACACCAGCCCCGGGGGGAATGGTTTGGAAGGGGCAGAGCTCTGCCTTTGGAGCAGCATAGCCCCAACCACCCACCAGCCTCTCCATCTTGGTGCCAAACTCTCCTTTTGTGCCCTCTCGGCAGCCCAGCCCCAGGAATTTTTCAGTAGCCCCAGAGAATTGCTCACCAGCCCCAGGAATTGCTCAACAGCCTCAGGGAATCCCTTACCAGCCCCAGGAATTGCTCACCAGCCCCAGGAATTGTTCTCCAGCCCCAGGAATTGTTCACCAGCCCCAGAGAATCCCTCCCCAGCCCCAGGGAATCCCTCCCCAGCCCCAGGGAATCCCTCCCCAGCCCCAGGGCTTGCTCCCAGCCCCGCTGTCTCTTTGCAGGTGGTTGGGGAGTGGCGCTTCAGTCGCATCCACTGTGATATCTTTGTCACCCTGGACGTCATGATGTGCACTGCCAGCATCCTCAACCTCTGTGCCATCAGCATCGACAGGTGAGGCCCCTGTGCCACGGGGCTGTGCCAGACCCAGGGTGGCAGGTCCCAGCCCCCTCTGTGTGGTCACATTTTAGCTGGGACCCAGAGCCTTGGAAACGGTGGGAGGTGAAGGATCTGGATGAGCTCTGGGCAGGGATTTGGTGAGAAGGCCCAGAAGCACTGATCCTGGGAATGCAGAGGGAATTGTCCCCGTGTTCCCAAGGGTCTGGTCCTTGTCTTTGTGTTCTGGGGTGGTGCAGCAGGTGTCAGCGGGGAGGAGTGGAAGGAGAACACTGAGCTGAGCTGAGCCAGCCTCACCCCTCCTGCTGTGGCTGCAGCCACCTTGGGACACGGGAGCTGTGCCTTGCCTCCCGCTGCCCTGCTGGGGCAGGAGCTGGGTGCAGTGGCAGCCCTGGCAGGGTGACAGCAGGGGGGTGGCTGTGTCCCCTGCAGGTACACGGCCGTGGCCATGCCCATGCTCTACAACACCCGCTACAGCTCCAAGCGCAGGGTCACCGTCATGATCGCCGTGGTCTGGGTGCTCTCCTTTGCCATCTCCTGCCCGCTCCTCTTCGGCCTCAACAACACAGGTGAGGGCTCTGCCTCCTGCAGCTGCTGTCCTCCTGGCTCCCCAGGTAGCCAGGAATAAAGGTGGCATCAGGTTTGGGGTGTATTTGAAGTCTTCTCTCCCACTGTCATACCTCACTGTTCTGGGTTTGTTTCATCTCTTGCTGTTCCACAGCAGTTTCAGGCTCACCAGAACTGAGGTGATGTAGGAGTTCACACAAGACCAATCTGTGCCCCCTTAACATTTGTCCACCACAAGTTCAAAATCCCTCTTCTATTAAAACACACAAAAAGGAATGCCATGGGACAAAACCTTCCCTGAAGCAGGAGAGAAAAGGCCTGGCAGTTCAGCCAGCAGTTTCCTGGGAGCCCTGGGGTGGATACAGCACGGGATTGGCATCCTCAGCTGCAAGGCAAGGAGTAGCCAGGGGGTTTTTGGGGTGATGTGAGTCGCTACAGCCTGAGGGGAGCTGGCACAGTGACCCCCTCAGCGGGGACAACAGCCCTGAAAGCTTCTCCCTTCCAGACGAGAAGGAGTGCATCATTGGCAACCCTGCCTTCGTGGTGTACTCCTCCATCGTGTCCTTCTACGTGCCCTTCATGGTGACCCTGCTGGTCTACGTGCAGATCTACATCGTGCTGCGGCGCCGCAGGAAGCGCGTCAGCACCAAGCGCAGCAGCCACGTGCTGGACTCGGACACACAGGCCCCCCTGAAGGTACCCAGCACTCTCCATCCTCCCCCACCCCTGCTCCTCCTGCCCCACACCTGGGCCAGGCCGGACAGCAGCTCCCAAAGGTGGGTGTTGTGGGCAGTTTGGGGTCCTGGTTGCGTGTTCTGCCTTCCCGGCTCGCTGGCTGGGGCTGCTCGGGTGTTTCTGGATCTCAGGGGGTGTTTCCAGCAGCAGATCTGCACCAGGAGCTGCTGCCTGAACCTACAGCACTGCCTCGGGCTGGGTTGGGATGCCCAAGAACAGAGGCTGCACCAATGTCTGGGTCAGGCCTGCACAATCACAGGATCAAGGAGTGGTTTGGGTCACAAGGGACATTAAATGGGCAGGGACACCTTCCACTATCCCAGGTGGCTCCAAGCCCCATCCAACCTGACCTTGGATACTTCCAGGGATGGAGCAGCCACAGATTGTCTGGGCACCCTGTGCCAGAAACTCCCTACCCTCCCAGGGAGGAATTTCTCCCCAGTATCCAACCTAAACCCAGCCTCCATCAGCTGAAGGCCATTCCCCCGTGCCCTGCCACTCACAGCCCCTCTCCAGCTCTCCTGTCACCCCACTTTAGGAGCTGTAAGGTCTCCCCAAAGCTGGGTGGCCATGCCTGGGGTGCACAGCTCCTCCCTGGGAAGGACAGCTCTGCAGGGATCAGCCTCTCCAGCAGGAGCTGGGTGTGAGGGAGCCCAGCTTGGGTGTGAAACCATTTGTCAAAACACAGCTCCGGCAGCACTGCCGGGGGGATGTGCAGCCCCAGAGGCTCCAGCTCCAGACTGTGCTGCCTGCAGAGGAGGCAGGGACACACAAACACCAGCAGAGCTCCGAGGTCTCCTTCCTCTGAAGGTGGAAGCACAGGGGTAGCAGCCTCCTCCACCACTGCTCCTCCAGGGCAGCTTTCCACCCTGCACAGCACCTCAGCCACGCTGATCAATTCCTGGTTAATTCCTTTGTATTCCCACGTGCCTCCCTTACCAGCTTCCCTTCCCAACCCCTCTCTGCCTGTGTAACCTCTGAGCTGGTGCTTGCCCCTTAGGACAAATGCACTCATCCAGAAGACGTCAAGCTCTGCACAGTTATTGTGAAGTCCAATGGGAGCTTCCAAGTTAATAAGCGCAAAGTGGTGAGTGTTAAAGAGAAGTGGGAGCTTTCCAGAGCCTTCAGCCTTCCCCTTCTCCCTCAGGACACGAGGTTAATTTATGTAGGGTGGGAGAAAAATAAGCTTAAGAGCAAAGGTTACCATTCAATCTCAAAATTTAAATAGTCTTCCCATTCCTTGGAGTGAAGCAGGGGGTTTAAGCTCACGAAGCTCCAAATCCAGATTAAGCTCACCTAAAGATCAGCTCTAAAAGCCACGGCATTTGAACATTTTTGTGCCTTTGATTTCCTTCTCCTCTCTGTTATTTAAATCTTGGTCTGCATTGGCTTTGTTGGGTTTTGCTTGTTGATTCCATTTTTATTTATTTGCGTTCTGAAAACCTCAATAAAATCCATGGAGAGCGGAGACAGCGTCTCCCCCATTTCTGAGCCTCTTTGTGCCAAAAAAAAGAGAATCCTCCAGTGCAGCTCTGTCAATCTCACCCACTCAAAATATCCAAACACACCACAGCCCCTTCTCCAGGCGCCAGGCAGGGAGGGAGAAGAGGGATTGACTGTTCTCCAACATCATCCAGCTTCACTCTGTAAGGAATGTTCGTTGCTCCTCTCTGTGTATTTACCTGTCATTATGTTGTGGACATTTGATTCTTGTCCAGGAGGCAGAGAGTCACATAGAAGAGATGGAAATGGAGATGGTGTCCAGTACCAGTCCCCCTGAGAAAACGGCCCTCAAACCCACAGCACCAAGTAACCACCAGTTGATTGTGCCAGTTGCTTCTAATCGGGGCAACAACTCTACCCTGCAGGCACCCCTGAGCAGCCCTGGGAAGGTGGAGAAGAATGGCCATGCCAAAGAATCCCACCACACAGCCAAGGTCTTCGAGATCCACTCCCTGCCCAACGGCAAGACGAGGAACTTGCTCAAGGCGGTGATCAGGAGGAAACTGTCCCAGCAGAAGGAGAAGAAAGCCACCCAGATGTTGGCCATCGTGCTTGGTGAGAGCGTGCCCTGGCTGCCCTGGGCTCCCTGCAGGAATCCCAGACCCCGTGTCCAGTGCAGGCTCATTTTCCAACCCCCCTCAGCATTCATTTCCCTTCCTACATCAGAGAATAGGCAGGCAAGGAGCTGCCCATGGGAAGGGTCCCTCCTCCCCAGCCACGCACAGCTGGCACTGCTGCACTAAAGGTGCCCAAAGCTGCCCCTCTCAGGGGCATCCGGGCTCCCAAAATGGGGCAAGAGCTCATGGGCTTTTTGGAACAAAAGGCAGCAGAGCTCAGCAGAGCTGGCACCTCTGAAGGGCAGAGTTTCTGCTGTATTTGGGCTCTTTACACAAGCAGAGAAACCAGAGTTTCTGCTGTATTTGGGCTCTTTACATGAGCAGAGAAGCCAGAGTTTCTGCTGTGTCTGGGTGAATTTCAGAGAAGCCAGAGTTTCTGCTGTGTCTGGGTGAATTACACAGAGAAACCAGAGTTTCTGCTGTGTTTGGACTCTCTGCAGGAGCAGGAGCTCTTTAGAACCAGGCTAGAACACAGCCCAGGACACACAATGTGAGTGTGCACACGCAGACCTCATCCCCCCTTCCACCAAAGACAACCTTTATTCTCACAGCCCGAGAATCTGCCCGGCTTTCAGCAATCAAAACCCTCCTCTCTCCTTTTTTTTTTTTTTTTTTTGCCCCCCAGGTGTCTTCATCATCTGCTGGCTCCCCTTCTTCATCACTCACATCCTGAACATGCACTGCGACTGCAACATCCCCCCGGCCATGTACAGCGCCTTCACGTGGCTCGGCTATGTCAACAGTGCTGTCAACCCGATTATCTACACCACCTTCAACATCGAGTTTCGCAAGGCTTTCATGAAGATCCTCCACTGCTAAAAGTCACAAACAGCAGCCGCAAAATTTTTTTTTTTTTTTAGGAACGGAGGGGGAAAGAGGGAGCGACGCCATCCACGCGCAGCGGGGCAGCCGGGGAGGGGGCTGGAGCTCTTGAGCTGGGCACTGCTGGCTGCCCGAGCACCCCGTGGGGATGGAAGGAGGTGGGAGGGTCTGTCACCCCGCTGGGTGACCTCTGGAGCCGTCCCAAGGGCGCTTTGCAGAGCCAGCCTCAGGCTGTGTTGGAAGTGGAAGCGCCGGGATCGAGGCCCTCTGACCCGGCCTGGAGTGCCCTGGACACTGAGTGGCCACGGGGCCACCAGGAGGAAGCGCTGGGTCATCGGCACAACTCTCACCAAAGACAAGGCCATCCCTCCCTCTTGGCAGCAGGGGCCGGACAGGGCCTGGGGAAGCTCCCTGCAATAGCTTTGCCTTCACCTCCAGCTGACTCACCCGGTGTTTAACTGCTGAAGCCTTCAGGAATTAAATAAAAAACCAACCCAAAAAACTTTCAGAGCTCCCCGAGCGGGTCGAGAAGGTTCTGCCACCCACAGAGCCAAGCCCTGCAGCGGTGTGGGCCTGCAAGCCACGGGTGGAAGGGAGGAGGGGGCACCGGCTTCACGTCAAACCTCTACGTTGGTGTAAATAGGAATAAATAGGATGGATTTTGGAGCCCGAGCCAAAAAACCACCACCAACAAAAAGAGATGGAGAGAGAAACTCAAGGAGTGGAGCCTTGTCTTGCATGGTGTGCATCCAACAGGATCCCCCCAACTCCCGTCGGCGATTTCTGCCCACCAGCATCTCCTCTCCAGGCTCTGCCCAGGGGTGGCACCAGGCCAGGGGTGGCAGCCTGGTGAACGTGCAGACACCAGGACACTGTGCCAGCCCCACCACCCCAGGAGCACCCTGGGCATGCCAGCCAGGCCAGGCCTGGTCCCTCTCACCCAAATCAGGGGCCCCAAGGAGCACCTTGGCTCTGATTTGCCTCTGTCTCTCCCCAGGGAGTGCAGAATAATATTGTGCCTAATTTAAATCAACAGTCAAGGAGATAAAACTGTGCATTTTGGAAAAAGCCAGAATAAAATCCCCAAGAAAGCCCCTGCCTGGACCAGCTCCTGGGTCCAAGCTGGATTCTGGAAAGGTCTGGGTGTTTCCAGCATCCCTTTCTCTCTGCTATCTATTTTTTCCATAGATTCTAAGGATTGAAACCCCATCATTTCACCAGGCTGAATCTGGCACTGCCCAACCCATGCTGTATTTGCTACTTGTGCTCAGTTCACACTATATTTTGCAATATCTCTGTAAATAAAACACAGCAAGGTGAATAAAACGACCTGGAAATAGGCCTGGCTAGAAATTCCTGCAGGATGTGGAGCAGCAGAGGGTTGCAATAGCCACAAGCAGGGGCAGACTCCCAGGGTGCAGCTTCCTGCTGTTTTCTGAAAGGAGTAAAAACACAATTGGGAGAGCAATAGAATCCCCTTTTTTTCTCTATGCAGTTTGGGGAATGTTCACTCTGTGTCTGCTTCAGATGAGGTGAAGATCTGCCAAGGTTTCCTTTAATTCCCTGGGTTTCCTGAATTGCTAACAGAGCCCTTTCCTGTGCTGGAGGGATGTGCTCCAGCTCTGATTCAGGAAGGGATTATGCCAAGCAGCTCTGGCACATAATCTCAGCTGTTTTCTAAAATGGAAGCAGCAGCAGCAGCAGCCCCACCTTAATCCACAGGTTTGTGTTCTAAACCTGGCATTCTGGAATGGGCCCTGATATCCAGGGGCTCTGATATTCAGCCCACAGCCTTGTTTAATATTTGAACCTGGCTCTTCATAGCTAAAAACTGCAAAATTGGGAGCACCAACTCGAGAGATCTCAGGCAC
>VZTR01029337.1:157096-181016 GCA_013400775.1 Chaetops frenatus | reverse complement strand
CCCAGTTTTAACCAAATTCACTCAGAGATGGGAATAAACTCAGACTTGTACCCCAATATTCACAGAATGATGCAAAGTCAGGAGGTTTTGGGGCAGAAAATTAGCAACGAGCTACTGGTCCATTTTTAAAATGTATTTACAAGCAGAAAAATTCATTTGACTTAGGGAATGAACAGGTGGGAAGCTGAAACAAAATAGCAAATACGATATATATGGACAAAAAAGCTTTAAAGCATTTGGAAGTTGCCACAGGTGATGTTTGCTCTGTCCTAAAACCTGGGGTGAACCCTCAGGATGAGTGGAATAATAACATCCCTCAGGATAATGTGGATCACACCTTAACTTTGTGCCATAATTTTCCTTTGTGTCCAGTGCTCACCCAAGGACAATCCTCATCTCCAATGCAGTGTATCTTGCTCGCAATTTTTTTTTTTAAATTAATTTAGAAGCAGAGCCTTATAGCTCAAGCCTCTTGAACCACCACCTGAAAAACTCTTCCAAAATGTCATGGAGGAAAAGAAAAAAAAAAAGCTGCTGGAAAAGGGCCTTCACGTGTTGCCAGCTGGGACCAAAACTCCCCAGGTGGGATTTCCCAGAGCTCCAGTATTTGCTGTGAGGAATTTCCTGCAGCCCATCGTTCACGCCCAGGACATTTTAAGCTGCTCCCTCCTAACACTCCAGGCTGAATTGTGGGCATGTGAACGTCCCCAGTGCCCTTGGGGAGGTGGCAATGCCAGCTGTGCCTGTCTCTGCAGCAGTTTGTCCTTCCCCATCAAACCCCTGCACCTGCAGACAGCAAATAAAGCACTTTGCACCCTGAACTGAGCCTTCAGAGCCCTTTTGGAGACAGCACCAAAACTCATCCTCACCTCTGGCTTTCCAAGGAATAAAGCAATGCCAAGAGCAAGGACAGAAGGAGAAGCAGTGGCTGGGGTGGAACCTTCTAGCAGGAACTGCTCAGAACCCAGCCCAGCCTGCTGCATCCCACAGCACTCGGGGGCCTCTCCCCCACAGGTCTGAGCCTGCCAAATCCACACCTCACTCTTCCTTCCACTCTGGAAAAAAAAATAAATAAAAATCCTCTTCTTCCCCAAAGACTTCTGCTGGCAGGAAAGGGCACTGAGCTGGTTTTTAAAATCACCTGAAAGAGAAGATTTCATTTCTTTGTTCCTCGAGAGCTTGGGAACCTTGCTCTGGCCCCTCTTTAGTGATTCATTATTTCTAATGGAAGCTTTAGTTCTGCTTATTGAGTCTTCCTGGTCCTGCTTTCCCTCCCTGTGATTCCCAGCTTGCTGCAGCCCTGCCTGGGGCTCTCTGCACCCCCAAACAGGTCTGAATTAAAAGCCAGTGAATTCTGCCTGCACTGTATTTGCTGCTTGCCTGCTTGCTCCCACTCCACAGAACTGTTTATCTTCCTGGCTGAAGAATAAATTAACTCCAGTAGGTCTAACCAGCTTATTCAATCCTGCTGAAATAAAATAATAATAATAATAAAAAAACAGAGAACAGGAAAAATAAAGCCACTACCTCTTGTGGTGAAAATCTCCAGTGCAAACAGGGCTCCCCAGGGAGCCAGGAATGTATAAAATGCCCATCACAGGTACATGTGACACCAACCAATGTCTTCATGCAGCACTGTCATTAAATAGAGACTTGCACAAGGCACCCTGATGTCGATCTGATTGTTTTGTTGTGTTTTACACCCAGCTCTGAGGGCTCAGGGAGCCACAGCTCTGCTGCAGGGTTCAAACCCACACAGGAAAATCGGCCTTCACATGAGATTTGGCTTTTTTCTGACTTGCTTTCCAGGCTGTTTTCCTTTTTCCGTCCCTTATCCCAGTCTATTCTTGAGAGCCCTGGGCTTTGTCTTGCCTGCAGCCACGAGAATCAGACAGGGGAAAGGAAAGGTGCAGAAAGGAAATGGTCTGAAATTCCTCTCCTGTCCCAGACAGGAGTGGAATGGGGAGGTGGGAGGAGGAAGGGGTGGAAGGCAGGAATTTGTGCTGGAGAATTCATTGTTTCATCTAGGAATATTTCTATTTATGCTGCACAGTTTTCTCAAGTTCTACACTCAGGTATTTGGTGTTTTTGCAGGTGGGCCCTCAGCCGGGCTTCATCAGCACTTTCTAAATAAAGATAATTTTCTTTATATAAAAGAAGAAAAAGAAATAATAAAAAGAAAATCCTTCCCACTGCTAGGAAAGAAAACTGTCTGTCCATCTCCAAGAACTAACAAACTGAAATTTCAGTTTAATGGCATTTCAGATCCAAAAGTCTGCTCAGTTTTGAGCCAACACAGAATAATCCCTGCCCTGAAGCCCTCAGTTTATGCAGGAACCAGAATCTCCAGAGCTGCTGAGTTCACACGAGGCTGAATTCTCCTTGTTGGATGATTCACCTCAGTGCCACTGTGACTGAGGGAAAATGAGGAGCTCCAGTGTCTCCCTCCCCTCCCAAACACAGCAGAATAAACGATATTTTCACATCAAACAGGACACACCAGGTTGTTTTCAGCCTGTCTGGCCTGAACCTGGCAGGATCAAAGGCAGCTGCTCTGAGATTCACCCTCACAGCCAAATTTCACTTCTGAGCCTGTGGACAAAAGCCACTCACAGCACCCAAAAGAGATGAAAAGAATATTCTGCCCATCTCCTGGGGCATCTGAGTGAGCCCTGCTGCTGCAGGTCAGGCCTGACACATCCAGGGGTGTGCTTTGTTCTAGGCACAAAAAAAAAAGATAAAACCAGTTACTCTTGTTAAATTAACTCCCTGTCTTTAATCAAAGCTTCTTTTAATGATTCCAACTGCTCCCCCAAGTCCTTCTGACGACACCAGCCCTTCTGCTTCATAAGGAGCTTTTGACTCACAAATAACAACTTTCCTCACCAAAGAAAGCGCCACCACGGTGGACTAAACATAATTAAGGCGTCGTGAATAATTAACAGCCCTAGAAATGCCTTTAAAGAGACTTTAGGAAGCAAAGCAAAACCCTTTTAAAGGAGGGGAAAGCATCCTGCCTCAGCAAGCTGCCATGCTGGGCCCGGGAGAAAGGAGTGGGCTGATGAGAGCACATTCAGGCAGTGCAGCTCTGCCCCCCTGGCACTCAATCAGCTGCACCCTGGGGAGCCTGCCAGGGCCACAGCACCCCCAGCCTCAGGGAAGGAAAGCAGCAGCACAGGTTTGTCCTTGCTCCCCGTGAAAAGCGAATTTCTCCTGGTTTTCGCCAAGCCCCCGCCTGCCTGGGGAGAGGGTGATGCATAACAGGGCTGTTGCACATCAGCAAAAGAGGCAGGAAAGCACGGGAGAGGTGAGGAAAATGGGCTCTGCAGGCGGACTGGGGGTTCAGCTGCTGTCCCTGCATTGGGGACCCTCCTCAGCACAGCTCGGGTCAATCAGCCCCTCCTGGCTCACACTCACCTGTGTCTCCTGCCTGTCCCGGGATTTGGTGGCCAGAGGTGCCTCTGGAACGCTGACCCTGCAGGAACAGACTGCTCCCCACCCCTCGAGCCTTCATCCCCAGCTCTCCATCACCCCCCAGCCCTATTCCAGGGAATTCCCTGCTGGGAGGGCAGCCCTGAGCCCCTCGGGGACAATGCCCCAGCCCAGCTCATCCTGGGGACAGGAGCTGCATCTCCCCTTCACCTGGAGCCTGGGAGCCTTGGGATGGGGAATTTCTTAAGGGTATTAAGGCTGACCAATTCCTGACCACAACCTCTTCCAAATAAACAGGGCCCAGGGCCAGGGAGCCACATCAGCTGTGCCTGTGACCTCAGCACAGCAGGACAGAGCAGCCAGGCAACTCCCAGATCCATTTCTTTTTAAATGGGATTTTAACACTGCACACAGGGAAGAAAATAAATCAAGCAGAATGCAGGTGTCCTCACAGCTCTTTCTGCCTCCTATCTGTATCCAGCAGCTCCATAAACCCTTCTGAGCTTTGTGCAGGGCAGATGGGAAGGGCTGCAAACCTCACCTGGGAGAAAATCAGGTCATAACCTCAGCCCTTGCCACTGCATCAAATGTTTCATAGCAAGCATTGTTAATATTTATTTAATAGTGTTACCACAAAGCTGGTTTTTTTTTTGATTTAGGCCGTGTGAAAAAGCAAGAAAAGCCCAAAGTGACATCAGGCAGAAATGTAAACTCTTCTCCAAGTGCTGACAGCAACACAGAGAATCTCTGAGCAGCTCCTGAGTGTGAGTTCAGAGAGCTCTGTCAAATCACCAGCTGGAAAATGTACAAAGCTGCAGAGGGAAACCCAGGAGCTGCAAATCTGATTGAACAAGACAGGTTATGAGCTGGGAGCTCGTCTGTGTGAGGAAATGGGCAGTCAGTGGCAGTCTAAACAAACATGTACATCTCTGTCTGAACACCTCCCTCCACCGACACAGCTCCCGTCAAAAACAAAAGTGACTTTGATCTGGCACAATCCTCCCAGTCTGCTGGGGAAAAACAACATGGCAAAGCAGCTGCTGTGGGTCCTGCAGAGGGGCTTGGCATGGCAGGGACTGTGCTCTGGGGGGACAGGGATGGGATGGGATGGGATGAGCTCTGGGGAGTGGGGTGAGCCTGCCCTGGATGGAACCCAGGCCTGAGACCATCCCATGACACGAAACGGTGACAATTCCATGACACCAAAATGCTGAGCTCCTGCCTCTGCCTCCCTCTGGGCCCTGGGCTGTGCTCCCTGCCAGGGGATAAGGATGCAGAACGTGAGGGTTTGACCCAGAGCAGAGCTGGGAACGGGCCCCAGAACCCCATCCCGGTGAGGGGGTGGCTGAGAGCAGAGACCTGGGGGAAAGCTCGGTGCCTCTGTGGCCCTGAGCATCCAGCTGGCCCTGCTCTGCTCCCAGTGCCAGTGCAGAACAGGGAGCAGGGGCCCAGCTGCTGCAGCCTGGCTGCCAAAGCCGCCCCGAGTGAACCTCGGGGATGTGGATTTATGGCTGAATGGCCGTGGCTGGCAATTTGCTGGGCTGCAGTAACTGAGCCTGTGCGTGTTCCCCGCTGGTGGCAGATGCTCCTGGTCACATTCCTCCGTCCTGTCCACGTGGAAATGCCTACCTGGAGCTGGCTGGGAGGGCAGATTATGCAGGCAGTGATTTGCTGGGGCTCAGGTAGTGCCTGGTAACCTGTTCAGCTCTGCCTTTGTGTCTGAGCCCCCCTAGCAAAGGGAATATTCAGCTCCCCGGCAGCTCCAGGGTGTCTGGGAAGGAACGTGTCTGATTGCTCTGGTGATGAACAAGCCCTAAATCACTTCAAAGCTGAGGCCAGAATCACTGGGGAAGATTACAGACAGTGAAATAGTAAGGACTGGAATGTGATTCAGAGATACCAGGGAAAATCACAGTAAATTCTACCTCCTTCTTAATTAAAAAAAAAATAAATAAATAAGAAGGAAGTTTTCCATGAGGAGAGTGACTGAAGAGAGCTCTTCTTCCCCCAGCCAGGCTGGCAGAGCTGGGAAAAGGCATTTCACCTCCAAAGCCCCGGGGGAAAGCTGTCCCCCAGTGGGTGACATTCCAGGGGCTCATCCCAGCCCATCCTTGTGCTGCTGGGGAAGGCAGAATTGTGTTTAGGGAGGAGGAGCTGCAAGGGGCTGCACGAGCTCTCTGCCAGCTTTAACTCCTTGGCAAAATCTGGTTTTGCAGCAAGACTCATCCTCCAGCTGTCCAAGTCTCCAAAATTCCCAACTCCATGCTTATGTTTTTGGCACAATTTGAAATCTCCCCCCTCTGTCTACAAATGCAGTGAGGCCAGGCCATGGCCCAGATTTTCCAGGTGAATTCCCTGCTGTCCTGCCTGGGATGTAAAAAAGGTTGGAAGATAAGATCTTGAAGGCCTTTCCCAGCAGGAATGATTCTGTGGGACCAAGGAGATGCAGCAGGAAGCCCCAGGAGCTGCTCCCAGACTCCCAAAACGACCTCAAAAGCAACACTTTCCCAAGCTCTCCAGATTTCAGATGAATTCCACCTTCTCTCTGTTTCTATCCCATTCTCTGATGGTGGTTGTGGATTTTTCTCTGCCACTATTTAGTGTCTGAGTGGGCTCCTGTCCTGTGGCATTTTCCAGCATTCCCTGGAGCAGAACACGACCGTGCTCAGCCAAAAGGAGCAGCAAAAGCCCCACTCAGCTCTCCTGGGAGAAATCCTGCTGGGGCTTACAAAACAAAGTCTTAAACAAAATAAAGGCAGGGCAGCCTCAGCAGAACCTTTTGGCAGACTGGATTCTTTTCCAAGGCGAGAAAATTAATTCCCTGAATGCCTGCTAAGGATTATTTTTTTTTCTGCTTGGAGCAGATATGAAGGGTTTGCCCAAAGAGCAGCAATAAAATCTCGCTGGTGATCAGAACACTGCTCTGCCTTGCTGAGGAGCAGCCTGGTGCTGAAGAGCAGTGAAAGTGCCATGGAACGAGGCCAGAAATGCCCCAAACCTCAATTCTGCCCAAGCTGAATTTTCTCAGGGTCAATAATATTTCTCTTTTATTTGTAAAACAATGGCCTGGTACCACAGCAGCAAACAAAGGCTCATTTTAGCCCTTCCTGCAGCTAATTACTGCACCTCCTGATTGCTGACCCGGCCTAGTGCTCCTCTCTGTAATTGCTCCAGATGGACTTGCAGTCTTTAATGGGATATTTTCTAACCAGCAAGGCTGCTGGGGGTTATTTATTTATTTTTATTCAGAAGACATTCCCTCCAGGATGAGGAGTTCATTCCTATTCTCTGGGTTTTCTCCTGGGTGGTTTGGAAGTGATTTCTTCACCAGATTTTTTTTTTTTTAAGGGAAATTCAGAGCAATATGTTGCAGGGATGGTTTTCTGTTCCTCCCAGAACACAGCTGTTGGGAGCACCAATCTTTGCCACAAAAATAACTATTTAGACTCACAGATTCCATGACCCCCCCAAACCCAGGCTGGGCAGCAGATTGATGGCTCTGAACCTCCGAGGTGCCCTGCTGTTCTTACAGGAGGGCTATAAATCTCTTTTCCTGGGCTTTGTTTGGGTACAAAAGATTTTTCCCAAGGCCACAGAGGGTGTGGCGAGCTCTGAATTGCCAAAATGAGAGCCTGAGCTGTGATACCTCCTCAGCTGAACTCCACCTCTCACTGCCAGGATCCTCAGGCTTTAAAAACAATCACTTTTGGGCTTGGGTTTGTGGTTTGCTTTACTTTTTCCCAAATAAGAGAACGAGACCAGCGGCAAATTGCACAAGAGAAGGGTTCCCTGCTGTGCTCTGAGCCAGAGGAGAGCAAAGCAGCAGCTGATCAAAAGATGTTGAACTTGCTGGGGATGAGATTCCTGCCAGGAGGGAACAGCAAGTGCTCCTTGATTCCCAGTCAGGCCCCTTTTCCCATTATTCTGATGGAAGTGCAGATCACACCTGCACTGATGGAACTGGGTGGGGAGCTGATTTTTGAGGTGCCAACGTGGTTTTGTCACAAAGGAAGGGGATGAAACCCCTCCCTGGAGCTGGGGAAGTGCAGGATGGATTCTGGAAAGGCTGAGCACGTCTCACACTGACGTCTGCCATAGCACAGAGCCTACAACCACCTCCTTGCAAGAAAAAGAAACACAGAGAATTCACTATTTCTTCTTACATTAAAATCGCTCCCTCCTACATCCACATCATTGCTGTCAGAAACATCTCAATTTTCCACACCTAAGGGGCTATGGAAAAAAACAAGCATTTCTGCTAAAAATAAGGGGTTTTTTTCTCTCTCCCCCCCCCCCCCCCAGCTGTATTTATTCAGATCTCTTTTCCTCTAAAATGCTGAATTATTTTAATTTTAATTTAATGCCGTATCTGCATAATTGCAGCACTGCCAAACAAACAAATCACAGTTGCTGGGAAGCAGGAGCAATGCAAAACATGGATTTAACCCACTTCATTTCCAAACATTTTCCTGTGAACATTCCCCCGTGGAAGAGCCACACTTCTCACTGCAATGTCCACGTTTTGATCATGACAAGCATCTCCCCTTCAAACGAATTTTACATCAGAAAATTTATATTACAGTCAGATCCAGCACTGAGAGAGCACTTAGGAAATCAATGTGAGCCCCAGCTTTCACCCCTGGTGAAACCATCCCCGGGTTCTGCTGATTTATTTACTCTGAGTTTCTTTGTGTGCTGTTTGTGGAGAACACAGGGTCTTAAAAGTCACACCCTGGGTCTTAAAAGCCACATCCATTTCCCCAGGGATGTCCTGGAGTGAAATGATGGAGAGGGGATGAGGCAGCCTGAGTGCCATCCCAGGATTTACAGAGCTCAGGATCCAGCAGGGATCAGGGGTGGGATGGAATCAGCTTTAAGGGATCTTTAATTTCTCCCCTCTGGTTTTTCCATCTTTACCAAGGGACCAACCCAAACCATCCTGGGATTCTCTGAGGGTTTTGAAGAGCAATTGGTTTGAAAAAATCCCCGTGGTTCAGGGTGTGTGGAGCTGCTGCAGGACAGGGATGCTCAGGGCAGAGCTCCAGAGTCATTCCACAGAATTCCCTGGCAAAATCAGCAGCACCACCCTGCTCGCCCAAGCACCTTAAAAACACCATTTTTGAGGCATAAAGGTCAACGATTTTGATCATTTTCAATCTAAATGAGCTGTTTAGGAGGTTTCTGCCCTGCTGCTGCTGCTGCCAGGAGCTGCCTTGGCTGTGAACTTTGGGTAAGAACATGAGATAATCAGCAGCAGATTTATCAGCAGGGACAAAAGAGTGAAATGGAGTTGAAAAAAGGGGGGGGAAAAAAGTGGGGGGGATGGAGATCTACGAATAATTTTAGAAATAAGCTGCAAGTTGCACAGTCACAAAGCGGAGGCTGGAGTGCACTTTTCCAGAGTTTGTAAAGACTCATTTAATTTCTATAGAAACTGAGCAGCAAACAGGTAATTTTCTCTGCAAATTGCTTCTATCACCTCTGGAATGCTCTGCAAGAGCAATGTATTTCCCTCATGTCTTCTTAATCCTCTGTTATTTTCATTATAAATTTAATTAAGCTCTTGTAGAGAACATTCCATGACATACGAGCTGAGTTTTGTTTTTCTGCTGAAGCAGGGACAGAAAGGAGCTGCTGAGTTGTGTGGCAATTGGATTTCTTTAATTTCTTTTTTTTTTTTTTCCTGGGTAAATATTTCAAATGACACTGAGCAAGGGAGGCATTTGCTGAATCAATACAGCTGGAGCTGAGGGAAGGAGCTGCACAGCAAGGTCTGAGCATCCCAAGAATTCCTTCCAGCCAGCCCTTTCCTCCTTGGACAAAATTAGGGAATATCCAGAGCAGGTAAATCAGGGCATGCCAAGCTTTTAATGCCCCACACAGCTGGGGAAAGGAAGGAAGGAGCTGAGGAGATGCTGGCACAGAGGAGGGAAATTCACTGTGTGTTATTTGATGGACACAAGCTACACAGATCCTTCACTTCAGTCTCAGCAGCCTCTAATCCCACTCTGAACATTCCCTTTCCTTCTCCAGCCCTTTGAAAACCTGCACCATAAATCAATACTTTTCTGCTCTCTATTTTTTTTTTTTTTTTTTTTTTTTTTTTTGGTGGTTGCAATAAAAAAGTCTATTTTTACACTGCCTGCAACCCCAAATGTCCCCAGCACATTTCACTTCATAACCTGCCCAGCTCCCCACTTCACCAATGACAAATGTTAGAAGTGAATCATTTTATTACAATTTATTTTAAATGATATCCAAAAGCTTTGGTCCCAAAGCATGGTGAAAAACTGGGCTTGAATACAATACACATCAATACTTTTAGTTAATATAAAATGAAAATGAAATTAGTAAAGGTTGGGCTTTCTAACCCCTCTTTTTAACCCATTTAATCTCATGTTATCAGGCAATAACAGCTCCCCTGCAGAGCTGGGGTTGTTTGTTTCTATTTCAGCCTCTCCCAGCTCAAGGCCATGACAAGTCACCATCCCAGCAGGCACATTTGGGGACACTCAGGAGCCACAGCAGGGCTGCCAGGGCTGCACACCACTGCTGCTCACTGTCACAAGGGAGTCAAATCCACCAAGAAGATGTTTTTCACAGGAGTGATCAAGCTCTGGAACATCTTCCTGACCAGGAATTATTCCCACCAGAGACACAACTCAAACCTTGGCCTGCAAGCAGCCAGATCTCATGTGAGATTATTCTGGAATTTCTGCTCCCTGTTCCCATTTCAATGCTCTCTACCAGTGATTTTTTTCCTTCCTGCCTTGTTTTATTTGATTCTTGTTACAGAAAGGAGATGTCAGGAAATCTGACACGTTGCTGTGCCAGCAGCAGGTGAGAATCTCACGATTCAATTCCCATCTGTGCCAGGGCCACTTTACACCAATTTTCTCTGTAGGAAAACATGGAATAAAAGCAATAAAAGCTGTGGAAGATGTGTGTGTGTGTGCTGTGCACAGCTTCAGCACTGCCTGCACGAACAGGGGGTGCATAAATCCCTGCTCAGGAAGGATTCAATAGGAAAGCACTGCCTAAAGCATCACCAAGCCAATACAAGCTTG
The DNA here is from genome assembly GCA_013400775.1 of Chaetops frenatus. NCBI lineage: Eukaryota > Metazoa > Chordata > Aves > Passeriformes > Picathartidae > Chaetops > Chaetops frenatus. The sequence goes on along the minus strand of VZTR01029337.1, from coordinate 170,517 downwards.
GAAAAGAACTTGTCAACAAATAACTTCATTTTCTTTTACTCTCTTAGTGCTCATGCCAAAAAACCTCCATTTAAAAAGGGGAAATACTTTCCTGTAATCAGCGGCTGACAGGACAAGGTGCTTTAAGGCCTCACACCTGATGCGGGGAAACCTCAGGGCGGAATGAATTTACAAATCTGTCCTTCCTGGGATCAGCCTGGGTCTGGGAACCTTCCCATCGTTCACAGTTCTGTTCCCGGACTCCTTGCCCTGGAGCAGGGTGATGATGTTGTCCCTCTGGTGCCTCACTGCCAGCTGCAGGGCCGTGCAGCCCGTGATGTCCTCCACGTCCAGCAGAGCCCCTGCCTTCAGCAGGGTCTTGATGATGGCCATGTTGCCCTTGAGCACGGCCAGGTGCAGCGGGGTCCAGCCCACCTTGTTCCTGGCGTTGACGTCGGCCTGGCACTCCAGGAGGTTGATGACGCTGAGGAAGGAGCCCCTGAGCACGGCGAAGTGCAGGGGGACCCAGTGGGACCTCTCGGCCATGTTGGGGTCGGCCCCGCAGCGCAGCAGCTCGCTGACCACCGGCTCGTCCCCGTAGCGCGTGGCCAGGTGCAGGGGGGTCCAGTCCATGCTGCCCTTGGCGTCCAGCCGGGCACGGCTGCCCTTCAGCAGCCGGATGATCTCCATGTGCCCTTTGAAGGAGGCCAGGTGCAGCGGGGTCCAGCCTTTGTCCGTCCTCAGCTCCACGTTGGCCCCGTATTTGATGAGTTTCTCGCAGATCAGGTACTTGCCCCTGACCACGGCCAGGTGCAGGGCGCTGTAGTGGTTCTGGTCCAGCCCATTGACGGAGACCCCGTTCTTCAGCAGATACTGCACCACCCTGAACTTCCCCCTCTCCACGGCCACGTGCAGCGGCGTCCTGAGGTTCTTCTGCTTCCTCTCCAGGTCAGCCCCCTGGCTGGCCAGCAGCTTGACCAGGCCGACGTGCCCGAAGCAGGCGGCCACGTGCAGGGCGGTCTTGCCGTCCACCTCCTGCGCGTTGGCGTCGGCCTGGCGGGACAGCAGCACCCGTGCCACGTTCTCAAAGTTGTTCTGAGCCGCCAGGTGCAGCGGGGTCCACCCGTCGCGCTCGCGGGCGTTGACTCGGGCCTGGTGCTCCAGCAGCAGCCGCACCGTGCGGTCGTCGCCGTGCTGGGCCGCGAAGTGCAGCGGGGCCCAGCCGTCCTCGTCGGCGGCGTTGACGTCGGCGCCGTGCTCCAGGAGGATGGAGCAGATGTCGGGGAGCCGGCGCTGCACGGCCAGGAGGAGCGGGGTGCAGCCGCAGCCCGCCGTGCTGTTGACGCTGGCCCTGCGGCCCAGCAGGAGCCGCAGCTTGCCCGCGTTGCCCTGCAGCACCAGCAGGTGCAGCGGGGCCGGGCCGTTCTCCTGCACCCCGCGGGGATCCTCGGGCCTCAGCCCCTCGGGGATCCCGGCCTCCTTGTGGGGAGGTGGGAGAGGAACCTCCCGGTTGTCCTTCGCTAAAGGGTGTAAAACGGGAAGGAAAAAGTGAAACGGAGTGGAAGAACTGCCAAGAAGGGAGAGAGAGCATGAAATAAAATCATTTGAGAGCTTAGGAACATGAAGTAAGGCCAGACATGCACTGGGATATTTGGCCTCTCTCTCACAGTATCTATTTCCCATATAGTTCATGTCCCTTAACTTATAACGTCACCCATGTGGAAAACTTTATGAGCCACATCCTTCTACAACAAAATAGACAACTTTTATAGCCTCCCCTGGTTTAATTTTCAATTGTAAAGCCTCTCCCCTACTTACCCCCACTCCTGGTGTCTCGAGGGAAGGTGAACTCCTCTTTGTCACTCTTGTTTTCAGGAAGGAGGAAAGATAAAGGATAAGACAAAGTATTTATTTGCATTCTGTAAGGTTTGCACAAAGTTCTTTGCTGCTGCTCTGTGGTTTTGTGTCATCATTTGAGAGCTTTTTATCCAATCCTCTTTTTGCACCCAAAACTCAGCTGAGCAAATCATGGCACAGTGGAGTGTGGGAGCCTGGAGGTGATCTCTGGATATCCATGAGTTTTTCCTCCTCGTGCTCATTTACTCCCAAACACACACATTTTGTGCTTCCTGAGTGCATGGCAGCATCCCCAAACGATTTCCTTTGTTGTTTAGGGATCCCCAAGTCTCCACCTCTCCAGGCCTCTGGTTTCTTGCACAGCTTGGCAAAACCCTCTAAATAGCAATAATTCCCAACTTCTGTTTGTTCCTGTTTTCTAAGCACAATTACACTCCAGTGGCTGGGATTACATTGTGACTATCCAGAAGCCTGATTTTTTTCTTAGCCAGAGAAACACAGGGATTTAAAATTAATTTTTTAAAATTTCTGCAAGAGTTGTTCAAACTGGAACATCCTCAGTTCTGTGCTATGAGCAGAACCCCTGTGATTCTGTGTTTGCTTGAGTTCCTTTTAGTGACTGAGGCCACTGTGATAAACCCACTTCACCAGAGCAGGTCCACAAAGGGGTTTTCCTCTCGGAATATTTATCATTTAGTGCATTTGTTAATTAATTTGCAAATGCCTTATCCCCATAAATGAACCAGCCTGTGCAGACACACCCTGCGAAGGTGCTGAGGTGCACCTTAGGGAAGAGAAGCAGCCTCGAGATTTGGGAAGAACAAGGAGCAGACTCAGTGGAACTTCCTGGGTGGCTCAGGGGGGGTTCTCCTCACCTGCTGGCCCCTGGAGATGGCCGGTTTGTGGGACATCTTCCTGACCAGGCGCTCGTTCTCTGGGTCCAGCACCAGGCTCTGGATCAGTGCCAGCAGCACGTCTGTCTCCACTGGGATGTCTGCCAGGACACAGCAGTTCAGCCCCACAGGCTGCCCCAGGCAGTGGGGAGGGAGTGAAAAGGGATGAAGGGGATGTGGGACAGCACAAGGGCACCCAGCTGTTAAACCTCAGAGATATTGATGCCTGATGAGAGTGAGCTGGAGCAGAGGGCAGGCAGAAGGAGAGGAATAAAGCAGGGATTTATTTATTGCAAGGCCTCCCAAGGCCCCACCCTGGCAATGGCAGAGCCCGGCTGCAGCCCCTGCCAGGATGGGCCTCAGGATGGACACAGAAAAGGGGCTTTGCCCACGGGGTTTCACACTTTGATCAGTTCTGCTCCATTTGCAGATTGAGGGGAAGTGCCCAATGAATCCCTTGGAATGATGAAATTCCATCCTCCTTGCTTGGCCTCCTCTTTTTGATGTTGTTTGTGCTTTTGGGGCTGAGGTTGGGAAGGATTGTCCTTGGATCTTGGGCTGGGGAGAATTGTTGTGTCTGACTGCCCTGGGAAGGGAACTCAGTAACCCTGAATATGGAGCTGAGAGCTGCACACTAAAGCAGGACAGAAGAAAAGCTTAAAACTCCAGGCATCAATATAACTGGGAAAATGACACACAAAAACTGCTTGTTAACCCCTGAGGGCTGACCCTTGGCTAATCCACGCCCCAGTCCCACCTGCAAAGCTTGGCCTTTGCTTGGGGTCCTGGTCCCAACACCTCTTCATCAGATCGACCATCTGGTGACACTCCCCGGGCCAGTCGTCCCTGACGAGCTCCAGCCCCGGCCTCCTCCCCGCTGCCACCTTCACGATGATGGCCATCATGTTGGCCCCTGGGAGAAACCAGCGTGCTCTGGGTCTTTGCCCTGGGAAAAAGGGCTGGAACAAACATTCCACGGGTGCAGGGTTTGGTGTTTACCTGCATAAGGTTTCTTCTGCATGAGGACCTCCCAGATGACAATCCCGAAGCTGTGGGAGAGGAGAGGCCGTGAGCACTTGGATGGTAAATACATTTATTGCTTCTGCCTTCTTGAGAAATGGGGAAATCAGGAAGGCAGTTCTTCAGGAGGGAAGGATTCCACCCCCCAGAGCAGAAGGATTTCACCCCCCAGAGGGAAAGGATCAGGCCTTACAATTCTGCCTCAGACATCTCCCTCAAGAGTGGGGTCATCACCCTCCCAAGGGTCTGTGCAGTGACTTGGAGCCTTTCCTGCCAAAGTCAGGCCTCTCAGTGCCTTTTTTCCACTTTTTTTCACATTGGGGTTTAGAGCCCTTGGCTTCTACAAGTTCCTGTGGCTGTGCAAATCCCCCTTTCCCTCTTTTCTTGGGTCACTCTGTGCTGTAAAAGCCAAGAAGCTGAAGCTGAGGAATTTCCAGACATAGACACAGAGCTCATATGAATGTGCTGCAAAGCTCTGTGCCCAAAAGGAAAAAAGCCAAGCTGAAATCTCTTCTCTGCCTGCTCCTGACCAAAATGAAGTTGAGCACTGAGGCAGATAAGCCAATATTGGAGTTGTTTTAAACCCAAAATGAATCTCAGCAGTGACTGTGATGAAACAGCAGCACTGGCTGTTCTGGGCTCTGATCTCACTCAGTTTTATAAGAACAGGGTGTGATGGCACCTGGGTCAATGCAGCCTCCAGCTCCCACGGGAGGGTGCTTTGGGAAGAGAGGATGATTATCCACAGAGAATCCCCCCCACCCCTCTCTCTCCACCACTGAGTTTGGGGCATCCCCATGTTAAATGAGGCAGAAAACCAGGATTTAAACAAACTGAGGCAGTGCTCCAGCCCCTCTTGCTGTGTGTGAGAGCTTGGGGCAGAGCCTGGGTGCCCTGGGGCAGCTCTCACCTGTACACATCGTACTTGGTGCCCGGGGGTTTGCTGTTCTGCAGGAACATTTCGGGGGGGATGTAGCTCAGGGTGCCCCTCAGAGCTGAGCTCTCGATGTACTGCATCCTGCTGGATTGCTCCATCCACTTGGACAGCCCAAAGTCAGAGATCTGCAAGCAGAGACAGGGAAACTGCCCCAAAATTCTCCCACTCACCCCTCCTGCCACCTGGACACCCCCTCACCCTCTGGGACCAGGGACAGGAGGAGGTGGGAGCAGCTGGAACTTGAGAAAACCCTGACAATTTGCAGCCAACTGAGGCCAGTTGGAGCCTTGAATTCCCAGTGCTGGCTCAGATTCCCTGTGTGATCTTGAGAACACCACGTAATTTGTTCACCAGCTGCTTCTTGAACACCCCACAGGTCGATCCTTCATGGAGTGTTCCTGAAGAACCTGATTTCCTGGGCTTCTGGACTGGTTTGGCAGAAACGAGCTCGCTGCAGTTTGGGAAATGACAAACCCAGCAGTAAAGGCTGTACCTTGACGTGCATGTTCCCATCCAGGAGGACATTCCCTGGCTTCAGGTCCAAGTGCAGCAGGGGAGGGCTCATGCTGTGCAGGAAATTCATGGCCAAGCCCATCTCATGGATCACCCGGAATTTCAGCTGCCAGGACATTCTGTGGGTGGGCAGGATTCTCTCCAAGGACCCCCTGGCCATGTACTCCATCACTATCCCCAGAGGGCTGTTGCACACCCCGTAGATGGTGACAATGTGCTGGAATTTGATTTTCTCCATCTTGCTTGCCTCCTCCATTAGACAGTTCATGCTGGTCCTGGAAAAGTGAAAGCAAAAAATAAAAAAAATATACTGAAAGAAATGAATTTTATCAGCTGATTCACAGGCTCAGTAACTGTGTAGTAACTTAGTGATATCAGCCTTTCTGAGCACTGCCTACCCCAAAAAGATTCATCCCAATTTCCTCCCTGAGCTGATGATAATGCTGCCACACAGTGATCTTTTGCAAACTAAAAATCTGACATAGAAGCTGTTGTGAGCTCTCCAAATGAGCTGAGGGTTATTTGGGCAAAATCAGCCACCACAGGGAAAGAGATGAAAAACCTGCACTTATTTCAGTCCTTAGCACAGAGAGCCTGTGCTTGTCACACCGGTGAAACGGCTTTAAACTGTCACAGGGCAGGGTTAGCTGGGATTTTGGGGAGGAATCCTTCCCTGAGAGGGTGGGGAGGGACTGGGATGGAATTCCCAGAGGCCTCTCCATCCCTGGAAGTGTCCAGATGCAGGTTGGCTCAGCCTGGGATAGTGGAAGGTAGGGATGGAATGAAGTGATCTTTAAGGCTCCTCCCAAGCCAAAGCACCCTGTGATTCCACAGAATTCCTGGTGTTTCCCTGCCAGGAGCAGGCACAGCTCCCTGTCCTGCCTTGGCCATCCCTGCAGCTCCACCTGTGCCTGCAGCTCCTGTCCCTGGGCTCTGCTGCTCCTCTGGCAGACCTGGTTCTCCAAATTCTCCAAAGTTTCACCTCTCCCGACCTGCTGGGCGAGTTTGGGGTGCCTGGAGCACTCCGGGAGCAGCCAGGCAGAAAAGTGCCAGCAGTGCCTGTAAAAAGCACACCCTGGGAACGGGGCTGGGCTGCCAGCAATTAGGCCAGGCCATTAATTGACCCAAAATGGTTCAGCCAAGCAAAATCTTCTGCCAGACTTCCTCTGGCAGGCTCTCCACATGGAAGAATCTCAGGTGTTTTGCTGCAATTGATAAGACACAGAAGTAAAACTGACTTATTTGATTTCCTTCCCCCCACAAACAAGAACAAAATGTAATTTCTGCAGAGCAAACTGAGGACAGCCACCACTCAGCCTGAACTCAGGTGCTGTCAGAAACAAGAAATCACGCCAGAGCGAGATTTTTATCCAGGCAGGATCCTTCCAGATTAAATGGCACAAAATTTTAAATGAAATAACTTCACCAACTCGGTGGTTTTCCCATCAGCTCTGCCTGTATTGGACGTGTTATCAGCAGTGGTTGGGGTTACCTGGCCCTGCTCCATCTCCAGACCCAAGGTGGGCACCAGGAGAGTTTCTGCAGGTGAGAGGCAGAGCAAGAAGCAGAGAGGAGCTGCAGGTGCACCACGGAGAGGAAAGAGATGTCTGGAGGCAACAAAACCAGCTGTAAATCCTCTACCCCTCACCTTTAATTTCAGTGATTAATTGGCACACATCAGCCCCAATGTGCAGTGAGAGCTGCAAATAAGCCACCAGGCTGCTTTTATCCACGTTTCAGGTGCTGCTCTCAGCCCCAGATTTCAGCCCCTGTGTTCCTTTCCCTTTGCACATCCACACACGAACCAGGGAAAGGCAGAGCTCCTCTTCCCCACTCCTTTTGGGTACCCAACCTTCCCCTTCCCAAGAAGCAGAAGCTCTTTCCCACACAGTTCTAGCCCCAAATCCATCCTGGATGAGCAGGAATGGGTCAGCCCTGGGATGAGCAGAGCAGTGCAGGGGTTACCTGTCCATGCTGGGCACAGACAGGTATCCAACCCCTCCCCTTCCCAAGAAGCAGAAGCTCTTTCCTGCAGTTTTATCCTCAAATCCATCCTGGGTCACGCCTGGGTTGAGCAGAGCAGAGCAGAGCAGAGCAGGGGTTACCTGTCCAGGCTGGAGTCCTGCAGCAGGAACGGGGAGCACTTCACAGCATAGACCGTCCTCCACCTCCTGTGCTTCACCTGGTACACGTGGCCAAAGCCCCCGCTGGCCACTCGCAGCCACTCATCCTCAAAATCCTCCTTGCTGAACACGGTCAGGCTGCCCAGCTCCTCACCCATGGCACAGCTGGCACCCTCCTGCTGCCTGGCTGCTGGGGAGGCACAGGGGAGCTCCTCCTGCTCTGCCCTGCCCGGGGAGGTGGGGATTTACCTGAGGGCAGCCCTGCCAAGGGGTGGATCCTCAGTGTCGCTGCTTTTGGCTCACACGGCGATGCCTGAAGTTTTAAGGATTTTTTTCTGTCCTGCTTTAGTGTGCAGCTCTCAGCTCCATACTCAGTGTTACTGAGCTCTCCTCACAGGGCACTCAGACACAACAATTCTCTCCAGCCCAAGATCCAAGGACAATCCTTCCCAACCTCAGCCCCAAAAGCACAAACAACAGCAAAAAGAGGAGGCCAGGCAAGGAGGGTGGAACGTCATCATTCCAAGGGATTCATTGGCCACTTCCCCTCAATCTGCAAATGGAGCAGAACTGATCAAAGTGTGGAACCCCGTGGGCAAAGCCCCTTTTCTGTGTCCATCCTGAGGCCCATCCTGGCAGGGGCTGCAGCCGGGCTCTGCCATTGCCAGGGTGGGGCCTTGGGAGGCCTTGCAATAAATCCCTGCTTTATTCCTCTCCTTCTGCCTGCCCTCTGCTCCAGCTCACACTGACAAAGCATCAGCAGGAGCAGCGTGGCTCAATTCCAGCCTGGAATGGGGCTCTGCTCACTCATCTCCAGCAAATCATGGGTGGGCAAATCCTCAGAGAATTCCGGGTGGGAAGTGGTGCAAAGAGCAACGTTTTAGTGATTGTGGGGTGCTGAGGGTGGGATTCCTCAGCTGAGGCATCTCAGCTGAAGTATTGGTACAGCCTGGGGGAAAGGGAGGTGGGGAAGTGGGGCTGGGGGATGCTTGAAGGGAACAGAGGAATCCACAAGGCAGAATTGTACATGGGAGAGGTGGAAAACACTCTGGGAAGAACAGAGGAAAAAAAATATCCCAGAAGCAGCTGGATGGAGACATGGAAAACACTCCAGAAAGAAGAAAAACTGAGTTAAAAAAAACACAGAGGTGGCTGGATAGAAGATGGAAAACACTCCAGAAAGATGAAAAACTGAGTTAAAAAAACCCCCTGAAGTAGCGAACTAGCACACAAGTGCATGAGCCTGAGAAAAAAACCTCAGCAGAAATACCAGAAATGTGGCAAACCAGAGCAGCTCCCTCGGGGATCAAATCAAACCTGCTGCCAAACCCCTGGAATGGGGTGTTTGGAGGAACAAAAACTGGTCAGAGCAGTTTAACCCTCACCGTGTGAGCACCACGAGCAGCACACACACCCTCAGCTGGAAAAGGGTTTAAAAACACTCGTGCATTTGTGTCTTTAATGCCTCAGCTCTCTCTGGAGGTAACTCAGTGTCAAATGCAAGGTGGTGCTGATTTTCTGAGTGTTACTGCAATACAAATAATAATTAGCACTGCTGCAGGGTAATTGTCCCACTGCCAGTGAGTCTTGACCTGGGATTTTTAGTTCTGCAGCAGAATCTTGAGGAGATCTTTGGAGGAAGCCCGGCCCAGCTGGAAATGGGAGTTTGTTCTGTTCCACTGGCACCAGGGGCTCTGGCAGTGCCCTCCCTTCTTTTCAGGAAAGAAGGAAAAGGAAAGGGAAAATAACCAGCCAGGCTCTGCAGGTTTCAGGGGGAAAAAACCCCATTAAGACGTGATGGTTGCCAAGTGCCTGGCACTCCCTGGGAGTGATGCCCTGCTCCCCTCCCCTCCCACCCGCCAACACAACTCTGGAGCTGAGGACAAGGACAGTGAGGCCCCATCCCCTCACCTGGAGGCACAGAGGAGACAAACACTGCGGTGCTCAGGTTTATTACAGGGCTCAGGAGGAGGGGAGGCACTGGGGGAACACTCAGCCCGTGGCTGCAGCAGCTGCTGCTTCTCTCCCTCCCCGCTCCTTCCAGGAGCTGCTGTCTGGGCCAGCAGCTCGGGGATGTCCCGGTTCTGATGGCAGGAGGGGTCCTGCTGGTCATTCCCAGCCCGGGCAGGGAGATCCCTCCCCAGAGCTGCCTTTCCTTGCCCACTCCCACCGTGTTCCACACCCCACGAGGTCTCTCTGTTCTTCTCCACCGGCAGCTGCTGCAGGAGGTCCGGGACAGGATGGAGCAGCCCCAGTTCCTCTGGGAACCCCCTGGCTGTGCTCCCACAGCCCCTAAAGCCCAAGGTGCCCCCAGGAGAGCTCTGTTTGGCTCTCCCATCCCATGGATGCCTTTCCCCAGGGCATCCCAGCAGATTCCAGTCTGGCACTGGAGTTCTCTGACCATTACTGGGGGCTGGCTGGAGAAAACAGCAACAGGGCTAAAGGGGAAGGAGGGAGGGACTTGGCTCCTCAGAGATGAGAAAAGCTGGAAAGCTGAGGGGACAAAACCTCTGGAGCTCTGGGGCCCTGTCCACACACCCCAATTCCATCATTTTCCCAAGCATTTCTCCCTGCTGGCAGGCTCTAGTGCACAGTGCTGTATTTCACCCGGGTCTGCTGCCCCCTGATCTGCTCTCTGCTTCCCCAGCTCTGTGCCCAGCCTGGGCTGGGGCTGTCAGCTCTGCTCTCCCTGGCAGCTGGAGCCCTACAAGGATCCCTTCTCTACCCTGCGGTTCGTGGAGGGGCTGGTGCAGAGGGAGTGGAAGGAAGGAGAGGCAGGCTCGGAGCAGAGGTGGCATCTCCTGCTCCCTGGCTCAGCAGAAGCTCTACAGAAGCAAAGCAAATCCAGCTGCTTTCTCCGAGGGCTGGGGGAGCTGCAGGAGCCGTTCAGCTGCTCGGGATCACAGCCCCTGGAATTCTCCGACGCGGGGACAAGGGCTGGGCTTGGCTCTGTGCCGGTGGTGCAGCCACAGCCCCATGAAAGCACCGGCCAGGGCTGCAAAGCCAGAGAGGGATCCCAGCAGGACGGGCAGCAGCATGGCAGGACCAGCACCTGCACACGGAGAGAGGAAATCCAGCACTCACAAACCTTCTTTGCACAAGCAGGGGAGCTCGGGGTGGTGCCAGTGGGCCTTGAGAAGTCTCTCATGTTGTACCAGCTCGGTGTCACTCTTTTCTAATGGCTATAAACAGCTAATTAACATTAACCAGCTGCTGTATTCTGCCTGTGAGCACTCCTGACCTGTGGCCAACCTCATTCTGCACCAAAATGCTGCAGTTCTTCACAGACAGAGAACATTCTGCCTCATTTTCCTCCCCTTTCCTCCTCCTAAAGCTTCAGTTCCTTCACGGGGTGCCTTTGGCTGTGTCTCCTGGCTGGAACTCTGTTGGATGTGACACTGATTAACCCCCACGTTTGGGATTTAGGGAGGCCAAAACAAAGGCGAGGAGTTGTTGATATAATAATCTAATCAAGAAAGTTGTTAAAAATGTGCTGGTTTTCCTGCAGCGGGAAAAGCTGAGCAAAAACCTCTGCAAGAGACTGAGAAATAAAACCAGGAGAGCCCCACCTTCCACTGGTTTGTAGAGAAACCTGTTGTTCACCCTCCAAACGGGCCCCAGGGAGACCAGGTTGTGCAGGTTTCCTCCAGAGCTGCTCCTGTCGCTGGGTTGGGGAAGGGGCTCCACACTTTCCAAGCAGCCCTGGGAAAGACATGGAAAACACCTGAACAGAACCTCCTGCTCCAGGTGTCCTCAGTCATTCCAATCACTGAACCAGCACATACACAAATCTTTATTCCCTGATTTCCTTTCCTTAGGGATTACCAACTGCTGCCACCATTCCACACCATTAACTCCTGTCCCAGACTTGAACCAGGGGCTGGCCACGCACTGAGCTTGGTGTGGAGACTCTGGAAGCACCAAATCCCTGCTGAGTGCTGCGGGAACAGAGCCACCCTCAGTACCTGCCCGTGGGAATTCAAGGCACAGAAAGCTCTCAAAACCTTGTGCCTGCAGGCTCTGAGTTTGAAATGACTGCAGAGCTTGACCTGGGAAAGGCTCCAAACAGGGAGACCTGTAACAGGAATGTGGGTCTGTAGTTTAAGAGAAAGCATGTTAAGTTAGTCAGTAGAAGGTTTTAGATGTAGAACTAGTTATAAAACTAAGTAAGAAGTTTTAAAATGTAGAAATATAGAACTGCATGTGGTTATATGATTGGATGAAAAAGCCCTCATTGTGGCAAGACGTGTAATAATTTTAATTAACCATTGGTGTGAAAGTTAAAACAATCTGTGTGGCAGTAGTTTATTGGCCAATTAACCTTTAAAAGCCCTTGTGACTACTGACCACTCCCCAGTGATTGCTGACCTCTGACTTGTGTTGTGCAGAGTTCCCACTCCTTCCTGAGATTCAGCAAAAAAAAATCAAGCTTTAAACCGTGCTAAAGTGGTCCTGTCTCTTTCTGCAATCCCAGTACCTGCTCACATCCTGGCTGGGCTGGCAGGCAGACCCTCAGCTCGCAGTGCAGGTAGGCCATGGAGTGGTTCAGCATCTGGAACAGCTGGATGTGGAAGCTGGAGGCTCTGGAGCTGCCCCCCTGCAGCAGCTGGATGTGTCTGCACTCCAAGGGCAGCCTGGCAGGGACAAACACAGCTCCAAACCCCAGCCCTCCCTGGCTGGAGCAGGGTCTGCTGGCACAGCTCTGCACGAACTCCACACCACAGCCCTGGATCTACCTCTGAGGTACAGGAAAATCCAGCAAACAGCAGCACTCCCAGCTGGACCTGCCCTGCCCAGGAGCCTGAGAGCAGCAGAGCTGTTTCTGGGAGATTGGCTTTGCTGTGGAGTGCCAATCGAGCCCTGACCTGCCTGGAGCACACATCTCACACCCCAGCAGCTTTACAGCCCCCAGTTCATGAATCCTCCTGTTCCCCTGGTCTCCAGCTGAAATGGGGGTGTGGAGAAGCCAGGCTGGCACCCCTGCACTGCTCTGGCCTGGGATGTCCTCCCCAGCAGGAAAGGGATGCTGCACACCTGGGACAGCCCCTGTGGGGGAGCACGAGGGTTTTATATCCATAAATCCTAAGTGTAAGGAGATTTTCCCCATTCCCATCTGTGGAAAAGGCAGCACTGGGCCCCCAGAGCCCCAGGGCTGGCAGAGGGGGTCACACAGCAGGACTGGATCTGCAGCAGGATGGTTTTACATCCATAAATCCCTGAATGTAGGGAGGTTTCCCCCATTCCCACCTGTGGAAAAGGCAGCACTGGGCCCCCAGAGCCCCAGGGCTGGCAGAGGGGGTCACACAGCAGGACTGGATCTGCAGCAGGGCCCGGCTGCTGTTGCTCTGCAGGGCCACCAGAGCCAGGAAGGTGTCCTGGGCAGGCTCGGATCCAGGGATGCCGGGGGCTGTGTCCCCTGCAGGGCTCAGGCTCAGCCGCACCGAGTGGTTCCCGGAGCCGCAGGAGTCGCTCATCACGGCGAAGCTGGGGACAAAGAAAAAAAAAAAAAAAAAAAAAAAAAAAAAAGAGAATAGAATGAAACGCAGCCCGGCTGAAGCAGCAGCAGCAGCAGCAGCACCCAAATGAGGGAGGCGGGGGGTACTTGCCCGTCCAGCACGGTGACATCCGAGTGCAGCCCCCTCCGCTGGTGCGAGTCGCTCCCCAGCGCTCCGGGCTCCAGGGTCACCGCTGTCCCCAAGCCTTCAGCTGCTCCGTCTGTCACCTCCCTCGTCCTGCCCTCCTCCTCGGCCTCCTCCGTGCTCGGCAGCAGCCCCGGGGCCGGGGCAGTGCCCGCAGCCCCCAGCCAGGGCTCCCGCGGGGGTGTCAGAGCTGCCCCCGGGGCCTGGGGGTCTCTGCGGAGCTCACGGGCAGAGGGCTGAGCAGTGCCCTGATTAACGAGCTCATTAGCGGGGACAGAACGTGCTCGGGGAGGGGTGGGGGGCCCGGCAGCAGCGCCTGGGATGGAGTCACCGGAGAGAGCAGAGTGAGTGTGAGCAGAGTGAGTGTGAGTGTGAGCAGTGTGAGTGTGAGCAGAGTGAGCAGTGTGAGGGTGAGTGTGAGCAGAGTGAGCAGAGTGAGTGTGAGTGTGAGCAGTGTGAG
>VZTR01029337.1:132042-156224 GCA_013400775.1 Chaetops frenatus | reverse complement strand
AGAGTGAGTGTGAGCAGTGTGAGCTGTGTGAGCAGTGTGAGTGTGACCAGTATGAGAAGTGTGAGTGTGACCAGTGTGAGCTGTGTGAGCAGTGTGAGCAGTGACCTGTTCCATGGCATCCTGCTCCAGAGGGTGGGATATGTTCTCCAAAGGGTGAAATACCTTGTCCACAGGGTGAGATACCTTTTCCAGAGGGTGAGATACCTTCTCCAGAGGGTGGGACACCTCCAAGGGGTGGGATACGTTCTCCAGAGGGTGAGATACATCCTCCAGAGGGTGGGACACCTCCAGAGGGTGGGACATCTCCTCCAGCAGGTGGGATACATTCTCCAAAGGTTGTGACACCTCCTCCAGAAGGTGGGATATGTTCTCCAGAGGGTGGGACACCTCCAGAGGGTGGGATGCATTCTGCAAAGGGTGAAATTCCTCCTCCAGAGGGTGGGATACCTCATCCAGAAGTTGGGACACCTCCTCCAGAGCGTTCTGGACCATATCCAGAGGTATGTTCTCCAAAGGTTGAGACATCTTGTCCAGAGGGTGGGATACCTCCAGAGGGTGGGATATGTTCTCCAAAGGGTGGGATACGTTCTCCAGAGGGTGGGACACCTCCTCCAGAGGGAGCCTGGGTGATGCTGGCTGTGCAGCAGCCTCGGGTGCCTGAGTGGGGGCTGCATCTCCTCGTTCTTGCCCCTGGCCCTTGCCCAGGGAGGGGGAGCCTGCCTGGGCTGCAGAGAGGAACCCGGGGGGGCTCAGCCCCAGCTGTGCCTCAGGCTGCAGGGCAGCCACGGGCACCTGCAGCTGCTCCCTGTCCTTGAGCAGAGCAGTGGCAGCCTCAGCCTGGGCTGCAGGGACTGGGGCTGGGCCCTGGCTGCCTTTGGGGTGGCCCTGCAGGGCAGGGACAGAGCCTGGGGACACAGGAGTTAAAGCCAGGCTGGAGTTGTTCCCCAGGGCTGCTGAGGGGGGCTGTGCTGTCCTTGTGGAGGATGGAGGCACGCTCACTCCCAAGGATTCAGCAGCTCCTGTTTTCCCTGGGCTGCTGCTGCTGGTTCCAGCTGGCCTCGTGCTCTGTCCTGGGCTGCTCAGGAGTTCAGCAGGAGCTGGGGCAGGTGCAGCAGAGCTGGCAGACACCCCTGCACGGCTCACCACAGCCAGAACCTGCCCAGAAATCGTTGTTTTCCTTTGGACCTCTGTGGGAAACGGCTCTGGTGCTGCTGTTGGTCTGTGTGTGGTTGTGAGGTGCTGAGGCACAGTGGGGGTGAGCTCCAGCTCCACACGTCGAGTGAGAGGAGGTTTTCCAGCAGTGATGGAGGTTTCAGCTGCTGTGGCAGGCACAGGGACCCCTCCAGAGCCAGCTGTGCTGCCCACTGTGGGATTGCTGTGCCCATCCCCAGCTGGAAGCACTGGGGAGGCTGAGGACGTGCTGGGAGCAGCTGGAGAGGGCAGCAGCTTGGAGCCTGGGAGCCTTTTCGGGGTGGACTGCAGGGCTTTGGGGCTGGGGAAGGAGCTGGGTGGGGGTTTGGAGAGCAAACAGCCCGTGCAGGGAGGGTGGGCAGAGCTGGGGGTGGGCACTGAGCCCCTGTGCCCTGCAGCCCCCGGGCTGGCCCCAGGCTGGGCAGGGGCTGCGGAGACACCGACTCCCTTCGCTGGCAGGAAAGGAGCCACGGCTGAAGATTGTGGCTTTTCAGTGGTGAAAACCACTCTGGGGGAAGCCTGGGGGCTCGGGGTGGACACCAGCTCTGGTGGCAGCGGGGAGGGGACAGGCTCTGCTGGCAGGGACAGCAAAGCAGTGCCCGTGAGCTGCTGGGGATGGGCAGCAGGGATCTGCATCTCCTGGGGCAGCCTGGCCATGGTCAGCACTGCGGGGCCCATCCCTGGCTCCAGCACACGAGCTGGGGCTGAGGGGACAGCTGGGGACAAGCCCCTGGGGGCTGTGGCATCGGCACTGGCTGGGCCTGGCTCAGCAGCCCCCTTTGCTCCCTCAGGATGGGGCTTGGACACGGCACAGGGAGAGGTTTCAGACCTCACAGACTCCCCCGGGGGATGAGAGGAACTGGTTTTCACTGGGCTGCTGCTGGCTGTGCCCAGCCCTGGGGGCACTGGGGACACTGGGGACACTGGGGGGTGGCCCTGAGGGTCGGGCAGGGCCTGGGGCAGGGCCTGGGCCTGGGGCTGGGGCTGGGCAGGGTCCCCGGGCAGCAGCACAAACACGGGCCTGAGCAGCACCACGCTGGAAGGGCTCAGCTGCTGCCAGTCTGCAAGGTCCAGAGCTGAGGAGTTGGGTGCTGCCAGGATTTGCTGGAGGGAAAGCAGCCCCCCAAGGCTGATATTTGGGAATCCTGAGGGGAGAGGGGAGCCCTGCGTGGGCTGCAGGCAGATGGTGCCATCAGCGCTCTTCAGCACAAAGGACAAGTGTGGGGACGAGGGCAGCAGGGCCAGGGCGTCACCTCTGGCTGGGCTGAGGTTCCTGGCAGCTGCATCGAGGGACATCCTGGACTGGGGCAGCAGAGCCTGGGCCAGGGCTGCTGGAACCTCGCTGGGCACCCCTGGAGCAGCGTGGGCTCTGCTGGAGCTGGGGTGGCTTCCCTGGGCAGGGGATGAGAGCAGGACTGGGGCTGGAGCTCCTGGGTTGGGGGGGCTGGGAGGGGGAACTGCCTGGGCCCGGTGGCCGTGTGCTCCAGAGGGGCTGGGGACAGGGCTGGCTGCTGGGGACAGCAGGGGAGAACCAGTTTGGGGAACTGGGATGGGTGCTGGGGTCACTGCAGAACCAGTTTTGGGGACTGGGCTGGCTGCTGGGGTCACTGCAGAACCAGTTTTGGGGACTGGGCTGGCTGCTGGGGTCACTGGAGGAGAACCAGGTTTGCTCCTCCTCCCTGTGCTCACCTGCAGCATCCCAGGCAGGGCTCCCCCAGGCACAGGAGGGGCAGAAGCTCCCTGGGGCTGGGACCCAGAGCCAGGAGATGTGGCTGAGGAGGTCGGGGAGTGGAGTCCTCTCCCGGCAGGGCTGGGGAGGCCCATGGGCTGCACTCCAGCACCAGCAGAGGCACCAGGAGGCTGAAACCCTGCTGGGACAGAATCCCAGGGCTGGAGGTCACCATTCCCAAAGGTGGGCATTCCTGGAGAGAGGGGAGATGTTGCTTCTTTGAGCTCTTTGGGAGTTGGGGAAGGATTTAAAGTGGAAATCCTCAACTGGCCTGGTGAGGATGAGCTGAGAGAAGGCTGTGGGCTCCTGGGGGAGGGAGATTTTCCAGGTTTTCCTGTCAGAGCCCAAAGAGCAGCATCTCCCTGAAGTGGCAGTCCCTGAGAGCTGCTGTTGGTCTCTGGGGGAAGGGGTTTGGTGCACTTGAGAGCCCCGTGCAAGGAGAGGGGCTGTTCTCCATCACTTGTGCCAGCTTGGAATGGAGATGGAAGGAATCCACCAGGAGCTGGAGCTTCCATCGAGGATGAAGAAGAATTCAAGCTGCCTGGTGGGAGGGTGTGAGGAGCAGGCAGCTGGGCTGGGTGTCCAGAGCCTTCTGTGACAGCTGAGCTTGAATTTCTGCCTTTGCTGCCTGTGGTTTCCTGCTGCAGAGACAGAGGAGGGGAAAACTGAACAGCCCTGATTGTTGTTCTGGAATAGATGGAGCCAAGGTCCCCCGGGGCTGGCTGGGCTGGGACTGCAGAGGTTGCAACTGCAGGACCCAAACCCTGAGTGCTTCTCAGGTGAGCAGGTGTAACTGCAGGGTCCAATCTCTCAGTGCTGCTCAGGTGTGCAGGTGTAACTGCAGCATCCAGGCTCTGATTCTTCCTCAGGTGTGCAGGTGTAACTCCAGGACCCAAACCCCGAGTGCTGCTCAGGTGTGCAGGTGTAACTGCAGGATCCAGGCTCTGATTCCTCCTCAGGTGAGCAGGTGTAACTCCAGGACCCAAACCCTGAGTGCTGCTCAGGTGTGCAGGTGTAACTGCAGGGTCCAATCTCTGAGTGCTGCTCAGGTGTGCAGGTGTAACTGCAGGATCCAGGCTCTGATTCCTCCTCAGGTGAGCAGGTGTAACTCCAGGACCCAAACCCTGAGTGCTGCTCAGGTGTGCAGGTGTAACTGCAGGGTCCAATCTCTGAGTGCTGCTCAGGTGTGCAGGTGTAACTGCAGGATCCAGGCTCTGATTCCTCCTCAGGTGAGCAGGTGTAACTCCAGGACCCAAACCCTGAGTGCTGCTCAGGTGTGCAGGTGTAACTGCAGGGTCCAATCTCTGAGTGCTGCTCAGGTGTGCAGGTGTAACTGCAGGATCCAGGCTCTGATTCCTCCTCAGGTGAGCAGGTGTAACTCCAGGACCCAAACCCTGAGTGCTGCTCAGGTGTGCAGGTGTAACTGCAGGGTCCAATCTCTGAGTGCTGCTCAGGTGTGCAGGTGTAACTGCAGGATCCAGGCTCTGATTCCTCCTCAGGTGAGCAGGTGTAACTCCAGGACCCAAACCCTGAGTGCTGCTCAGGTGTGCAGGTGTAACTGCAGGGTCCAATCTCTCAGTGCTGCTCAGGTGTGCAGCTGTCCCCCCTGCCCCGGGGTCAGGCTGTGAGGGAGGGTTTGTGTCCCTGGGCCTTTTCCCAGTGGGCAGCAGCGTTCCTGGGGGCAGCCAGCCCTCCCCTGCCCTTCCCAGAGAAACCCCAGCTCTGGGGGGAGATGCAATCGCTGCTGTTTCTCTTCTTGGAGGATGAAAATCCAGCGTTGGGGTCACAAGAGAAGTTTTCAGACTTGGCAGCTCCCTCTGCTTGATGACAGAGAGAGCTGAGACCTGGGGAGGGTCCTGCTGAGTCCCTGCACTGGGGAAGGGCTGGGGCAGCCCAGGGCTGGAGCTGGGAGAGCTGAGCCCAGCCCCAGGAGTGATTTCTGGTTCTCTTTGCAGGGCTGTGGGGGCCTGGGATCCCTGTGTGGGGCTGCTCCAGGCCTTCCCAGCAGCTGGGTGTCCATCCTGGGGTTCCAAGGCCGCTGGCTGCAGCAGCTCAGCCCCTGCCAGCTCCCCAGGCAGCAGAGCTGTTCTGTTTGCAGCTCCCCTGGTGTGGGACGTGGAGTCAGAGGCCGTTTCAGAGGTGGGATCAGCTCCTGGGCCCTGGGAGTGCAATGTCACCTCAGCCCAGCCACCCTCGCTGACGGGGCTGCTGCGGGCCCTGGGCTGGGCTGCTCCAGCAAAGCTCAGCCCCAGTGTCCCAGTGCCAGCTCTGCCACTGCTGGAGGCACCTGGGGAGCAGAGAACAGGCCTTGGGCTCAGCTTGGAGAGCCCTGAACTGCGCCAGCAGCACCTCAGCACAGCTCAGCTGGGCAAGCACTGCCCCAGCCAGAGCCACACGGGAGCTGTGCCACATACGTTCCCCTGGGGGCACTGATCCCCAGTCCCATCCCATCCCCACTCCCATCATCTCCATTCCCATTTCTATTCCCAGCTGTTTCAAACCCATCCCCTGCAGTTCACATCCAGCCTCACAGACCCCAAACCCGAACCAGCCAGAGGAGCCCTCGATCCCCACTGCAGGAGGTGCAGGGAGAGGAAAACCCCCAGAGCTGGCCCAGGACAGGCTGGGAGCTCTTGCACAGATCAAAATAAACCTCAGTGAGCTCCCTCCCCTGGCTCCCCTCCGCCACTTCCCCTCCATGGGGGTCCCAGTGCCATCAGGGGTTTCCTGGTCCCCACAGGGTGTCCAGGCTTTGACACAGAGCAGACAGGACACAGCAATTCCTCAAACCCAAAGCAGCCACTTTGCCATTGGAAAAGGCAGACTCTTGGTTTTAAAGGTTATCCTTTCCTCCACACATTTTACTTTTTCTGCCCTCACATCAGAAGGTTGATGTTCCAAATTTTACTTTCCAAACCACAGACTAAAATGGATTTTCATCCTCACCCCCCCAAAAAAAGCATTTTCCCTTAGGCACCTGCCAGGAAAGACGCGAATCTAAAAGCTTAAGTGTTACCCATTTAAATTGTGGCTTTTGACAAAGGCAAAGCAGAGGTTTAACAGCTTCATAAATAGAAGAAAATTCTTAATTAGGTGGAAAATTCTTTGCCATTTGCCAAGTTTATCTTTCCTGGAGAGAACAGCCTGCCTGAGGACACAGCACTGCTTCCACCAGCCCAGTGAATTTCTGTGCCCTGCCAGGGATGCTCCCAGGCACCCAGCAAGGGGAAAAGCCAAGGCTGGAGCCTGCTGGGAGTGACAGCAGCCCCAGGAGCTCGGCTGGGGCAGCAGCAGCAGCACAAACCCAGCACTGATTTCTGTCAGAAATATTTGCCAGGACAGCTGTTCCCAAAGGAGAGGCAGCACGGGGTGTCAGTGGTGTGGAAAAGGGGATTCTGAGCAAGCCCTCAGCAGCTCCTCAGTGCTGCTTGAAGTTACTCAGGAAAAAAAAAAAAAAAGGATTTTTAATTTGTTTTCCCCTAAAGAGATTATATTTTCTTTGGGGACTGAGCAGCTCAGCAGTGCCTTGATGTGGGGGCACTCACACCCCCCTTCCCCTCCCCTCCCCAAATAAAACCTAAACCCTGGGCTGAACAAACAGGGAGAAGCTGCTGCCCCATCCCAGAGCTGTCCCACACCTGAGGCTGATGGCACAGCAGCCAGGACAGAGCAGAAAGGGGCAGGAAACCCAGCAATTCCTGAGATCAGAACAAAGCCCAGCACTCACCAGCCAGATCCAGCAGCCCAGCTGCCAGCAGGACAAAGATGGGGAATTTTTCCTGCATGGGCTGGAGCAGCTCCTGGGCCATCCCAAGAAGGAATATCCCACCTGGAAGCAGCTCCCTGAGGAGCCACTGCTGCCTCCCAGCAAAGGGCATTTGCTCTGAAGGGCAGAGCATTGGGTTGCTTTATAGGAGCTTAGGCCAGACACCACCCAATAACGGAATCCAGGAAAAAAAAAAAAAACCAAACCAAACCAAAACAAAAAAAACCCATCAACCAAAAAAAACCATCAACCAATTGGAATCAATGGGTTTTTAACAAAAGAACAGAGCGTGGTCAGGTGGATTTCCCATCCAGAAGGTGGAAACTGTGACTGTGAACACAGAGAAGGAGCTTGTGCAGCCCTGGGGGAAGAGTTAAAACTCTGCCTGTAGGGCTGGGTGAGGATGTGGAGGGGTTTGGGTGCCCCCAGAGAGGGGAATGGAGCTGGGGCAGGGCTGGGAGCAGCTCCTGCAGGGCTCAGGGCTCTGGGATTGTCTGGCTGGGAGAAAAGGAGGCTCAGGGGAGACCTCCCAGCTCTCTGCAGCTTCCCCAGGGGGACATGGAGAGCTGGAAGAGATGGAAAATGAGGTGCTGGGTTAAACTGGGTATTAGGAGGCATTTTCTAAGCCAAGAAGGGGGTAAAAAGCCTGGAAAGGATTCCTGGAGAGGGGATTTTGTCCAATGCCCTGAACACACCTTGACTTCTGTTCAGCCCTGGGGTGCTCAGGCAGCTGCACCAGGTGATGTTGTGGGTCCTTTTTACCTGAACTATTCTATAATTCTGATATTTTTTTGCCAGTTTATGCCAATAAAAACAGCCAGAGGGGTCAGCCTGGATCCCAGGGAGGAATGGAAACCACAAGCCCAGAACTCAAACCTTCCTCAGAACCCAAGAAGAGCCCAGAGGCTTCTTGGGCACAACCACAGCTACACCCTATTTATTTCTTCAGCCATAAAACCCCCAGATAACTGCAAATATTCCCCTGAAGGCAGCAAGAGGCACCCAGCAGAGAATCCCTCAGTGCCAGGCACGCTGAGCCAAACCTGCAGAGAGGCTGAGGGGACAGGAGAGAACATCCTGTGTGAGGGCACTGAAAACCTGAGCAAGAGGCAGATAAGGCCCTTAATGACAGCAGGGACAGCAGGGAGGGGGGATGGCTCCCTGGAAAACAACAATAACCCTTTATCCAGGTGAGACAGGGGAGTCCAGCAGGGAATGCAGCACTGAGCCCCATTCCTGCCCCTGTGGGAACCAAGGTCAGGGCACTGCAGCTTTTCCCCTCTGCCTGGGAAGGAAAATTCCTGGCACTTCTGGAGCACCTGAACCTCCCCCCCGCCTCCAGAGGGTTTGGGATCTGTTTGTCTGTGAGAAAAAAACCCCTCCAGATTATTAAATTGAGATTATTCATTGCATGCTTCCCGTCCCAAGTGTAAGAGAATCTCCTTTCCTCTCCAGTGGGATTCAGCTGCTCTCTGGAAAAAGAGCTGATGGATAATTCATTAATTTGTCAGCCCCTGTTCTGAGGGGACAAAGGTTCCCCACAGAACTGACACCCCCAGGAGTCAAGGAGGGGAGAAGAGGAGCCATTTTAAAGTCAAACAGGACTGGCCTGTGCTTTTTCTTCACAGAAATGTAATAAATTCTTCTGTTTCCTGTGTTCTGAACCAAGGAAAGAAAAAGCTACACTGTATTTATGGCCATCTATTAAATTTATGTCAATTATTAAAGCAAAGACAGCCTAATGCAAGGTGCTATTTTAGCTGATAGCTGAGATAATAAATTAACTTCTTCCTCCTGATACTGTTTCACTGGCTTCTGTGGGGGACCAAAACCACTCCAAAAAGCCACTGAAAAGTTGATGTGCTCTGAATTAATTTTATTAAAGCAAAGAAAACTCAACAGCAAGGGAGGTGAAGGGCACTTGTGGGAGGTTTCTGCAGGGTTCAGCTGCTGTGCACGTGTTTCATGCAGGAGTTCAGGATGGCCAGGCCATTGAGCTTCCTCAGCTGCTGAATGTGCCTGGAAAGAAAACAGGGGCAACAGCTGGTGACTAAAAATTGATGTTTCAAGCTTTCAATGCTCTGCCCAAACTTTCAGGGGTGTTTAATGCTGTAATCAATACGTTCCTCCTAAAGCAGAGTTTCTAGATAATAATAATAATAACACAGAGTTAATACATATACTCTTAATACAGAGTTTCTAAGATTATTATTGCCCTCAGAAAGGCACATAAATAGTATTTTTCAAATAGGTGGTGTTTCAGATTAACAAAAGAAAATAAGGAGTTTCCCTTTGTATCTCTGCTGTTTTAGACAAACCTCAGGGCTGATACTTTCTCTACTGCTCATTTGGGATCTAGACACTTCCAACATCACTTCTGAAAATGAACTCCTTGGGGAGACAGAGAACTGAGACCCCAGGAGCCCCAGAGCAGGATCTGGAGACAGGACCACAAGAGGGGAAACTCTAGTTGGAAGAAGGAAACAGAATTCAGGGAGTATTTACACAAATTGCCCCAACAGCTCCAGACCTGACTCCCACTGCTGGATTCCTCAGGGGTCATCACCCTGATGCCAAGGAGGCAAACAGAAAAAGAGGCTTTTTGGCCCTACCTTGGCTCAGCCACGCAGAGCCTGGCCAGGGCAATGGCTGAGTTGTGCTGCACGGAGGCTCTCTGGGCATCCCCCCCTGCCTGCCTGAGCAGCAGCTGCACCACCGGGGAGCCCAGCAGGGACCACGCAGCCCCGGGCAGGAGCAGGCACTGGCTGAGGCAGAAAGCTGCATTCCCCACTGTCAGCTCATCCCCGGCCTCCAGCAGCTTCAGCAGCACCTGGAACCCTGGCAGGGGAAGGGAATCTCTGTCAGACACACCCAGAGCTGCTCCAGCTGTGCCCTGCCGGCTGCAGGGGTGAGTTCCCCTAGAAAACCTGGGGGGGGGTGAGGGAATTTCATGGCAATTTCAGCATTCAGGAGTTGCCTTGGCTTTCACTTTGCCCAGGTGCCTTTTTCCCACCAAGGAGCTGGAGCTGCAAGTGCCACCTTTGGCCTCTCAGGCCATCCTGGCAGGGCAAGTACAGAGCACTCAGCGAGCCAAATTCAATGCCTTAAACCAGAAATGCTGCTGGGGAAAGAGCAGCTGAGAAAAGGAAGATTAAAAAAAAGCTTTCTGTACACCCTGAGCTGCCCAAAAGGACAGCAGAGTTCTGGCTCTGGCACCTGAAAGCAGCAGCAACATCTCAGGCCAGAGCATCCTGAAACATTTAGAGATCACTGGCTAGATAAAACACAGCCATGGATTTCTCATCTGGGAGGCTGCCTCTGGCAAACAGAGCTGACAAAATAAGAATTAGTGACTTCTCACAGGTGAATACCCAGAATCAGTGATTTCCCACAGGTGAATACCCAGAGTTTTGGTGGAGAGAATGAGGGTGAGGTGTTGCTGCTGATCTGAGGCAAGGAAAGCTCTGTCTGCAGCTGCCACAGGGAGGAGTCTGGGCTGCACAGAAGGGGGGTGATGCTCTGGGAGGCTTTTCATGAGAGGAAATCCTTGGGGTTCAGGCTGAACTGACAGCTTCTTGACAGGTTCAGCCATTTAAATAAAATCCATCAGCTGTAGTTCTGTGAGCATTAATTGGGGCTGGGGTTTAAAGCAGTCCAAGCAGGGTTTTACCACAGGAGTAGAGCAAACATCAGAAATTCCCTGAGACTGCTCTGGGACCATCCCTCTGCCCCAGCTGGTTTTAACACCAGGCCAAATATCCCCATGGAGGCCACCACGAACAACCCCAACCCCTGGAAATCAGAAGTTTCACTTACTTTTATCCCACTTCATCAGCTCTTCCTGGGCTTGCCTGCTGCTCTTGGTGCAGATGGAAAGGGTTTTTATGGCATAGCTGGATGTGAGCTGCCCCCCAGCCTGAGGGGATGGAGGCAGAGTGAACAAACACAGCTCAGCCCCAGGACAGTCTGGGTACCATGGGGACAGTCAGGTGCTCCTCAGGCCTGAGCCCAAATACCAAACAAAAACCTTTACAGGGCCTTTACCTCAGCAGGCTGGGACATAACTCATATCTCATATCTAACTGAGATATGGCTCACATAAAACTCATTTAATTCCTGCCAGCAATGAACACCCCAAATCCCCTGGATCTCTGCAGCCCAATCCTTTTCAAACCATCAGCTCCCCTTGACAAGAGCCCAGTGCCACAGGTTTTTTTCTAGACTAACTTGATCTGCATAATCCACACCTGCTGGACACAGACGTACAGCAAAAAATTAAAATAAGAATTAAAAAAAAAAACTTTAAAAGGCTTAAAATGAAACCTGGGAGTGCTGTTACAATGGCCAAGGATGCAGACACATCCTCCAGGGAAAGGGGGATAAACTCAGGGGGGATTAGATTTGCTCAGGGAGCAATGCAGGCAGAAATAAAGGGAGTTGGATTTACTTTTAAGAATTTCAGCATTTTCTTCACCACTCCTCCTTTCACCACCTCCTCCACTGCTGAGGTTGATGCTGGCAGGACACGGCTCAGCACTCCAATGGCTCTCTGAATAAAGGAAAAAGGAGTGAGAAGCAAAACCAAACGTTTATTGGTCCAGGCAGCTTAATTATTTTGTTTCTTGCACAATAAGACTGAAGTAATTAAAGTGCTAAAAGGAGAAATTCACAGAATTTAAGAGAATCCCAGAATTACAGAACCTAACAAAGAACATCTTTAGGATGTGGTTTTTCTGTTGTTTCTTGGAAACTGAGCACAGCAGAGCTTCAGCACAGGGAGAGATGAGCCCAAAGTGGGGCCAGCACAACTCCCTGGCTGTTCATCCATTAAAAAATAAAAATACAAATTCCTGCAAAGAGAAACAGCTGCTGAACACCCAAATTGTTCCTTCTCCTTTGCTTCTCCACTGATTTTTAAAGAGTTTTATCTTGAAAACCCTCCTGGAAGGATGAAATGGTTTGTAAGAGCTTCTATTAAGCAGATTTCAAGAGAATCTTGAAAAGCTCTTGCCTCAAACCATATAAAAATTAATATAAAAGTGGTCTGTTATTTCTTTATTGCTCTTAGGAATGGTTTAGGCTTCAAAGCCTCCTGAACAGAGCAGAATTTTGCTCTGAAGAGCTCAGGGAAGCCAAACCCAGATTCTGTTGGTGACTTACTGTGACAATCTTTCCATCCTGATGGCCAAGCAGAGCCAGGCACCTGCCACTGATGGGCACAGCAAAGTCCTGGAAAACACAGGGGAAACACAGGGGAAACACAGGGGAAACACAGGGGAAACACAGGGGAAACACAGGGGAAACACAGGGGAAACACAGGGGAAACACAGGGGAAACACAGGGGAAACAACTCCAGCTGGGGCTGGCAGAGTTGCAGCAGAAATGGGCTCAAATGCAAAGAAAGCCCCTGGAGATCAGGGGACACCTGAGAGTTCTCAGCTCTGCACCTCCCCTGAGGGAACTCATGGAATTCTGCCTTCCTGATG
Organism: Chaetops frenatus; assembly: GCA_013400775.1. Lineage (NCBI taxonomy): Eukaryota > Metazoa > Chordata > Aves > Passeriformes > Picathartidae > Chaetops > Chaetops frenatus. The sequence continues at coordinate 144,052 of VZTR01029337.1, read as the reverse complement.
GAATCCTGAGCTTTGGATAATTTTGGAGTGTGCCCAGCATCTCAGAACACAGCACAAGTGGAGAGTGATTCCAAACAAAACATTTATACCACTATGGAAAGATAATTTAGCCACTCTACATTGGTTTTTCCCCCTCCCCCAATAACCGTTTCTATATTGAAGGTGGTGGTGGAAGAGAAAATTTTCTATTTTTTTTTCACTTTTCACTTACTTAAATCGAGAATTACCCTTAAAAATAACCTACAAAACCATAAATTTTTTTAAATTCCCAGATGTTGCATACCTGGATGGCCCCATTGGATTCAAGCAGCAGGTTCATCATCAGCCCCAGCACTGCAAACACACACTGCTGGTACTCAGGGCTGCTGGCATCAGGGCACCCATCCTGTGGGAGAGCAGGGCAGGGAAATAAATCAGCTCCCAGGCCTTTCCTCAGCCTTCTGGGGCAGCTCCAGGGAGAGGAAAATCCTGGGAGAAGCAGAGCTGAGGCCACCTCTGTGACACAAATCCATGTGTGTGGCACCTCAAGCTGCACAGCCCAAATTTGGGATGTTTGAGATGTTACAAAGATCCCTTCCCACCCCCTGAACCCCTCAGCTCTTTAGGACTGGGTTCACAGCACAGCCTCACCCTGGCAAGGGGCCACTTCTGAATGAGGATGAGCTGCTCTGAGACCTTCACCCAAAACCCCAAAGGGAGTGAGAGGGCTCAGGGCTGTGAGGGGAGGCAGAGAAACGGGGGAGAGGGCTGGGAATACCCCCCAGGTTCCTTTACCAGCAGCTGCAGGCAGGCCTGGCAGCACTCCCTGCTCTGAGCCAGCTGTGCCCGCAGCCCAACATCTGCACAGAGGTTCCCCAGCACAGCCACACCACGGGCCAGGGCTGCCTGGTTCACCTGCCTGGCACACACCTGCAAACACAGCAGGAAAAGGCAAAATTAACCCCAAGCTCTCGGGGTGGAAGGCACTGAGACAGGATCACTCTGCTCTGCTCTGGAGTGACGTTTCTTGCTACAGTCTCTTGGAGTGGTGGGAACTCCTTCCCAGAGGTGTGGAGGAGTCAGTCAGGCTATGAAGAGTGGTCACAAGATTGCAGGTTATGAGGTCTCTTGAAGGTTAATTGGTTAATAGATAATTGCCACATACACATATTTTCCTTTTTACACTGTGAGTTAATCACATCTTCATTAAATCTTTGCCACATTGCAGAATCTTTCATCCAACCCTGTACTGACACACAGTTACTCTACTCTACGTTACCACATTTTAAAATATTTTTACTTTATTTTATACCTACTTCTATCTCTAAACTTCTCACTTAAAACCCTCTGCTCTCTAACTTAACACACCTTTTCTCAGACTGACAGGTCACTGAGCTTGGAAGCTTTTGCCCATGGCTTCAGATCCAATCCAGCACACATTTCAAACTCAGAGTGAGCTTCGAGGCCTTGAAGGTTTCCTGTGCCCTGGATTCCCACAGCAAACCCCCAGCAAATCCACAGGTGTGCTGGAAATGGGATCCCAGGGCCTCCCTGGTAAATCCCAAGGTTTGCAGGTTTCCCTGGTTTTCTCAGTGGATCTTTTGTTTTAGGAGTCCTGGGGGAGAGGGGTGGATTTGGGGTTTTTTAATCCTGAAATGGGATTATTTCCTACAGTCAGGCCCTCAGCTGCTGCAGCTGGAATTCCAGCAGGGAATGTTCAGGAGGAAGAGCCACAAACAATGTGGATGTTACATAATTATTGTCATAATTGTCATCTCATTTGGAGGAATGGGAATATTTTAGTGGCCAGCTCTGCCATTCTGCAGCAGCACCAATCCTCCCCCTTCCTCAGGACAGCTTTCTGCACCAAAATATTTCAAATTTGCTGTTGGAATAAAGGATACCCAGAAAAGAGATTCTTTGGGACCCAATGTCATCTCCTCATCCTGATCCCTCAGATCAGAAGGAAAAAAAAAAAAATCACCATCCAAGACAAAAACAGTTGCTGACAGAGGATTAAAGTCGCATCAGGAAGAGCAAAACTCAAAGCTGAGGGTGAAATTATCACTGGGAATCTGCAACCAAGGGCAGAGTTTTTACTGAATATTAAACTAGGGATGTGCAGGACAAAATACTGGAGATATAGAACACTTTCCTGACAAAAGTCAATTTGTTACAGCCACAGAGCAGACACAAAAATAAACTGGAAATACAAATTCAGATCTTTCCTACCAGCAGCTGGGTGAATAAAGGTAAAACATCTGTGGAAAGCAGGGCCCGACACTGGGTTTGGAACCTGTTGGGGGATAAAAAACCAAACTTTTGGGCAAAAATCACAGCTAAACCTCAGTAACCTCTCAGCAAAGGTGGCCAACAGCCTGTCCCTCGTTCAACACAACTCAAAGCACAACTTTATAGAAATGGATAAGGAATTTAAATTACCTTTCCTCCCCAGTTAAATCACACAGGATGTTCATGGCACTGTCAGCCCTTGCATCAGTGATCCTGACAAATGCCAGCAAAATCTGCAGCCATCTGTTGTTAAAATAAAATAAAATAAAATAAAACAACCAAAAATTGATGTCAGCTTTGGTTTAACCATTAAAGAACAAAATTCTATTTTTTCAGGTTGTTGGCATTTCAAGCCACAGTCAAATCTGCACCCTCTGAGATGTGGCTCAGTCCTTTCACCCTTCCCTCCCCAGGAAAAAGGAACAATCTCTGCTGTTCATCCATTATTGCTCCAAACCAGTGAAAGGACATTTCTCAGGGTAACTCTGGGAGGGAGCAGCAGGATAATGGGACAAAGGCAATGGAGTGGTGCTTCCTTCCCCACTCAGTGAGCCATGGCAACACTGAATAACCAGAAATGCCAATTACTAAATGAGGAGAGACTCTGAGCTGGAATCCAGGAGGTTCTGGAGGCCCCAGGGTGAGCTCTGCCTGAGTGCTACTTGAATTTAAGGGGGAGATTGGGCCTCAAGCTACAGGAGCCCCCTCCTAACTTTGTTTTAGACATCAAAAACCTCCTGCAGTTCTACCCCAGAGCCCCAACTTTTCCTTTTGCCAGGCCAGGGCTGTCCCCAAGGGGCAGAAGTCCCTCAGTGTCCCCTCAGGGAGCTCCCCCTGGGGCTGGGGCAGTTCTGAGCACTGAACTCAGCATTCCAGGACATTTTGCTGGTGTTGCTCACCTGCTCAGGTCCTGCCTGACCAGCAGCCTCCTCCCATTCTGGTTGTCTGAGTAGAGAGAAATCAGAGCCAAGGTCTCCCTCTGGATCTGGGCTGTGCCACAGGAGAGCAGCTCTGGCAGCTGGGCACTCACTTCAGCCTGGGCCAGCAGGAGATGTTGATTTTCCTCTGGAAAAAGGAGAGAAAAATCTCAGAGCAGTGGCACTCATTGGAACCCTCATTATTCTATTATTATAATTATTGTTATTATTATTATTGCTATTATTATAATAATTTTATTATTGTTATCATTATTGTTATTATTTTCCTTTCCTTTCCCATCAGCTGAACCCCACAAGTCAACACAGACACCAATACTCTGCATTTCCCCTCGTGGCACCTGCACAGGCTTTACCAAACCCACCCCAGCCCATTTCTCACCCTAAACACAGAGGAACCTGCCCAAGCTCTATTGATGGTTAATTCTAAAAGAACACAGTTTTCTCTTCTATAAAACCCTGCTTTTTGCAGGTATAACTGCTTAAAACAGAGAAAATTGGACAAGTGGTGTTAAATGAAGAGCAGCAATAATCACAGGGAATTTACTCCCCACCCCTTGGGTGGCTTTGAAATGCTCAGAGAGTGGAAATTTCATCCTGCCAAAATTGTGGCTGCATCCAACAGCTCCCCTGAGCTGCAAAACTTGGGTTCCAGGCAGCTCTGGATGGATGCAGGTGCTCTGGGAGAGGGGTGGCCATGCCCTGCCCCAGCCCCAACCCCAGCAATGCCACATTAATGACTAATGAACAGGGATGAGCGTGGATTCCAGAGCTTTACCATTCCCAGCACAGGCAGCTTGCCACAGGAGGAGAAGGGAAACACAGAGCTCCACCTCAGCAGGGCTTTTGCTTTCTGCACAGAAGGCCCTGAATGAGAAAAATCAGCTTGAGAACAGAGCAAAGGACTGCTCAAACCAGTGGGAAACACCCAGAGAATGAAAATTTGAAGTGCTTCACCCCTCAGGTCTGTTTTCAGCCACCACCCAAAATGGGGATGACCCCTAAAAAGCCTCAGTGCTGCAGGACAGAGCTGAACACCCAAATATTCACTGGTGCCCAATCACAGCTCCAGGGGGTGTAGCCAGAGCTTTCAGATGTTCTTTTTCTATTCAGAACTCTCCTGCAAAGCTGCTCTCACCACCAGAGATAGGATAACTGCCCAGAAAGAGCAGACACAAACAGCAATCAGTGAATTCTCCTCCCTGCATCTGAGGGAGCACTGTTTGTGCCAGAGTCAGGGATGAGTCCCTCCATTCAAAAACCTGGGATTACATCCTCCTCTGATCACTCCACCTGCATTTCAAGAGGTGATTCTGTTTCTTGAAAACAATATTCCCATTTCCCCAGGCTGGAATCCCCCTCTGGAGAGCTCTTACCCTCTGACAGTCTGGTTCCTGAGGATACTGAAGCCATTGTTTGTCCTGAAGAATGTTTGCCCAGTGCCTGGAAGAGGCAGAGAAAAACAGCTCAGGTGTGTGACCCCCAGAGCCAGGCAGTGCTAACAGAAAAGGTCACTGCACCAGCAGCTCTGGGGGAAAAAAAAACATCATAGGAAATGGGGGAAAATTCAAGAATGAATGAAGCAGGAGTGGTTTTCAAGCTGGAATTGCTCCAATTCATGGCTGGTGGTGTTGGCTTCAAGTAAAAGATGATTTAGGAAAGCTGAGACACAAAATTGGCTTTGTAACTCAGTGGGCTTTAACACAGAATTCCAAAATATTTGTAAACAGATGAGACCCAAATCCCTGAGAAGTCTCAACAGCTCAGCTACAACATCAGTCTGAGTCTAAAAAATGCTGTAAACACCTACTGGCCATGGTGGGATATCAAACATTGCCAGTTTTATGTTTTAAATACAGGAACAGCCACTTTGGTCCTTTAAAAGCTGCTCCCTTGCCCTGCTCTGCCTGGGTTACACCTCCCATAATTCACAGATTTGCAGCTCATACTCACAATTGTCCACAACTCCTGCCAGGAGCCTGATGCCCCCTGTGTAGTAGAGAATGTCCTGGCCAGGGCTGCTGATCCTCTGCAGCAATTCCTGGATGGATGAAGCAGCAACATTCCCAGCCTGGACCTCCCTCACTGCTCTCTCCTCATCTCTCACCCTCTTCTCCTCCAGCCTGGCCTCGTCCACACAATCTGGGAAATCAGAATGGAGCCAAGCACGGCAGGGAAATGGTTTCTGTTCTGTTCCCAACTTCATCAGAAATGCAAAAACATCCATTTCTTACCTTTAAAGAGGTTTTCCTTCTGGGGATCAATCTGCAGCATCTTCTCGTAGCACTGCCTGGACTGGAGGGGGAGGAGAAAAGGGCTCTCAATTTTAGACACAAACAGGAAGAGGATATCAATGATTTCCCAGTCAGGTCCCAAAAGTTTTGGGGGCCACAGTCCTTGATAAATGTGAAAAGAAAAATTCACAGAGACACAGATGGCAAAACTCTGAAAAAAAGTCAATTATTCTCACTCCCTACATCTGCCTGCTGTTGCAAATTAAAAGGAAATTTACCAGTCAAACCCAAGGAGCAAAAAATTAGAGTTCCAGTGAGAAAACAAAAAATGAGGCATAGCATGAAACCTTCTCCCTCTCACCCACCAAAAGCAGAACAAAACATGGTCCCAGGCCCCAAAATTCAGCCAATTTACCTCAGTGAAGTGCTGCAGAGCCAGGTGAGCTTTCCCCATTAGAAAATAGGCTTTAAGGCAGTTTTTATTGCACTGTGTTAAAAAAGAAATTATTATTAGCTATGTGTTTAGACAATTTTAGCCTTTCAATATATTTTCCAGCCTTCTGATTAATAATTAGAGCTACCCAAAGCTAAGATTAGGGTATTTATACCATTTATTAGAGGTGTCTAAAGTTTTTATGCTGAATTATTGCCCCTAGAGACCCAAGGAACACAGGCTTGGGGTGAGGGTGGAAAGCAGGGTTTTTAAAAGGTGACTATTTTCCTGTTCATTTGAGTCAAAAATATGGATTTCTGTAAATAATGCTGATTTTAGAGGTCTTTTCCACTTAGCAGTTCTGGGATTACCTTTAATGCCCACTCACAGTCACTGATGGCTTTCTCATACTCCTGGAGCTTCAGGTAGGCCTGAAATAAACCCAAAAAGGCCCAGGCAGAAGAATTAGAATAATTCAAACAACTTCTGCTCACTGTTGTATAAACACTGGCTAATTAAAAAGAATTAAATTAGGCTGCTGATTGGCCTGGCCTTTGACTTTTCAGGGTAATTTCCATTCTTAACTTGTCTACCATCTCCCTGGATTTTCTAATTTGGAATAAATTTAATAGAATTACACACACACACAGATTATACAAGGCAAACAGAGAAAGTAAATCAAGTATTTCACTCTACAGTTATAGAAGTGATCTCTGAAAAAGAATTAATAAAAAAAATCGGTGTATTTAATAAAGCTGGGAATTGAGATGATTTTTCCCCACTTGTTCTGGAGGAGCACCACATCCAGGAGGGTGTAACAGAACCATTTTTGGAGGTTTTATCCTGGCACAGCCACACAAAAAGCAGCCAGAAGTGGCTCCTTCCCTGCCACTGACCTGTGCCCTGTTTGTGTAGAGCTCCTGCTTGTCCCTCAGCTTCTCCAGCCCCTCCGAGTAGCTCTGGATGGCCAGGGCAAAGTCTCCTCTCCTGAAAGCTTCATTCCCCTTCTCCTTCAGGGCTGCAGAGCAGCAGAACGCAGTGGGAACAACCATTTCCCTTGAATCCCCCCCCAAAACAGGGCTGAGGAAACAAAGGCCGGGCCCTCCTTGCTGAGATAACCCCCCAGCAGTGCAGCCCAGCCACGGCTCCCGAGGCTTCCCCTGGGATGGTTCCTCCTGCAGAGGGAACGCTGAGCGTTTCCCCGAGTCCCTCCCTCCATCCCAAAGCAGCACCACCGGCAGGAGACCCCGCAGAAAACCAGGGTGCACCAGCTCTGGCAAACCCCCAACCCTGTCCCAGCGCTGGGGACACTGGCTGGGCTCAGGCTGCCTCCCCCCAGCCCCTGCCAGGTCGTTTTTGGGGGCAGCAGCCTGAAGGGTTTGCAGCCCTCACCGTTTGCCAGCTGCTCGTTCCTCCTCCTTCGCTGGGCTCGCTCCTGGGCATCCTTTTCCAAAGCTGCCAGGAAGCCACCTTCCAGCCAGGAGGGTTGCAGGGTTTTAGTAGGGGAGAGGGGGGGGGGAGAAAAAAGAGCAAACTTCATTAAAATAGAGGGGGGGAAAAAATCCTAGAGTATTTCTGAGCCATTTCTTAATAAAAATAAATATTAAGGTGTTGGAGTACAAAGGACAGGTAGAACCCTGGAGTTTATTAGCATAAGAGATCTGATAGACAGGATGCCTTGGCAGGAGCAAACAGAAGTGTGAGGATTGAATCAAGACAGATGAAGACTGAATCAAGGCTTTATCAGAAAGGAAAATCACATCAACATCTGCAAGCAAGAAATGTTGTAAAATGTGTAAGTTTGCTTATGTGATTATTAACCCAATCATTGTAGTGAAGAGTTATTACAAAGAGTTATTATTAAAAGTTCCTAAGATAGTATATAAACGTGTGTAGGTCACAATAAATTCAAATTCTGACCACCATCACTCTCTCTGTCTCTCTTCATCGCCGATGAAGGCCAAGGGGACATTTCTGCAACTCAAGTGGAATGTGGCTGCCAAGATGTCACAGATAATGGTGAGGATCTGCACACCTGCCCTGCTGCAGCTCCTCTCCAGGGGCAAACAAACAGGATTGCTCTTAAATTCACAATAAAAAGTGTTCAGGTGAGGAGCCAGAACAGAACAAGGCTCCTACCTGTGAAAGGAAACAGCCACGCTGAGTGTGGTCCTGGGCCTGACTGAACTTTGGTTAAAGACATCAGAAAAAGTCAGCTTGGACTTTGGCAGGGGTGGAATCAAGTCCTGCATGAGCTGCAGCCCTGCTAGAACGGATTTCAGAGCTGTGACAGAGCGAGAGGAGCACTGTCCTACCTGCATCCACTGCCTCTGCCCTCACCGTGCCCTGGAAAAACAGAAACACAGCACAGATATTCAGGGGAAAAGCCACAGCAGCAAAGGGACACTTGGCTGGGTTGTGCAGAGCTACAGGGAGCATCCAGGGATATCTGGGTGCATCTGAAATGTCCAGGCTGACACACAAAAGGAGCATCAGTCTGACATTTAAACAAAGGATTTGATAAATCCTGACAATTCCTGGAAAGCTTCCACTTGTGTTTTTTTAAGGAGGCAAGGCCTGAACTGTGTCCAGCTGTAATTTCAGGGGGGAAAGCCCTTACAGAAGTGTTGATGAGTGTTCTGTTCACCGTGGTCCTGCTCTCCTCCTCCTCCTCCCTGCTGGCTCCTTGCTCCTGGAGCCTTTTCTCTGTCTCAGCAATGGCTTTTTCCTTGACAGCCGAGTCTGGGGAGTTCAGACCTTGCAGCAAATTGGCTAAAAAGATGCAGAAAAAAACAATTAAAAGAAAAAATATATACATATATACATTATACAGCTACATATATTTTTATATCTATATATATACACATATATTATATATATATATATACACACACACACACACAGAGGACTTCAACTTGGAGGGACCAAGAGTTCATGTGGCACCTGCTTTAAAGGCACTGCTGACCAGGATGGCTTTTACCATAAAATCACAGAATCTCAGAATGATTTGGGGTGGAAAAGACCTTAAAACCCATTCATTCCCACGGGCAGGGACATCTCCCGTGGACCAGGATGCTCCAGCGTGGCCCCGGGCACCTCATGAAACAGAAACGTTCACGGAGTCGAATTCCTGCCACTTTCGGGGGCCACCTGCAGTTTCTGCCAAGATTAGCGGGACAGACAGAAAAAAGCGGCTTTTCCGAAAGCAAAAGGCGCTCAAAGCCTCCCCACAACCCTGAGTCACAGGGGAAACCTGAATAAACCGAAGCGGAGCGGGGATTTTCCTCTTCCCCACCGATCTTCCCACCTCCCTCTCCCTCAGCTCCTCCCCGCGGCCGCCGCGCCGCTCCGGCCACTCACCGACATCGTCCACGCGGCGCAGGAAGCGCTGGAAATCCGCCTCGGTGGCCTCGTCACGCAGCATGGCCGGGGGACAGCGAGGGGGACAGCGAGGGGGGGGACAGCGGGACCTGCCTGGGCCGGGCCTCGAACCCGCGGCGCCGTTGCCGAGGGGACGCGCCTGACGCGAGGGGCGTGGTTATGCAAACGAGAGGGCGGAGTCACGCAGACGGAGAGGCGTGATTATGCAAATTAACGGGCGGAGCCATGCAGATGAAGAGGGTACGGTATGCAAATGAAAAGGCGGGGATATGCAGATTAAGGGGCGGTGACATGCAAATAAGTGGGCGGTGTCATGCAAATGAATACAGTAATATGTAGATAAACGGGCGGGTTATGTAAATAAGTGGGCGGGGCTATGCAAAACGGAGCGGCGGTTTGGCGGGAAAGCGGCAGGTCCGTCCCGCGGGCTCCCGGCACAGAATCCCGGGATTGTCCCGGCTGGAAAAGAGCTCCGAGCCCACCCTGAGACCCAGCCCCACCTCATCCCCAGCCCTCCTCCGGACACCTCCAAACCTCCCGTGGGCAAAGCCCCTTTTCTGTGTCCATCCTGAGGCCCATCCTGGCAGGGGCTGCAGCCGGGCTCTGCCATTGCCAGGGTGGGGCCTTGGGAGGCCTTGCAATAAATAAATCCCTGCTTTATTCCTCTCCTCCTGCCTGCCCTCTGCTCCAGCTCACTCTGATCAGGCATCACCCTGGGATGCAGGAACAGTCAGGATGTCTCTTTTTTTCCCCCCTCAAGCACCAAACCCAAACAATTCCCTCCCCTCGCTGCCATCAGCTCTGCCCACACCACCCTCCATCCCCTAAGGCTTTTTCCCCTTTAATTAAGCTGTTCCCAGCTGTGTCCAATTAAAAAACGCCCACCAGGCCACAGCTGGGGCACTGGGATGCTCAGGAATTTGGGGGATTTTTTTTGTTATCCCACAAAAGCTGGGGAATAAAGCCCCAGTGTGCAGCCAATGTGCAGAGGGCAGAGACACCTTTAGTCTCTGAATAATTCAAAAAGCACTTAAAAATGATGCTCTGGAGCACGTGCATGATATTCATATACTGATATCTGATGAAAGGCCAGCTAATTATGATGTCTAGAAGGGATGAGAGAAAGAAGCAGCACAAAAATCTCCCCCCCACCTCCCTCCAGCCCCCAGCCCCACTCAGACTTACCCCAAATTCAGCCCAGGGGAAAAGGAGCCACACTCAGCCAAGGTGACACTGCCAGCCAGGTGCCATGGCCTTAACAGAGGGAGAGATGAGGGAAAAAACTAAAATTAAATGGAAATTAAAAGGTCTGAAGGTTGAAAAAAAATGGCTGAAGAAACATAAAGATCCGGTAAAGGATTTGCCAGTGGTTTTGCCACTGAGCAGGGGCAGGAAAATCCCTTTTCACTGCTGTGGGAGGAGAGGGAGGAAGGGCTGAGCTCCTCCAGGTGCAAATGGAGCAGCAGGGGAAGGCAGGGCACAGGTTCCACCCAGCTCCACGCACAGGGATTGGGGCACCCAGGGACCCCCTGGACCCAGAAAGGGCAAACCCAGAGCCTCCCCTCCCACCCCAGCCAGGGGCCTGGGCCCATTGATGTTCTCCCCCTTGAGAGCTGTTGGTGTTTTTTATATCAAGTGGTCAGGTAGGGACTAAAAAAGCTCATTTTCAGCTAAACAGAAACTCCTGTGTGGAAATCAACTCTATTTTGCCAGAATTTGTGAAGATAAGACAACCCTCCCCTTCCCTTCCTTTCCCTCTCCTCCCTCTAATCCTCCCAGTAAAAATATTAAAGTCGGGCATTTGGACAATTTTTAGCTAAAATTTAGAAAAAGATCAAGTCTTTTAAAGTAATTAATTGAATAAATTAATCACATTCAACCCTCTTTAATCAAGTTCAGGCTCCCAGTTCAGGCCGGGCAGAGGACACCTCTTAAACCCAAAACTCCACTCACACTTTCCACAGCCAGGCAACAGCAAAGTGCCTTTTTGGGGCTGTGAAACTGTGTTTTTGTGTTTGTTATCTCCAGGAAATAAGTAAATAAATACAGTGGGACAAAAAAAATAGAATTTAAAGTGCTGTTAGTGACACCCAGGAGCTGGGATGAGGCAGCAGAGCAGCTAAAGAAGGGCAGACTGCAGGCATCAGCNCCGTGCGAAAGGCCTTACGTTTTTTTTTTTTTTTTTTTTTTTTTTTTTTTTTTTTTGTAACTTTTATTTGAACACAGTATTCTGACAGAATGCAAAGTCAAAATCCTCAGTTAGTATCAGTATTTACACCAGTGAGAATGGGGATAAAGGTGGAGTCGATGTTTTCACTCGGTAAAAAGATTTTTTGTTTTTTTCTTTTTTTAACAAGATAGAAGGCCCCCAAAAGTAGGGAATGCTGGGGAAGGATGGCCATGGAGGGGCTGGGAACAACCATCGAAACAGCCTGGTGGGTGACAAAGCTGGGGCTTGAGGGCTCCTTAGAAAAGTGAGAAAAGAAAACGCCACTCTGGAAGCCGACGGGCGCGATGCAGCACAATTGTCACCTGTACGAATGGCGCAGCACGACACGGCAGCGCTCCTGCCGCCGCTGGGGACAGCCACGGGGTGGCCACGGCGGTGCCACCAGCCCTGGGACAGCCACGGCGGTGCCACCAGCCCTGGGAGAGCCATGGCAGTGCCACCAACCCTGGGGAGGGACATACAGAGCCACTGCAGTGTCACCAGCCCTGGGACAGCCACGGCGGTGCCACCAACCCTGGGACAGCCA
>VZTR01029337.1:109685-131889 GCA_013400775.1 Chaetops frenatus | reverse complement strand
AGCCAAGGCAGTGTCACCAACTCTGGAACAGCCAAGGCAGTGCCACCAACCCTGGGATGGACACACAGAGCCATGGCAGTGTCACCAGCCCTGGGACAGCCACTGCAGTGCCACCAAGCCCAGGCTGCTCCCTCCCCGAGGGGACAGATCACAGCCGTGAGGCAGCAGCTGCCTGGGAACAGGGTACTTGTGAATTCAATTCAATTCAATTCAATTCTTCCCTGCCAGGGGCGATGTAAACCCACCACAGGCGTGGGGAAGGGACACTGACAGGAGCTGCTGGACGCTGCCACCGCTCAGGGTCCCCTCCTGCTCTGGGATGGAAGGGACCTTACAGCCCAGCCAGTGCCACCCCCAAACTGGCACTGGCTGCTGGGCTCCGAGCTGGTCACCTTTGGGGACAAAAACTACCAACCCAGGGGGGGCACTCCCCCCATTCCCAGCCGGCAGGTGCTGCTGGGCAGCTTTTTGGGAATGTTGTTGTGTCTCTCAGCAGCTGCTCAGCTTTGGGGGTCACAGCACACGCAGGTGACAAAAGCAGCCAGACCTGGGCACACCAAGGGACAAACCGTGGCCAGCCCCGGGGATGGAGGCCCAGCACTGCCCCGAATGCGCTCCAGGGATTCATTTCTTTGGGATGAAGAAAGGAATCCCTGGGCACCACGAGTGCCCAGAGCTGAGGGACACTGCTGTGACAGCCCTTGCAAGGGCTGGCTGTGACACCAGCCAGGAATGAGGCTCCAATCCTGCCCCAAAACCCGGGCAGGACGGGCAGGGGAGGCTGAGCCTGCACCTCCATCGCCCTCCCCGTGCACCCCAGGAGCTGAGGAAACAAAATGCAAGAAAACCCCACACTTAGCAAATGACAAGACCATTGTTTCTCACAGCTGGAAATGGAGTGATGCCACTGGAACAGACTGCACATTCCCAAGGAATACTTGGATACAGCCTCCACACCCTCCTCATCCTTCTGGGAACGCCAGAGTCAGCTCGGGTTGCTTTTCTCGTTTAAAGGCTTCTGCTCTTTGTAAAAGTTGTTCTCTTTCTGTTTCTTTTTTTTATTATTATTATTTTTCAATTGTTTTAATTCCTGAATATTTATAATTTTTTTTGTTTGTTTCTCAAATCTGAACTAGCGCTACACCTTCCACATCCAAACTATGTTGAAGCTTTTATTATTTCAATACTATGACAAAAAACACGGTTCACACTAAAATAGTCACGCACCCACAGTGCACAAGCTTGCAGATCTAAAGTAGAATTGAAAAAAAAAATAAAAGAAAATTAAAAGGGGAAATAAAATAAAATTAAAACTTGAAAAAAAAAAAAAAAAATGAAAAGGGGAAAAAAAAAAAAATTAAAAATTTAAAAAAAAAAAAAAAAGGAAATAAAACCCAAAACCCCAACAGGAGGAACATCTCTTTACAATGGGCTGGTCTCTCCCTACACTCCTCTGCCTTCCTTCTGCTCAAAGTTCCTTCTCACCCCCAAATCTCAGTGTTGCTCCACGATTCCTGATAACAAATCCCATGAATCAGCTCTCCCCACCCCAAATCTCAGTGTTGCTCCACGATTCCTGGTAACAAATCCCACTGATCAGCTCTCCCCATCCCTAACTGAAGCTGGTGCTGCTCAGCCCCTGCCCAGCTCTGCAGGATGCCCAGGGATGTCCCTGGCACAGAAAGGCAGAGGTTGGGTCCTGCAGGGCACAGCCCCAGCACACACCAGGGCAGGAGGGACCTCCAAGGGTCCCCTGCTGGGGCTGGACCTGCAGGGAGGGTCTGCAATGTGCCCAGCACCTTTGGGCTCAAAAAAAAAAATAATTTAAAAAAATCTTTGATTTTGGTTTTTATTTTTAGAGTCAGAGGACGTGGTGTTTGCCGAAATTGGTGTTTACTAAAAACTGGAATTTACTGAAATTGGGATTTTCTGAAATTGGTGTTTACTGAAATTGGTGTTTACTGAAACTGGAATTTATTGAAATTGGTATTTTCTGAAATTGGAATTTTCTGGAATTGGAGTTTTCCAAAAATGGGGATTTTCTGAAATTGGTGTTTACTGAAATTGGGATTTTCAGAAACTGGTATTTTCTGAAACTGATATTTTCTGCAACTGATATCTTCTGAAATTGGTATTTTCTGCAATCGGTATTTTCTGAAACTGATATTTTCTGAAATTAGGATTTTCTGCAATTGGAATTTTCTGACACTGATCTTTTCTGCAACTGGAATTTTCTGCCGTAATCAGGAGGGATTGATTTGGTCACACACCTGAGCCCAGACCAGCCCAAACTGTCCAACCTCCCTTGTGCTCCTCAGAGCTCGGGGAGGGCTCCGTGAAGGAAAGGGGAGAATGTCCTAAAAAAGCAGAGATGATATTTCTCTTATGCAGTCAGGCCCAGGTCCAGCAAGGGACTCCAAACTAAATTTAAGCACAGAAGGATTTTCTCCAGCAATTCCCTCACCCCAAGCAGATTTGGGGATTGCTGGAAAAAGCCCTTGACTGGTGGCAAGTGGTTTGAACACCCCCACCCCCCCCAAAAAAAAAACCCCAAACCAAACCCCAGCATCACTTTTCTTCTTACTCCAGTAAGAAATAATAATAATAATAATAACAATAATAATAATAATAACAATAATTAAGAAAAGAGAAAAGGGGAAACGACTACTGTAAACATCCATGGCTGAAAATGTCTCCCTTTGCAAAGCAAGCATGCTGCTACCCTAGTGTCTACAGGACTGGATTGACTGAAAAACCAAAAAACCAAAAAAAAAATTAAAAGAAAAAAAAGGCAGCTATTTTACACATCCATTTCAACACAACAGAAGTTAAAAAAATATCTGTCAATTGTAAACACTGGAAAGAACCGAAGTTGGCAAGAAAAAAAAAAAAAATTGAACGTAAAATTGAAAAAGAAATGTAGAGTCTGAATACTGCAAATTGAAATACATCCCCCGAAGCTGCAATTTTGGCATTCTTCCTAAAAAACAGAATAATAAACCCCAAATAAAGGTCTAACGTGGCGAGCAGGATTCAGTCACAAAGAGCTCCAGACACTTTGCATACTGACCAGATACAAGGTGAACAGAAATTATAACTTATTTATGAGGCTTTACATATTTCAAACTCGACTGAAAAGTATAAAAATAAATTGTGGATTTTGTTCTTTAAGCACCAGCTGTGCCCAGCAGCACAGTGGTGATCTCTGCTATACTAACAAAGGAAACAACAGGGTCTCTTTTCTTTTCTTTTTTNTTTTTTTTTTTTTTTTTTTTTTTTGTCTTTTTTTGTGGGTTTTTAAGGTTTTTTTTTTTGTGTCTAGGACTACTTGATTTTGAGCTTCCCAACCACACTGCAACCAGCGTTGCAATTTTTGCTTGTCTGAATATGCACAGGGCCAGCTGAGCCCTGCTTTGGTGACGGGTTTAACCCTGTTTTTAACATGTTTTACTTTTTAAAAGCAAGTGCACAACGAATAGAACCTTTCTAGAAATCTCAAAGGAACCAAAAAACAAAAATCAAAAACCAAAAAAACCGAAAAGAGAAGAAGAGGAGAAAAAAAAAAACAACCAAAAAAAAAAAAAACAGGGAAAAAGAGACATTCCCTCCCTCCCACCACCTCCCCCCCCATTTATGCTTTTTTTTTTTTTTTTCCTGGTTGGTTTGTTTGTTTTTCTTTCTTAAAAAAAGGCAACAGACACTAGAGGAATGAGATGGGTGTGTGGGTTGTGATTTCAATGCTGGGGTGAAGGTTTCTGCCGTCCCCTCTGCCAGTGCTGATCATGCTTTGCTCTCGTTCTCGTTTGTTTGTGTGGCTTCGTTGGGCACCGTCTTCACTTCTGCAGGGGGGCTCTTCCTGTCCTGCACGGAGCCTTTGTCCTCTGCTGGCATTTTCCTGGGGAAAAGCACCAGAAAGGCAAAGTTTAGAGGCACAGAAACACAGGCTGGGCTGAGTTAGCCACGGGGAAACAGTGCTTGGGAATAAATCACTTTGGGAGAGCAAAACCAGCGTTCGATGCAGAGTAACAAAAACCAAGCTCAGCTCCCCGACCCTGCTTCATTCAGTTCTAGATTAACCTTTTTCTTGGCTTTTCCAAATGCTGCAGGGCTGCAAAAAGGAGCAGCAGGGAAACCTCACGCAGCTGCAGAAGGATTTGGCTCTACCACCCAAATTCCCTGATAATTTAGCAGAAATCTCCTTTTTTTTTTGGTGTTCCTACTGGAAGCCAGTCCTGAAATCCCCAGGACGCTGGAGGAAGGGGAACACGGAGGACAGGAGCTCTGTCACAGACATTTTCACAAGTGTGAGGGAGGTGACCACCCTCAGAGGTGACAACTGCCAGCCCAGCCCGAATCCAACATCTGCAGCACAGCTGGCACCCTCCCCCAGCCCCAGGTGCTGTTTTCTCTCTCCTGCCCAGCTCAGGGGTGCTCTCCCCTGTCTCAGCCAGGCTCACACTGCCCCAGCCCCCCCTGGGGACAGCTCCAGAGCGTCCAGTGCTGTCACCCTTGCACAGGGCACTGCCCAGCCTGACCCTGAGTGAGTCCTGGAGCTCCTCTGACCTGCAGGACACGGGATTTTGGGAGTTGTGCTCACTGACCTGCAGGACCTCAGCCCCCTGAGGAAAGCTCTTTGCACCAAACTGGACTATCCCTGCTCTCTTCCACGAAAGAATAACCCAGGCTACACAAAGCTGCCCAAAAGCCTGGAGAACAACACATTTCTGCTAAACCCCCAGCTCTCCTCTCCTCCGCCTCCCCGGCACAGCCCACTCCTGGCTCTCCTCCTGGCACCGCCCAAGCCAAGCCCCGTGGGCTCTCAGGTGAGTTAGCTGGCTAAAGAAACAGTGAATTAGTCAAGAGAACACCCAACAGAGGACACAGCACGAGCACCAGGGCACGAGGGACACAGCACACAAGCAACACAAGAGTAAAGGCGGCCGTACTCGGTCTTTGCAGGGCCAGAGCTGTCTGCAGCAGCAGCAGCAGCAGCAGCAGCAGCAGCAGCAGGCTCGGGGGCTTGCCCACCAGCCCCGCTGGCAGCAGGAGGAGTAGCAGTGCCAAGAGCTGCAAAAACATCCTTTGCAAGGTCAATGTCTGGTGGCTTGAAGGTCCCTTCGTCCATTTTAAAGTCCCCGTTCTGCGAGGGGTTGGCGGCGCTGCCCGGGGCGGCCTCGCTCTTCACGCCGCTCGGGTTCTTGGGGGTCTCTGCTGGGCTCTTCACCGTGCTGGGCTGCACGGGCTCCTTCTCGGGGCTCTTGGCCACCTCCTGCTTGGGCTCTGAGGGAGCTGCGGGGCCGGCCAGGTTGGCGGGGCTGGGGGCGGCCGGCTTGGGGCCGGCTTTGGCGGCGTCGGCGCTGGGGCTGAGCGCGGCCTGCCCCGCCAGGACGCTCGAGGACAAATTACTGGCGGCCGGAGCAGAGCTGGGGGGGTCGCTGAGATCAACAAGAGGGGCCACTCTGGGGGTGGAGGAGGGCGGCGGTGACGGNGCGTCGGCGGCGGCCGCGGCCGGCGGGGCAATGCTGGAGGTCAGCGTGGTGGTCTCGCTGGTGGGGCTGTTCTGGGCAGTGGCAAAGGTTTCAGTGATCGTGTCAGAGTTAGTGGTGCCCGTGGTGACAGAAGGCAGCATGTCCTCCACGGTGGCCGCGGTGTCGGCGGGGTGCCTGCGAGGGGGACACGGGGACGAGAGAGAGAGAGAGAGAGAGAGAGAGAAAGAGAGAGGGAGAAAAAGAGAGAAAGAGAGAGAGAGAGACAATGAAGGCCCGAAACGACAGCAGGGAGAGGGGGCAGAGAGGGAGAGTGAGGACAGCACACACACGTGACGTGGAGAGGGACTCAGGAGACTTGCAGAGGTCAGACATGCAAAGGGAGCGAGGCTGGGATGGCTGAGGATCACCATGAGGAGAAAAAAAGCCAAGAGGACGTGACCTGCAGGAATGGATTGTTCACGTGGAGTGTTTGGGCTGAGGCAAATGGGATCCTGGCAGCTTGCAGAGACTCCTCTCCTCACCTAAATCTCAGCCTCTGACCCCTGGCCTCAGCAGGCAGCTCTCTGCCAGCTCCCTGAGCCTGCAGCCTGTGCCATCTGTCCTGTCACCAACACAACAGTCCCAGTCTGGGACCCTGAATCCAACCCCTCACCTTGTCCTGTCCTGCTGCTGCAGGTTTGTCTGAAGGCCTGCACAGCCCTCATCAAAGCTCAATTCCTTTCCTCACGGGCACATGAATGCAGACTCAGGCCCCAGCTCAGCTCTCAGTTCTCTCTCAGAGTGCTCAGCCTTGCCATGGCTGCTCATCCAGGGCCCAGCTCCTGGGGGGATCTCTCTCCCCACGGGTTCAGGCTCTCACCCAGCCCTGCTGGGACACAGCTCGCTGCCAGCTGGGGCTGATCTTGCTCTGGATCCTCTGCAGTGACCCTGGACAGTGCTGCACCTCCACACTGGCAGAGCCTTTCAGGAACCACTGCTTCCTTCCCCTTTCCCTTCCAGTGCTGGAAACAGCTTGAGAGCAGGCACTTCCTCACTGGCACGTGGAGATTTTACCTCTCTTCCTCTCTTCCTGCCCTAACTGGTGTTGCTGAGGGGTTTAGGGCAGCTGAGGGCAATGCAGTGACCCTGTGCTAGGGCTGCCTAAGGCCACATACTCTGGCTCTGTCAGCGGGGTGGTCTCGTTGGGCTCCGTGTGCTTCCCCCCGTCGTGGTTGGGGGTCCTCTCCTCCTCCGTGCGCACCTCCACGATGGGTTCCTTGGACTCATCCTTCCTGTAAGGAGGGAATGGCATGGCAGTCACGGGCTCCTCCTGCAAACACAGCCTGCAGAGGCCCACGGGGAGCCACAGACACGGGGCCTGAGCAGGGACAGCTCCGCGGGCTCACTCCTCCTTCCATGGGCTCCCCAGCACAGGGCTCCGGGCTCTGTCCAGCTCTGGAGTGTCCAGCTCTGGGGTGTCCTCCACTGGGGTGTCCAGCTCTGGAGTGTCCAGCTCTGGTGTGTCCAGCACTGGGGTGTCCAGCTCTGGGGTGTCCTGCACTGGGATGTCNGGGAGCCACAGACACGGGGCCTGAGCAGGGACAGCTCCGCGGGCTCACTCCTCCTTCCATGGGCTCCCCAGCACAGGGCTCCGGGCTCTGTCCAGCTCTGGTGTGTCCAGCTCTGGGGTGTCCAGCTCTGGGGTGTCCAGCTCTGGAGTGTCCTGCACTGGAGTGTCCAGCTCTGGGGTGTCCTGCACTGGGGTGTCCTGCACTGGGGTGTCCAGCTCTGGGGTGTCCAGCTCTGGGGTGTCCTGCACTGGGGTGACTGGGGTGTCCAGCACTGGAATGTCCAGCACTGGGATGCCCATCATTGAGGCCACTTATTTCATGGCTACCACCAGGATCAAGACAAAAAAACCCAAAAAAAACAAAAAAAAAAACCCCAAAAAAACCAAGAAAAACCCTCCAAAAACCTTCCTGGAAGCACAAACAAACCCCCAGCCCCCTCCCAGAGAGCTGAGGGCCCCCCATCTCCCTGGGGCAGCTCCTTTCCTGTGAGCTGGGCACAGAGGGAGGGATTTTGGGGCAGTACTCACGAGAAGGCTGCCTTCCCCTCCTCCATGTCCTTGCCCTTGGCCCCCGGGCCGGATTTGCCGCACAGGTTGACGGCGATGCACATCAGCAGCCCACACTTGTTCAGGAAGTAGCAGGTGACATCCACGGCCACCAGCAGTGCCACGAACACCACCACGAGGATGCCAATGATGGCAGCAGTGCCCAGGCCTGAGGTAGGGCTAGTGCTGGCTTCACACACCAAGGGAGAGAAGAAGAGAAGGCGTTCCGGTTAAAAGTCGGGGTTTTTAGGGCTCAGGTTCAGCTGCTCTTAAGTTGCTTTTTTTTTTTAGGAAACCCACCCTCTGTATCAGCCCTATGCTCTTCCCTACAATCTGCCTGAAAGGATGGGTCTGATGGGGCTTTTCCCATCCCTGTTGGGATAAAGTGGGAAGCAAAGAGCAGAATCCCCTCCTGCTGTGCACACACCCAGCAGGGCTCCTGCTTCCCTCCTCCTCCTCCTCCTCCTCAAGAGGAAGGTCCAGAGTAGCTCTGGCACTGCCCAAGCCTGGCCCAAGGAGCAGTGGAAGCAAAGCCCAGACTCTGCAGCAGGATTTTTCCTGGTGGGATACAAAACACTGGGTGATGCTCAGTGCTGATGAGCCCCTGAGGGGGTGAAACTGAATTAAAGCCCTCGCTGGAGCTCAGGTGAGACCCAGCTCTCCAGAACGTGTTCATGGCTCCCCAGCCTCTCACTCTCCCAGCCCCTGGAACCCCAAACCCTTGGAATCTGCTTTGCAGAAACCCCCAGCAAAGCACCTTGAACCCTCAGCCCCATTCATTTGACTCAGACAGGTGAAAAGTCCCTTCCCAGGGCTTCAGACAGAGCCATTCCCTCTGCCACCCATTTTTTTTTGTTTAAAAACAGGAGGCAGAACGCCCTTATCCTGGGACAGGGGTGGTGTTTCATCTTGTGACCCCAAGATGGATCAGGGAATGCAGATTCCAGCAGGAGAAGCACAGAAAATCCACTCTGAGGCACCTGACTGACACTGGGATCACGAGCCCAGCCCCTGGCCAGCAGAACATTGTCCCACAGCCCAGCCCCTGCCAGCAAGCTGCTTAATTACATCAATTAATCACCCTCTGAAGCCTGCACGGAGTGAGGAGGGCACGGATTTCCCCCTCTTTTGATGTGTTCAGGATCCCTTACGTGGATTATTCCACAGTTCATGTGCTCCTGCTCACGTCAGCTCCTGGAGCTGGCTCACCCTTCCCATCCACGGCCCCCTTTTTTGGGAAGGAGCTCCTCAAGGTGAGCCAAGGGGAGCATCCCAGGCAGCATCAGAGCTCCCTGGGTGTCTCCAGAGCTGGAATTTTCCCCTGCTGGAAAATTCCACCCACACCAGAGTCCTGCTCTTTGCTTCCTCTCCCAAACCCCAGCTTTTCCAGGAGCTGTGAGCCCCCCAAATTCCTGCTGTGACAGCCAGAGACCCCTCTGATCCCCCCAAACCCCCGAGGGGAGCCCTGAGCAGGTACCAACCCCCCCTCCCTGGGAGGAGGAGGAGGAGGATGGAGCTGGGGACGTGTCCCTGTTTTTGTGCTATTCCAGGATTTT
This sequence comes from Chaetops frenatus, assembly GCA_013400775.1. Lineage (NCBI taxonomy): Eukaryota > Metazoa > Chordata > Aves > Passeriformes > Picathartidae > Chaetops > Chaetops frenatus. The sequence goes on along the minus strand of VZTR01029337.1, from coordinate 122,749 downwards.
ACACCTCAGACAACCAAACTGGGCCAAGGTAACCACCTGGAATTTGGGTTTCTAGGCTGGTGAGGGAGCCCTGCAGTTTGCAGGAACTTTCAAATCTTTTCCATTAGTTGTGGTTTTGTAAATTCTAATTCATGGCATGAATTGATACTGCAAACCTTCCAAGGACTGGCAGTAAGGAGAAATAATAAAAATCCTCCACAATCCCATGGACTTGGGAGGCTCTTGGTGCTGCCTTTCTTTTCCCTTCTAAGGGAATTTTGCTGTTGCTACAAAATGCAGGACTCACAGTGGATTCTTCTTTTCACAGACTGTCCCATCTGATTAAATTAATCTACAAATCCTTCCAAGAACCATTCTCTCTACCCTATAGCTGGATTTATGTTGTATTTAATGAAACCAATATTTAGACATCCCTAAAGGGGATGAACAACTCTGTGTACAAAAGAAATGTATAAATAAATGGGGCTGTGGAGCAGCAGCTGCTCACACTGTGTGGATGAAATAAATGTAATAATCAACTGATATTGGACATTTCTGACCTGATCCACATCCAACCCTTCCATTAATCCCCTTTTGCCATTCTCAGGACTTAGAGGAGCAACATTTCCACCAGTTAAATAAGGAAGCACAAACCAATTAAAGAACTTCTGGAGTCCTTAATTCTAAAGAAGTGAAGAATTTATTAATTACAAATTATGTTTTCCAATGGAAAATGAGCTTCCTGCAAGGCTGGCTTTTCTAACCCCCCTCATTTCACAGTGCACAGTAAAATCAGCCAGCAGTTTTAGTTGCTGTACAGAAACTGCCCTGTCAGAGAGAGCTCAGCTGTGTCTTCCTAGGGGGGGGTCTCAGCTAGAAAATGTTCAGGCACAGAGACAAAAAGGGATGGAGAGAAGCAGGTGGGGCTCCAGGCATTTCAAAGGTCCTACAGGATTTGGCAAAAGAAAGGAGAAGGGACACAACAAACAAAAACCCCATTCTGAGCATCCAGAAACAAAACCCAGGAGAAAAGCTCTGTGTTTTTCTCAGTGGCTGCCAAGAGCTTTCAGTGGCACACATCCGAATTCCCTTTGCAGGAGGCTCTACAGAGCTGCTCCCTCAGGCTCTCCCCAGCTCACAGTGGGGACAGGGACCCCTCTCTGCCACTGCCAGCAGCTCTGCCAGCCAAAACCAGCCAGGTTTCAGCAGCTCTGCCTGCTCCCAGCATCACCCACAGCAGCCTGGGGAGCTCTGCCTGGGGCAGGGCCCTGGGGATTGCCCACAACTGCCCTCAATTCTGCTGGGTTTTTGTGACCTCAGTGCTCTGCTGTCTCCCTGTGACTGGTTCAGGAACCCCAGGATGGTTAAATCCCACCTTAAATCCCACCCAGTGCCACGGGCAGGGACAGCTCCCACTGTCCCAGGCTCCCAGCCCCAAATGTCCAAGCTGGCCTTGGGCACTGCCAGGGATCCAGGGGCAGCCACAGCAAATCTGGGAATTCCAGCCCAGCCCCTCCCCACCTTCACAGGGGAGAATTCCTTCCCAATATCCCAGCTCACCCTCCTCTCAGGGAGTGGGAAGCCACTCCCTGTGTCCTGTCCCTCCATCCCTTGTAAAAAAATATCCCTCTCCATTTTTCCTGTCAGCTCCTTCAGGTCCTGGAAGGGGCATTTAGGTCACCCCAAAGCTTCTCCTGTCCAGGCTGAACACCAAAATCCCCTTTCCTGGAGTAAACCAGAGCCCTGGCCCAGCTGCCCACCCCACTCCAGCAGCTCCAAGAGGCAGGAGAAATTGTTTTTACAAATTTTGAGATAAAACCTTCTTTTTATCCCCCAGAACCTTGGAAGTGCAGACACCTGCAGCTGCTCCTGGTGGAGCAGGACGTTCCCAAACCTTCCTGGCCATGAAAGCAGCCAAACAATGCTCTGAAAAACAGCTCTGGGAGTGTGGAGGGACTTTAATAAACTGTGGGAATCCTGCAGCCCCTCACACACTGGTGGGAACTGCAGGCTGGCATGAAAATCCCAGGGTTTGAGAATCTTCTGCTTCCAGCTCTGAATCTCTGCCCCACCTCTCTGAGCTGGCTTTTCTAAAAACTCTACTTGAATTTTATTTTATTCACATCAAGGCCTGGGACCTTGAATATGAGACCCCAAGGGCCTGACAGAGCTCTGGAGTGTTACAAATCTGCTCAAATTAATGGTAAAAAAAACCCAGTTATGCTTCATATTTTTACAAATAGAAAGAAGCACTTTTTGTATTTATTCCATGCTGGCTGGGTTCCTGTTTGCTGTTGAGTTTGGGATTAATTTCAGCCACATTAATGATGTCTCAGCTGCTTGTCAGGGCTCTGCCACGAAGAATTCCCGCCTACCCTAAACCCTCTCTCCTGGGACACAACCCCCTCCACAGGTGCTGCTCTCTCTCCACCATGCAAAGTTAGAAAGATTATTTTAGTAACTGTGATTTTGGGGAGAAACAGCCTCAGGCAGTGACTTCCCTCTGTGGGTAAAGGGAAACCCACAAAAAGCTGATCCCAGATCTACAACGAACTCAATTAATCCAGTTAGAGGGGAAATCACACCATTTTTTTTTTAGTATCAGGATTATTTTGCTGCACTTCAGCAAACTCCAAAGCTCTAACAAAGTGTCTGCACTCTACAACACTGGAAATGAGGGACTTTCATAAAAAAAACCCAAAAAAACCCCAAAAACCAAACCAAGAAGAAATGCACAGGTTTTTGTGTGTGACACCTGCAGCAGGTTTCCATTCACAACTCAGAAAACAGCAAAGTTCCCAGCAGGAAAGGCAGAGTCAGACACCAGGGAGGGCAGGGTGGTGTCTGTCCCTGTGGGAATTCTGTCAGGAAAATGAACCCCACCCAGCTGGGAGGCTCGGAGACATTCTGGACAGACAATTCAAGGGAGAGACCCCTGATTTTGGGACAGCATCAGAGGGGATGGAGTTCCTGTCCCAAGGGATTTCCTACCCCAGAAGATATCCTGTCCCAAAGGATTTCCTATCCCAGTGGATGTCCTATCCCAAAGGATTTCCTATCCCAAAGGATTTCCTACCCAATGGATTTCTTACCCCAAAGGATTTCCTATCCCAGTGGATTTCCTAACTCCAAAGGATTTCCTATCCCAGTGGATTTCCTAACTCCAAAGGATTTCCTACTCCAAAGGATTTCCTATCCCAAGGGATTTCCTACTCCAAAGGATTTCCTATCCCAAAGGATTTCCTACTCCAAAGGATTTCCTATCCTAAAGGATTTCCTACTCCAAAGGATTTCCTATCCCAAAGGATTTCCTACTCCAAAGGATTTCCTATCACAAAGAATTTATTGCAATTGTTGTTGTTGGGGTTTTTTTTGTTTGTTTGTTTTTTGTTTTTGTTTTTGTTTTTTTTTTTTTTGAGGTGGTTTGGGGTGGGGTTTTTTTTGTTTGGGTTTTGGGTTTTTTTTTGTTTTGTTTTGTTTTTTTTTTGAGGTGGGGAGTTCTGTTTTCTTTTTAAAGAAGCAAAGAAAAAAAATCATCTGGATTTTGCTCAAGGAAACCCCCAGGATTTGATAACAAAGATGGTTCTACTGCACCACTTCAGACCATGGATCCATCCTGTCACACGCACAGTTAACCAGGAATATTATTAAGGATCAGTAACAACAATTCTGCTGCTCAGGTAATTCCATCCAAGCCAAGATTTTCTGTTAGAACAGCAAGGAAAGGATCTCTCTAAATGTGCTAAAACAGCAGTGGAAATCCAGGAGATGTTAGAGAAACACTGGAAATTTGTGTGTCCATGGGCTGGCCAGGAGGAATCTGCACACGAGGGAGGGACCAGGAGAAGAAGGAAAAGCTGCAGTGCCCCAGAGATCCCAGCAGATGTTTTAGAGTCACCAGCACAGCAGGAAAACCTTCCAGAATCCACATGCAAAACCCCCAGAGACAGCTGGGCAATCAGCAGGATGGTCTCTGATAAATCTTCTTTTTCTTTTTTTACAGTCTGTGGGTTTGGGTTTGTGGATGGGGCCTCCTTTTGCACAAGATCAGCACCAGATGTGCAGAGAAATCAGTAAAAAGCAGGATCTTAAAGGCTTTCAGCATTGCACCTTCCTTTGATGAAAACAGCAAGCAAACAGCACAAAAAGAAAAATCTTTCTTTACATCCATTTAAAAGGGCAAATTCGTTACAAGTAACCAAAAAAAAAAAAAAAAGTTAAAGAGAAAAAACTTGGCTTAAACCTTTTTTCCTTGTTACAAAATACTGACTCCTTCAAATTCAACATATTTTTAAAGTGTTCTGTGTTTGTTTTTTTTTGTTTGTTTGTTTGTTTTTCTCTCTGAACTGACACGATCCTCTGAAGCAAAAAGGGTCCTTGGTGGGACCCAGGCCTTCCCAAGCAAATATTGCTTTATTTGACTCTTTTTTTTTTTTTTTTTTTTTAAGTTTCTAACAGAGCAAAAGCAGAGTCACTGCAGAAAGAAGCAATGAGACAAAGGAGGACGACGTTGATGGACTTCCCAAGGTCGCTGCAGGTGCCAGACAATGGTTCCCAGGAGGGGGGGAAATTATGGTTGTTTTTAAAAAACAAATTTGGTGCGTGTGGCAAGCGTGGATGTTCCCCGTGAGATCCAAGGTGACCATGGATGACAGACATAGGAAAGGAATTGAGGGGGGAAAAAGGGGAGGGAAAGAAAGGAAGAGAGGAAGAAAAAAAGAAAGAAAGAGAGAAAGAGAGAGAGAGAGAGAGAGAGAGAGAGAGAGAGAGAGAGAAAAGAGAGAAAAATAGATAAAAAAAATTAGGTCATAAATACAGAAAAACATAAGAATCCAAGGTTTATTTAATCAGGTGAATTAAAGTGGCTCAGGGTTCCAGGAGCAGCACGTTCAGCACAAAAGGGGCAGAAGCTCAGCAAAGGCCAAAGCTGCAGAGCAGGGTCCCAGGCAGGGCAGGTGGGGTTTGCAAGCAAATGAGATTAAAAATGATGGGACAGGAGGGGCTCAGCAGAGACGGGGAAATGGGGGTTTGGTGTTGGAGAGCACAACGCTGCCTTTCACAGGGGAAAAAAGGAAAACAAAGAAAAGCTTTGGTGCAGCAGAGAATCCACCTGCCTGTGCCAGCCCTTCCCCAGAGCCTGGATGAAAAAATCCACATTATCCTCAAGGAGCACCAAGGTCTCAGGAAAACTCTGCCTTTGCCATTCAGCCTCCCAGCTGAATTATTAGGATGATGATGATGATTATTATTAATCCAGCTGCTTGGGAACTCCTCCAGTGCCAGTAGCATTATTATTATTATTACTACTATTATTATTATTGAAAATAACACCCTTATCCTTTCAGCCACTCTGAGGCCTCTCACAGGTGAGGGGAACAAAGGACTCTGCACAAAAATGCACATTTTCCTGCAGGGAATGCCTGGTTTTTGCTGTCAGGCACAGCAATGCTGTGTTACAGCACTGCCTCTGGCTCCTGCACAGCTCATTCTGAGATAAAAAAACACAGAAATGACAGGAGAGAAACAAGGAAAGGAAAGGAAAGGAACACACAGAGCCTCTTCCCTGCTGCAATTTGGTAATAAAACCTGTGGGGCTGCACAGCAGAGGAACAAAAAAAAAAACCAAAGCCAACCTGTCCCTGGAAATATTTGCCTGAGTGTTTTCAGTTTAGAGGGGCAAAATGACAAAAATCCTGGAGAAAGAGTCACAAAGCCAGCAATAATCATGTCAGGACAAAAATCGCTGCACAGGACACAGAACTTCCTGAGGACCAGCTGAATTCCAGCTCCTGGGGCCACCCTGAACTCCCAAAAATTGCTTTTCCAAGGGCAACATTTCAGTGGAAGCCCCAGATCTCGGCTCCTCCTGTGCTTCACACCAAGCTAAACATGGAATAATTTCAGAGAGGCCACAGAAGTTTCACCTCTGGTAACAATCTGGGTTTTATCCTGGTTTTTAGAGGGTTCCTGCAGGTGTTACATGGAATTAAATGGCTCGGGGGGGCGGGGAGCAAGGATTAGAGCTGTTGCAAATGAGAATCACAGAGTGAGTTAATGAGTTACTGAGGGTCCTCCCACCCAAAACTAAAGCCTGTTCAAGCACCCCTCCAGTCCATCTCCCTCCTCCTCACTGCCAGCATTCCCACTTTCCCAGCCCCAAATCACCCATTTCTGAGCTCAACAACGTGCCCTGCCTCAGCCAAGGGGGATTGATTGCAGAATTCTCACTTTTCCAGCCCAAATTCAGCTGTTTCTGTTCTCAAAAATGTGATTTGTCTCAGCCAAGGGGGATTGATTGCACCATTCCCACTCTTCCAGCCCAAAATCACCCATTTCTGTGCTCAAAAACGTCATTAGCCTCATCCAAGGGGAATTGCAGCATCCCCACAAGGGCTGAGCTGTTTCCTTCAGCCAGGAGAGCAGGGCAGGGACTGAATTCTCAGGGAAAGACTGAAGGAAACTCTCTGGTTTCAAGAAAAAAAAACATGAGACAGAACGAAAATCAAGTCAATCCCTTCAGTAAGGGCTGGCAGCACCAACCTTGGATGTGCAGGGAAGGCTTCACTCAGCCTCCCTCTGTCTTAAACCACCACAATTTCAATTTCCAGCTCTTCCAACAATCCCATCCTCAGGTTTTGGTTGCTTTGTGTGGGTTTCCCCCCTCCTTTTTTTAAATGCCCACATGCAGAAAAGAAATCCTAACTGTCCTTTCAACAGATTGCCACAAACTGCTCAATTCCAGTTTCCCAGCTGAGAGTTCTGCCTGGATTTTGCAGTAATTGTCCTTATCCCTCGCTTTTTGAGCACACTTGTAGGTACAGTCTGTTTCAAGAGCTTCCAGCAGCATCCTAAAGCTCTGGAGTTGTTTCTTCCTAATGCCCTCCTCAACACTGAACTGCTGCTGTTTGAAAATTACTGCCATTTGGCAATTTGAACTGAAAAATGCTCAGAGGAAGATTTTCACTGCCTCCTCATCCAACTTCCAGCCTTTATTCCTCCCCAAAGATGGCCAAACAAGCAGGGAGGGAGATGTGGGAAAAGCATCACCCTGCAGAGCTGAAGGGCTTGCTTGAGTTTAAAATGGGAATTTCACTTTCTTCCCTCTCTCTCTTTCCCTTCCCAACACAGCCAGCGTTCCCTGGGAAGAGCCAGGCAGGGATTTGCTGCCAGCAGAGCTGCACACACCTGGCCCAGGTGTGCACACGGCCACACCCCTCAGCCTGATGGAGTTTAAAATGGGAATTTCACTTTCTTCCCTCTCTCTCTTTCCCATCCCAACACAGCCAGCATTCCCTGGGAGCAGCAAGGCAGGGATTTGCCAGGGAGCACTGCACACACCTGGCCCAGGTGTGCACACGGCCACACCCCTCAGCCTGATGGAGTTTAAAATGGGAATTTCACTTTCTGCCCTCTCTCTTTCCCATCCCAACACAGCCAGCATTCCCTGGGAGCAGCCAGGCAGGGATTTGCTGCCAGCAGAGCTGCACACACCTGGCCCAGGTGTGCACACGGCCACACCCCCCCAGCTGCGACGGGAGGGGGGGACCCAACCAGGAGAGAAGTGAAGCAAGCGAGCTGCCAGGGTTACTGGGGCACGCCGGGGGCAGCAGGGAGGGGGGGAGGAGGAGGAGGAGGAGGAGCAGGAGGAGCAGGAGGAGGAGCAGCCCTACCTGGGATGACGGTGGGCTGGGCCGAGGTGCGGAAGGCGTAGTGGGCAGGTTTGGATTTGCCCTGCTGGTTCTCAGCCACCACATAAACCTCATAGTCAGCGTTCCAGTCCAGAGATTTCAGCATGACGTGGTCACTGCCCGACGGCAGCCGGATCTCGGGCTTCCACTCCGAGGAATGCTTCTGCAGGGACAGGGGGACAGGGTCAGAGGGACAGGGGGACAGGGTCAGAGGGACAGGGGGACAGGGTCAGAGGGACAGGGGGACAGGGTCAGAGGGACAGGGGGACAGGGTCAGAGGGACAGGGGGACAGGGTCAGAGGGACAGGGGGACAGGGTCAGAGGGACAGGGGGACAGGGTCAGAGGGACAGGGGGACAGGGTCAGAGGGACAGGGGGACAGGGTCAGAGGGACAGGGGGACAGGGTCAGAGGGACAGGGGGACAGGGTCAGAGGGACAGGGGGACAGGGTCAGAGGGACAGGGGGACAGGGTCAGAGGGACAGGGGGACAGGGTCAGAGGGACAGGGGGACAGGGTCAGAGGGACAGGGGGACAGGGTCAGAGGGACAGGGGGACAGGGTCAGAGGGACAGGGGGACAGGGTCAGAGGGACAGGGGGACACAGGGACAGGGACACCTCCAGCTCACACACACAGCACCGAGATGGGCAGGGATGGGGAAGAGACAGAGCCACAGGTGGGGCCAGAAATAGGGGCAGGGATGGAGTAAGGGATGGAGGCAGGGATGGGGTTAAGGATGGGGAAGAGATGGGCCAGGGATGGAGGCAGGAACAGGGCCAGGGATGGAGGCAGGCACAGTACCAGGCTCTGTTTGGTGTCACAGGACGAGGAGCAGGGCTCATGAACTGCAACACCCCAAGCTCCACCCCAACATGAAGCAGAATTCCTTCCCGTGGAGGGTGGCAGAGCTCTGAACAGGCACCCAGGGCAAGTTTCCCTGTCTGGACTCATCCCAAACCCACCTGGACATGTCCCTGTGTCCCTGGAGACCTCCAGAGCTCCCCCCAACCCCAACCCCAACCGTTCTGGGATTCAGTGAAGCCACACATGCTGTTGGGTGGAGAGGGTGAGATGCCAAAGCAGCCTCTTTCCTGCTCACATCTGGGTTTTTTTGACCAGAAATCCCCTCACTTCCTCCTCTCATCTTCACCCCATCACTAAACTATTTCCAGAGGGCATAAGTTGGAAGTTCTGCTCCTCTCTGCCCTGTAGAAGTGCTCCTTCACATCCCAACACGATAAATTTGCACCACCTGAGTGCCAGAGAGGTTTCTGTTCAATCCAGCCCCTCCCAGAGAGCCAGAGCAGCCTGGCTGGGCCCCACTTACAGCTTTGTACTTGATCAGGTAGTGCCTGATTGGGGAGCCACCGTCGTCCTGCTTGATGACATTCACCTTGATGGAGTTGCCATCTTCTCCTATGTGACCTTCCAGCTTGGGGGCACTGGGTTCCCCTGCAACAACGGGGCAGCCAGGGTTATTTGTGAAGTCAAAAAAAAACAATGGTGTTATCAAGGGAAAAATACTGATTAAAATCAGAAAAACGCTTCGTGATGCTCAGCTCAGGGCATGAGCTGCCCCAGACACTGAGCACACCGTGAGTCTGAGGCAAATGTTTGCCTCGTCCTTTTTTTTAGTTCTTGCATTTGCAACACCAAATTTCCATTTTTGTGTGTGCTGGAATGGAGTCAGAGTGAAAGAGATCCCACTTCCCACTGGAATATCCCAAAACAGTGACCATCTTCCAGCATCCTTCAGAAGTTTAATGTCAAAAGGAATTTGAAGCCCTTTCCCCTCCCTCCTGCCTTTCAGAGAATACGAGCACAAGATTTTGGTGAAATATCAATGGGGAAACTGCAAGACCTGGGCTGAAACTGTGATTTAAGAGGAACTTCCACTTCGTTGCACTGTTCCAAGAAGGGAATCAACACACAGATCTGTGGTTCACAACTCAGCAACTCCTCTGACAGATGTAAAGAAGCAACACTCCTTTTTTTCCAGGTTATATTTTGCTTTTCCAAACCCTTTCCTCTGCCTTTATCCCCATTACAAGGCTCCCACACCTCCCCCTGGACGTTCCAGATGTGGATTCCACCCTGGTACAGCTTCCTCAGTGCACACTGAACACCAAAAGGTGACACAAGTGAGGTTTAAGGCACAAATAAACAGCAAAACTTCATCCTCCCCTGGCAATACTGAATGTATCAGTTAAGCAAGCAATGACATTTATTCCCTCAATCCCAAAAGACAAACAGCACCACAAATCCCTGTGCCTGTGGCAGGAGTTCTGCAGTGAGGGTGTCCTGATTAATCAGCAATAATCCCCAGAATATATATTTTTATATATATATATTTAAATATCCATATTTCCCAGGCTGGTGCCCCGGAGGAGCTCCCAGAGGCAGCCCCTGAGCCCCCCACGAGCTGCAGTTCTCAGCTCCTGCTGGGTTTGTGGCAGATGGACACAACAAAACCAGCATCTCCTTGGTCCTTCCCCCTCCACCCAGCTCAGAAATGATCAGCAATGAGCACAGAGAGCTTCAAGTGCTGAGGGAACTCTGCACTTACAGAATTTGACCTTTTCTTGAACACAGGATGGAATTTTTTCCCCCCAGTGATTGAGCATCAAGACTAACAGGAACATCCTTTGAAAAGATGCTTATTCTTGATTTTAAATGTCAGAGATGCTGCTGTACTTTAGACACAGCAATTCCCATGATTAATTACCTGCTCTGATGAAACTTTCCTTCCTTTTCTTCACTTTGAATTCTCTAATTTCTAGCTCCTGATTCACTCCTTCCTCCCCCAATAGTTTAAATTCATTTCTGCTTTGAGAAACATTTCTCTTCATATAAAAGAACACTCCTAAGGGCTGAAAACCAACAGGTGGAGCAGTGCAAGCCCTGGCAAAGAACAGTTTCCTCTCCAGAAATACACATTTATTTAATTTATCTCAAGCAGGTGGATGCAATCCAGGCACAGGGCTGTAAAATTAAAACTGGGTTAGTGTGGCAAACAGAGGAGGAAGAAGTTTAGTGGGAAGAGTTTAGTCCAGCAGCATCAGCAACCCTAAAATGAGTGAAAATGTGAGTATCTGGAGAGAGAAGGTGGTCAGGGAAGGGGCTCATGCTCAGACATGCACGGGGCTGCAAAGCAGAGCAGCAGCTCAGGGGTGCCTCATGCCAGGGCAGCTCCACTCACTCACACAGGGCAGAAATCAGCCTGGCCCTCCTTCCTCTGAGCCTTTCCCAGCTTTTCCAACTGGGGAATCCTCTCAAGGCCCCACAGGATGCTGCTGCTGCCTGGCTGGGGGACAGCCAGCAGCTCCACAGAGTGCAGATTTCCTCTGATTAATCACCAAATATCTGATTAAATTCCTCTCTGGGCAGGGGGGGGATGCAGGACCTCGTGCTCCCAGTGATGATGCTGAAGGATTCAGGCCGAGCCACGCTCAAACTTCACCCCCAGGACACTCAGCACAGGAAAAAAGGCCCCAGACAGGTGTTTTACCTGTGGGAGAAGCTGTGCTTTCCCTCCCAGCACCCAGGTTTAGCTTGCAGGAGGGCAGAGCTTTGCTGTGCTGGGAATGCAGGCAGGGCTCACAGCCCAGGCAGGGCTCACAGCCCAGGCAGGGCTCACAGCCCAGGCAGGGCTCACAGCCCAGGCAGGGCTCAGCCATCCCTTCCCCAGGCTCCAGATGAGCCCAGGGTGAGTCTGATGAATGAAAAAGGACTTTTCTCCAGGCTGCCAAAGGCTGCTGCTGAGGGCAGTGCTCTGAGCTGTTGCATTTCCAATTTATTTTTCACCCACTCCCTGCTAAGCCATTAGCAGCAATCATCTGCTGCTGCAGGGAAGCAGGAAATGTTTCCTGCTATCCTCTCAACCCTTTGGTTTCTCTTCAGTGCTTCCTTGCTCCAGCACTGGCCTGTTGGACTTCAGAAATTCTTGGTTTTATTGTGTTTTTCAGTGCCACAAGCACCGGGAGTGGGGGCAACTTGAGGTGGGGAGAGAATATGAAAAATCAGCACTTTAAGCTGAGCTTAAACCCTTGCCCAGCTGGCAGCAAGGAAAGGTCCTGCATCCTCCCTGTGCTCAGAGAGGAAAACTGGAATATTCTGCAGCAGAGGAAGGTGGGAAGGGCTGATTTCTGCAATCTTTGAACAGGACTGGGCACAGACACCAGGGAGAGCCTCCACGAGGGGCAAAAACACCGGGGAAGAACAGCGTGGGGGTCAGGGTGCACACGAGGGGAGCAAACAGCAGCACAGAAATAAGGAACAAAAGCAGGAGGTGCAGAAAACGAGGCAGCCACGTCTCCCACCCTCCTGGAACTCCAGCAGAGAGGGGAGGGACGAGGACAGGGCTCCTCTGTGCATGCACTCATGTGGGGAGGTTACTGGTGTTAGTTTTGTTTTCCTGGCAAAGCCCAGCCTAAATCCTGTCCTGGGGGTGGTCCCGGACTAAAAGGTGATTCCAGAACTGCTGGATTGGAAAAAGCCAATTGCTCCCTGGTTCTCACCATTCCTTCCTTGGCTGGGGCAGCAGAAAAGCAGGAGTTTCCCTCCCTCCCCCAGCTGAGGTTGGAAAAACCACAGCTCTGCAGGGATTGTTCCTCACTACCCCACACTCTGCTGGACTCCAGCTCCACAATAAAGTGCCAGGGTCAATCATTTGCTCCTTGATTTGCTGGGGAGCAGCAGCTCCTGAGAGCTGAGCTCAGGTTAAAGCCTTGCCAGGCTCCCAGAGACTCCGTGGGAGGAACGAGGGGCTCTGGCAGGAAAAGGGCAGCAGCACCTCTGCTGAGAATTGTGTGAGGTCTGGCTCCCACCAGGAGCTCTGTGGGTGCCATTTCACATTATTTATCTGTAGAATTTTATAGAGAATATTTTATAATAGCATTTTATAGAGAGAGAGTATTTCATAAGGACAGCTCTCATTCTAGCGATGCTCAAGTTTCACTCACAATAAAAACAAAATTATTTCTTAAATCAAATTGTGACATCCTTCCCAATAACCAGATTTCAGAGCTAGAGAATTCAGGATCATTTTGGTAACATGTACAGTGTGGATGTGTATTTTATAGGGTCAAAGTGCTGCTCCCAGGATCTGAGCCCTAATTTCCCATCACATTCGAGTCTGTGCTTGGTACCCTGAGAGGATTTTTAGCACCTTCCTAGGGCAGTTCCTTGCTGGACTCTGAGAGTGAAGAAGCAAATGACTGAGCCAGGTGATTTTTTTGGGTTGTTTTTTTTTTTTTCCCTCTGTTTTCCCTCCAAGTTTTTTTCCAGCTCAAGGCAGAGGACTGAAGTCGAGTTCTTCCCATGCAGACAGTGACGAGCAACTCCTCCAAAAAGGCTCAGTGGGATTCTTCCCTTTTTTGATTTTTTGATTTTTTTTTTTT
>VZTR01029337.1:44639-109669 GCA_013400775.1 Chaetops frenatus | reverse complement strand
TTTTTTTTTTTTTTTTTTTGGAATTTGGAGATCCCTGAGGGGAATCCTCACCCCAAAAATCTAGGCAACCAATCAGAACAAAGTATTTTACCTTCTGTTCACCAGCGAGGACGACATCATCAGCACCATGCAAGCCACATGACAAATTCACATGATACGCACGCACATGAGTTGGGTTGAAAGGAAAGTGGAGGAGGTCACATGGAAAATACAAAAAAATTAAAAAACTGATGTAAACAATGGGCAAGGGAAAAAAAATCAACAACAGAATTACAGAGTAAATAAAAATAGGAGCAAAATTAAATTAGCCAGCATATATCAGAAACACTGGGGGTGGGGGGGGACGGGGGACAGGGACACAGTAAAACCACCTGGAAAATAAGAATATTAAACCACAGCAAGCACTGAGTTATGGCCTTGTGTTAGGCACAGCTGCATCACTGCTTGGTCATACAAAGAACAAAAGGGACAAAAATCGCTGTAGTGTGTGCCAGGACTGCTGGAGGAATCCACCAAACTGCTGGGAAGAAAAGGGGAATATTGTTATTCCAAGGCAGCAAAGGGTCAAAATCCGCCCAAAACGAGGACAAACCTCGGCACCCCTCACCGGTGTGTCCTCCCTGTGCAGCACAAATGTGCTCCTGAACACCACCACCAACTGCAAAAAGAGAAAAAGCTGCTGGGAGTGCCCATTCCCAAGGCCAGGGATTTCCATCCCGGAGCTGGGGCCGCATCGGGGCCAGGGAGAGGCACCCGGCACCGAGGGGGATCAGGACAGGGGAATCCACCACCAACGGGGCCCAGGGAAGGCAGCAGCTGCTGGGAGAGATGGAGGAGTGCAGGGACAGTGGCAGGGAATGAGGAGAAATCAGCTGCCAGCCCAGAGCAGAGCCCTGAGCCCGAATTCCCTCCCCAAATCACTCCCTCCTAACTCGCATTTCTCACCCTCGTGCCTCTGTCTCACCCTAACGAGGCCACTCCACAGTGCTCTGCTAGTTCCCTGTTAATTTGATGTATAGAGAATTAAACCCTTAATCTTTTGGGTGCTTGTCTCTGACAAGATTAAGGGCAGACCATTACCAGGGGAAAAAAAAATGATGGCACAAAATGTAAAATCCATTTGTTACAGCCAAGCTCTCAATCCATTCTCTTTAAACACAGAACTCCTGTGAAGGAGGGTGGTTTAAGAGTTACTGAGATTGCCTGGAAGGAAAATCAGTGTCTTTTGGTCAGGAAGAAACATCTCCCAAACTCAGTGAGCTCAGTATAACCTGAGATTCCAAAACAGGCAAGAGAAGCTGCCTGTCCTCATGAGAGGAGCTTTAGGTAAAGATCAAGGGCAGAGTCAGCAGCATAAATAGAGTTAAATGGTTTGGGCTGGAAGGAACCTGAAGGATTTTCCAGCCCTAGGCAGGGGCACTTTCCTCTAGAGCAGGTTGCTCTAAGCCCTGTCCAACCTGAAAAAGAAATCCCCTTTTTCAAGGGAACTCAACCACTGCAAGGCAAAAACAGGTCCCAGAGCAGAGAGAGCTGCAAGAAAAACACCAGAACTGATCCAGAACCATTTCCTGGAGCAACCTCAGAGGGTCAAATCCACGGGGAGACATTCCCAAACCTCCTCCATGCCTACAGACATCTCCCACCTGCCACTGATCCCAGCCCAAAAAGCCTCAGAGGGTTTTTGCATCCCTGGCTCCGTGGTGCCCCCCAGAGCAGCTCTCATTCCCCGACTGCCCCTCCTTTCCCTCCCTGCAGCCCCGGGGTGAGGCCAGGGGAGAGCTCCCATCACTGCCAGCAGCAGCAGCAATTAAATGCTGCAGAGCTGCAGGAGCATCTGCCCCGTGCCAGTGCCCTTTCCCTGCTGCTGAATTTCCCATTTGCACAGGCTGCAGCACAGCCCAGCATACAAATGTGGGGAGTATCTGCATAAATGGAGTGTGCACACACAAATATCAGCTCTGCTCCTGCTCAGAGCTGAGCTTCAGCTTCAGTGCAGGTGAAAAAGGAAACTTGCACCCTCCTCCTCCTCCTCCTCCTCCACACACAACCCCCACGCCAACAAAACTGGAAAATGTTTATCATTAATTTTATCATTAATTAGCTCTTAGGATCTTTTCTGGGTAAAGGCTGTTGTTTTTTTTTAAGGAACAAACTGTTCTGTAAAACATAAACCCAACATTTTCCCTCCAAGGGAAGCTGCCTCCAGCCCACACATGATCAGCCAGAAGGGAGTCTCTGCCTGCTGAGGAATAAAGGATGATGAGCAAACCCTGCCCTCTGCCCTCTCCAGTTCATCCTCCAGAGCTGGAGGGAATTAAAAGGTCTCTTCAGCACCTGAGTGCATCAGGAATTGGGGTCTGGCACTTCAGAAATAAAAATTACTGCACAAGGAACACGCTGGTTGTGGGCACTGGCAGCTACAGGACATTTAAAGCCATGTGTAAGACCATTAAATGTGCCAGCCACAAATGCATTAATTATAATTAATTATAAATTCCTTAGACTGGTTATACTTTCCTCTCTCTCCATCCCAACCCCCCAAAATCATCCCACACTTCATGCTTTTGGTGTTTCCCATTCAGAAAACCATTTCTAACTCACCTCAGTGAGCTCACATTCCCACAAAGACACTTTTGATTATTGCAAACCACAGGAGCAGCATTGGGCTTTGCAGAGATCATCAGTTATTCAAAACACACACATGCACCAGGTAAATCTCCATCTCCACGGAGTGTTCTTCCTCTTCTCCCCTGACCACCCAGTCAACCAGGGAGTCTGAATCCAGTTCCCATCTCAGATATGGAATTTTTTGGAAGTCTGAGGTCTCTTTTAAGGCAAGCAGGATCTCTCCTGCAGGATATTCTACCTCCTCATTTGCATCATCTTCCAGCATCCCATATCCCTAATCTGAATACCAACTCTATCTCCTTATACTCAAAGCAAACAGAGCAAGGCAGGGCAGGAGGAGAATGACTGAATCCACATCCCTTTTGCAAAGGCAGCTTGAACACTAAAATGGGGGATGTGAAAGGAAAACATTCCCTTCCGAAATGAGAATATGTGGGGTTTCATTCCTCTTTCTCTCCCTCTTGGAGCTTTTTTTACATCTTTTATTCCCATTTTTCAGCCCATGCTTGGCGGAGTGAGGGGAAGAGGGGCACCATGCTGGGACCTGAACGTGCTCACACAGCAAACTGCTGGGAACAGCCAGCACACAGTGCTCCAGAGCCCCGGAATTCCTGGGATTCGGGGCTCCAGCAGCACAGGCAGCACTCCAGAGCCCCGGAATTCCTGGGATTCGGGGCTCCAGCAGCACAGGCAGCACTCCAGAGCCCCGGAATTCCTGGGATTCGGGGCTCCAGCAGCACAGGCAGCACTCCAGAGCCCCGGAATTCCTGGGATTCGGGGCTCCAGCAGCACAGGCAGCACTCCAGAGCCCCGGAATTCCTGGGATTCGGGGCTCCAGCAGCACAGGCAGCACTCCAGAGCAATTCCCAGCTACTCACTGGGTACCACGGAGCTCCGGGATGTGGCGGGATGCGGGGTTGCTATGGAAACAGGAAGGATGGACAGGACATGGTCAAGGTGAGGCACTCTGTGGCAATCAGGGGGGGACAGCAGGGCAAGGAGGGGGTTTAATGAGCACTGAGGGTGACTCCCAGCCCCTGTGGCAGGGCTGTGTCACCCACAGATCCTGCCCTGCCTGCAGGGAGCGGGGTCCTGGCACCCCAGGGGAGCCCAGGGGACAGGGAAGGCAGCCTGCCTGCCCTGGGGCTGTTTTCATCCCAAATCCCCATTTTTGCCTCCTCCTGGCCCCAAATCAGCCCATTAATGGAATATTTGGGAGGCCTCTGGGGGCAATTCCTGAGGAGAACTGAGCCCCTGCTCATTCCCACCTCCATGCATGACACCCAGGGAACACAGGGAGAGGAGGAAAATAGATCTAAAAACCCTAAAAAATGTGAGCACCTTGGGAAATAAATGAGTTTGGAGAGAAGCCTGCACTTCCCCAGAGTACAGGATTTCCAGGGCAGGAGGACAAGGAATGTCCTTGCTCCCAAAAGTCCTGGGAAGAACCCAGCAGGAGCGGCATGAGCCGGGAGGGATTTTTCTGTTACTCCCCACAAAACCTTTCCAACCAAAAAGAATTCTCACTGCAGGGGACAGGAGCAGGGTAAATCAGACCTTGGGAGGCTGCAGAGCAGCTCCAGGGGGAGAGAGAGAGAGATTTTGGGGGGGAAAAACCTCCAGGGAGGAAGGGAAAACACCCAGGGATGTTAGAAAGGCACCACACTCGGGGAGGAGAGCATGCAGAGCACACAGGAGCAAACCCCTCCTGCCATACTCACTCTCTGCTAAACGGGACCTGGGGGCAGCAGCACTGGCTGAAAAAACAGAAACGAGGTGAGCAGAGGGAGGGGATTCCTGGAAAATGCTGCCAAAAAACGGGGAATGAGGAGATTTGGACTGTGGGGGTGATTTTGGGGTTGGTTTGTTGGCTTGGGGGGTTTGCACATGAAGGTATTTTGGTGCCAGCCCCACGCACACTCTTGGGGTTGAAAACTCCTGGGTTCAAAACCCCCCTGGTTCCTTCTGGCTTGAGATTTGTAGGGAAAAGGAAATGAAGAAAAGCAGCAAATTGTTAAAATGAAAATACAAACCCAGGTCAACTCAGATATGCTCCCAACCCCCAGAATTCTCATCTGTGCCAGTATAATCCATAATTATCACTAATTACCTCATGGAGAGGCCCTCTAAGATAGACAGAAACTGCTCTTTCTTATTGAGGGGACCTAAATAAATCAAAATGACTTCAGACTTATCCCAGCAGGCATTAAAAATTGTGTCAGGTTTTACATTCAGAGAGAAACTTTAAATAACAGGGCAAGGAAAACGAGTGGCTCTGGTTAATCCGAGCTGTAAAATTCCTGAAACATCTCTGTGACCTTCAAATCACACCTGGGGGGACACAAATTCTTCCTGCTTGTGACTCTGCCCACAGACAGGTGATTGGAATCACAGAAGAGATGAGGAAAAAGGGGCATTTTTGTGGTGCCATTTCCTCAGGCAGGATCAGGCAGGAGATGGGCCCTGGGAAGGAGCAGAGAGAGAACTGGGAGGACACAGCAATGCCCAGGGTGATCCCAGCTTGGAAGAGCAGGATGGGTTTGGAAATGAAAAATGGCTTTAAGGAGGGAGAGCTGGAACCTACCCTGCAGCTGGGGAGCACAGAGGGACTGACAGCCCTCTGCCAGGTGAAAATAAAAACAAACAGAAGGCAAAGACTGCAGCAGAGAAGGGATGGGATGTTGTGCAAAGGCACCTACCTGTCCCCAGGTGATGGCCATGAGGTTGGGCAGACAGGTCTGGCGCTGGGGCTGCAACAGAGCTTTTAATGTTCTTTTTCCTCTCCTTTCCATTGGCTTCCCCCCCCTTTTCCTGCAGCACTGCAGTGGATCCCCAGCCCTGCTCTCCCTGGGGTGCTGTTGATTCTCTCCAACTCAGGAGGGCTCCTCAGCCTGAGCTCTCACACTGACCATGATCACCCTGATATAATTATTGCTCCTGGAATTCACAATTTCAGACTGCACAAATGTTCTGGAGAAGCCTCCCAGGTGATTCCCTGACTGCAATTTGCAGTCCTGCCTGTCTGTCTGTCCATCCATCCTTCCCCTTCCTGCTCCACTACCTCCAAGCTTTTGTCCAGTGCAGTCTTTAAGGGGAAAAGGGCACAACTGCGATTCAAAATTTGGGTTCAAAATAAAAAGTATTTTTAAAATCTCTCCTCTTTTTCACTTCAGGAATCTCAGAAAATGTGACAGCAGCTTCTCTGAGCTTGTCCTTGTCATCTTGGGAATAACAGCAGCTCCCCACCAGGATGCACTGGTAAATGGATAATGCTCAGTGGGATTCTTTATCCCACACTCTGTGGGTTTTTTAGCTCCATTGATCAGCTCTGATTGGAAAGGCACAAGGCTCTGGAGCCATCCCAATATTTCACTCACAATTCCACAGATCCATCACATTTCTAACTCATTTTGCACTGGGGAGGGGGGGAATATGCCACTTTTTTTTAAATTTAGTATGAGGTTTCTTTATTTAATCACACAATCTACACAAGTGCTGGAAGACTGTCCAGTGGTAAAAACTACTAGTGAGAAGAGGAAAAATAATTTTGAATTTTTTTCTTTAATTTTGTGCTTTCAAAATTATGGAGATTCTCAAAATTTTGAAGTTT
This sequence comes from Chaetops frenatus, assembly GCA_013400775.1. Taxonomy (NCBI): domain Eukaryota; kingdom Metazoa; phylum Chordata; class Aves; order Passeriformes; family Picathartidae; genus Chaetops; species Chaetops frenatus. Next base: position 103,431 of record VZTR01029337.1, on the reverse strand, counting down.
TTTGTTGGCTCTGGTCTAAACCAGACCTGCAATTTAGATAAATTGATTTCCCTGAATTATCTCAATACTATTAAAATTGAACAATTTTTAATGGATTCATAAATATGAAGCCTTCCACTACTCCACTCTGTGTTCAACAAGCTAACTATTATTATTTTTATTATTATTATTATTAGGTAATCACTACATTAAATATTTCAACTGCATGCTGTAGAGCACAGACAAAGAGTTAGCCCTAATTCTGTTCTAAAAAAGAGCAGAATGGCTACTCCAGAGTCAGTGTTGTTAGGAAATGGCCACTACCAGTTACTCCAATCCTAAAGCCCCTGAGAGGAAAAAGGCACTAAATTAAAAGCTGGAAGTGTTAGAGGAGAACTCTAAAAACACAAAGAGAGAGTGAAAGAAATGCAGAGAGCACTTACGTGGGTGAGGGATGCCTGCAGTTTATCCATGGGTGGGACACAGACCAAAAACAAAATAAAAAGACAGAGATACACACACACACACACACAAAAATAAAAATGTAGAAGATGTGAGAAGAGGAGACAGAGAATATGGAGCTGGGAATCACCACCCCAGGGTGTCCTGCTCAGCAGGGAAGGGCAGGAGGTGACAAAGTCGAGCCTGGGCTCAGCTCAGGGGACTCCAGACATGCTCGGGGTGAGCTGGGAGCTGCCAGCCCTGGGATCAGCAGAGGGGTCTGGAGAGAGAATTCCAGCCCAGGGCTGAATGCAGGGGGAAAGGGAAAAAACCACAGGAGAAGAGAACCTCCTCTCCCTGCCTGCTTTGGTCACAGCTCTCCTGCCCACTCCACTCTTTCCGTTCTTTCCTCTTTCTCTCCTTTCCACCTTGACGAGCTCCCTGGGATTTAATTCTTTCCTGGAACAGGAGGACAGTGCTGGGCCACAGCAGAACATGGAAATAGCCCAGGCAGAGCAGAGAAGAGCCTGAGGAATCCATGGAATTCCCTCCAGTGCTGCATCTCAAAGCAGGATCTGCAGGAGAAATCAACCCTCCCTCCCTTCTTCTTCCCCATGCCAAGGCCAGTCCTGTGCTGAACACCTTCATTTGGAAAAGAAACCAGCTTTGTGACAGTGACCTCACATCCTCTGTGACCAAAACCCTTCTCAGCTGCTTTCTCTCATTAAAATTCTCCTCTACACAACCCCCTCCCCTTTGGCAACAGCGAGGTTGAACTGGAAACACCAACCAGTGCAACGAAAACAACTCCTCCTCCTCCTCCTCCCTTTGAAGAAGAATTTTTTTGAATCACCAGCAAAAAAACCACTCCAAGCCAAAAGCAGAGAGCAAAGAGAGGGTGCAGCGAGGTCTGTGAGAGAGAAAAGGTGAGATCCATGCACGGCAGAGACCCCAGGAGGGAGGAGCAGGGGGCAGAGAGGGGCTGGGCTCTACTTACGGACTGGCTGCGTCTTGAACTCCGCGGGCAGGCTGAGCTCCCCCACGCCCTTGCCATTGACTGCTGACAGCCTCACTGCATAGGTGGTCTCAGGCCTCAGCCCCGTGATGGTCACCATCCCCTCCACGTTGGCTGGCCCACAAAAAAGCAAAGAAAAGCTCAGGACTCAAAGGAAAGAAATGAACCAACTCGTGTTTTCCCCACGCAGGGAGAGAAGGGATAAATAAACTGACTCTAGCTGGGGTCACAGCACTCCAGTGGGGAAGTAAAATGAGGATTTCAGCTCCACACAGGATTGGTGCTGGAAGATTCGGCTCTGGAGTAGAACTCTCCCTCTCACAGCGCTCCCCAAATCTAAATTCTTTTGGTTTATTTGACTCCAGGATGGATTTAGTGCAGTGAGCACTGCTATAGATCACTTCAACAAGACGGGTTTGCTGCTGGAATAGCAGAGTTTATTTTCCAAGGGGGACCAAGGGCTGAGAAATGGGGGTTGAAAAGCCTCCTGTGGGAAGCAGCAAGTGAAAACTTCTGTTCCAAGCACCGTGTTCTCCACCTTGCTCAGACAGAGCTCTCAGCACAGCCCACCTCTCATTTCCACTTGGAAATTCCAGGGCGCCACTCGCAGCAAATATTTAAAAACCTGTCTGGAGCTTCCAACCTGATTGAAGAACCCTCCACCCTCCCTGGCTTTTCCCTAGAGGAAACTCACAATTTTTTTTTTGTGGTGCAGGCAGGGAAGAAAACAGGGAGGGGGGTTTGTCATTCCTACCTTCCTTGGCATCATAGAGCCTGGAGTGCCAGTCCCCCTCGCCCAGCGCCCTCCACTCCGCCTTGTACTTGAGGATGGGCACCCCGCCCGTGGCCTCGGGCTCCTCGAACTCCACCTGGGCACTGCTGGAATAGGGCTCCACCCTGCCGATGGAGGGGGAGGAGGGCGTGTCTGGGGACAAGGGACAGCAGCCAGTGAGACACGGGCAGCTGGGAACACCTGGGTGCTGGGTGAGCTTAGAGCAGAGAAGTTCTCAGCTGTAAGCCACGGAGCAAAGTCGCCTGTGAGAAGCAGATGGGTACTCTCACCCACTGAACCAAAACAAGCCACGCTCTCAGGCCGACTTGGAGTCGACACAAGAGCAGGAATGGTAACAACTCACACCTGCAGAAAACGGCACGTGAGAGCTTTCCTAATTGATTAATTGTTTATACTTTTTAGCCTGTGGTGTTACGGAGTCAGAACAGCAACCAGTGGAATATTGTTTGTTACCATGTGCACTCTAAATGGGGTCCAGCTGTTAATAAATCAGTCAGTTGTGCATTTGAGAAAAGAACGTTTGCTCCGTGTCGTGTGTGACTCTACAGCGACAGGAACATCCAGCACTCCCTGGTTTTGTACAGCAGAGGAGAAGGGTTGGGGCTTGTAGGCAGATTTTAATGATGGTAATTAGTGCACAGAGCTTTGTTTTGTCTCCTCTTTAAGAGGCTGGAGACTGCCAGGTTGTTCTCCACAAGAAAACAAGTGGGGCAGTGCAGTGAAAGAGTCCTGGATGTCACTCTGACCCCACAGTCCCCTGCACAGGGCACTGCAAAACGCAGCTCCACCGTTCCCAAATCTGCCTCTGGAGCCCCTCCCAGGGGCTGGCACAGCTCTGAGCTTCAGATTCTGCATTCCAGCTGTTGGGACGGAGGGTTTGGCTGATTTGGGGGTGCACAAATCAAAGATCACAGCTCTGACAAAGGGCTCTGGGAGCTCAGAAAAGAACGAGCCCCTTGAGAAACAAGGGAACAGAGATGCTGAGCAGCTCCAACCCAACACAAAATCTATCAACAGCATCTTTGAAGCTTCTCCCTCTACCCCAGCAGCACAAACCAGGAAAGCAGGGTCACTTTGTCACCTGCTGACACAGTCCCAGCCCTCCCTGCTCACCTGCCTGCACCAGGATGAACTCAGACGACTCCTGCCCAATGCGGTTCACAGCTGTGCAGTTGTAGTTCCCAAAGTCATTCTCCGAGTCTGGGGTCACCTGTGGGGGGAAAAGAAGGCTCTAACTCTGATCACAAAACCCTCTTCACTCTGCCAAAGCACCCTGAATTTAGCTGGGGAGAGGCTACAATAAAATCCAGCTGTTGGTGCTCCCAGGGCTGTCCAGTGGGGAGAGAACTGCAGTGGGCAGAAAGCAGAGGCAAGGAGGGGCTGTGTCTTCTGTCACCTGATTTTATCTTCCATTTCCTGATTTTCTTTATCTTCCATAATTCTGATTTTCTTTATCTTCTATGACCTGAATTTCTCACCATTTATATGCTAGAAACACCACCCCGACTAAATTTCTACCAACAGGACAAGACTGAATTCCTCCATCATCAATTCTCTGATGGCACTGAGCCCTCCTGGCTTGTCCTCACCTCCAGGTAACTTGCTGAGGGGGTGTTGTAGATCTTGATGTTGCTGTAGTTGGAGCTGGGGAGGAGCTGCCCATCCCTGAACCAGGAGATGACAGCACTGGGGTAGGCAAACACCTCACAGGTGATGTTCACTTGGTTTCCTTCCCAGGTGTACACAGCCACAGGGCCCTGCAGCTTGGGGGCATCTGAAAGACACATTTGGGAAGGGAATTGGAGCCAGCTAAGCTCCCTGAGCAGCCCAGGCAGCCTCACTGGGAGGATCCCTTGGCTGGAATCCACCTGAATGCAGGGAAGGGAATCTAATATTGGAAATGGGAATTGTCCTCTCAGCCAGGGACATGGGGAGAGTCTTTTGCTGAAGGGCAGAGAGAGGAAACCTGCTCAGCCCCACAGCTGCTCCTGTGCAGGGTGGGAGGAGCAGACAGCAGGATGGGCCTGGGAAATGATGCCAGTGATGCCTTGGATTTTAACTTTGATATTTTCCCAAAACCTGCAGTGCTCAGTGTGGGGCTCTGCAGGGTTTTGGAGCCTGGGAGCTGCTGCTCTCTCATGTTCACATTGACATAACAAAGCCTCTCCCAGCTGCTCTCCAAGGACACCCAGACTGTCCTGGGCCCAAAATGTGCAACCCAACATCTTGAGAAGGGGGGGTGAGCTTGGGGAAATGCCATCAATAGCTAAAGTTTGAACTGGGGAATTGATGCTGATCTGCAAATGGAGCAAAGCCATAAAGGTGTGAAGGACTCGTGACTCGGGGCCCATCTTGGGCTCCATTGTGAGAGCAGCCTCTGGCTCCCCAGGCTGAGCCTGTGAAGGCCTTTCCAATCAATCCCCACCTTTATTCCCTCCCTCCTGCCTGGTCTCTGTTTCCAGGGAGCCCCTGCAGGCATCACCAGGAAAGCTGTCCTAGGGGGAGAACTGCAATTCCCAACCAAGGGGACAGCAGCAGGTCAGTGGAGACCATCCCAGAGCAGACACCCTGCAGCACCTCATTTTACCCACCCCAGCCGCCCCCACACAGCCCGGGAGGGGCTGCAGGGAAGGGGAAGGAGCTCTGAAAGAGCCACTCACAGTGCACCTCCAGGTACATGGGCTGCGAGTCCTGGCCGATGGTGTTGCTGGCTGTGCACACGTACTCGCCCGCGTCCGTGTACTGGATGTCCTTGAGGGTGAGCGAGGAGACGCGCGCGTGGCTGCGCACCACGATCCGCCCGTCCTGCGTCTGCCACGACAGCACAGCAGCGTCAGAGCCCCGGCCCCGGCCCCCCCGGGACAGGGAACGAGCTCTGCTTCAAACCAGCCCTGCTGTACCGGGGCCCGGGGGCGGGGGGGGGGGGTCACGGCACCTGAGGACAGGTGAGAGCGCCAGAGGCCACGGCGAGAGGGTCCCTGAGACACGGGGACCACTGCGGGGGCTCAGAGCTCTCAGGAGAGGGGGAAATGTGGAAAAAAAGGAGTCACTGGAACACCTGAAGGGGCTCAAAGCACTCAGGAGAGGGGAAAATGTGAAAAGAACCCACTGCAGGGGCTCAAAGCTCTCAGGAGAGGGGGAAATGTGGAAAAAAAGGAGTCACTGGAACACCTGAAGGGGCTCCGAGTTCTCAGGAGAGGGGGAAATGTGGAAAAAAAGGAGTCACTGGAACCCCTTGAAGGGGCTCAGAGCACTCAGGAGAAGGGAAAATGTGAAAAAAAAGGAGCCACTGGACCCCCTGAAAGGGCTCAGAGCACTCAGGAGAGGGGGAAATGTGAAAAGAACCCACTGCAGGGGCTCAGAGCACTCAGGAGAGGGGAGAATGTGAAAAGAACTCACTGCAGGGGCTCAGAGCACTCAGGAGAGGGGAGAATGTGAAAAATTGAGCCACTGGACCCACTGCAGGGGCTCAAAGTACTCCAGAGAGGGGAAAACATGAAAAGAAGGACCAAAGTATCAGCTGCTCCTGCACAGCTGAGGATAAAGTCGAGCTTCTTCCCAAGAATGGGAAGTGCAGAGATCCAGCTCTGGTTAAAAAGTTTTGCCAGCGTGCAAAGAGGAAAAAAAAAAAAAAAAAGGAAACCTCCCCAACAGCTCCCAGTCAGAGAATCCAGCCCTTCCTGCTCTCCCAGGAATACTGGTTTTATCTCAGTGTCCCTGGAAGGGGGTAAGGAAGAACAGATCCAGAGCTCAGAGCTGAGTCAGGCAAAAAGCTCAGAACTTTCAGCTGAACGTGGCACACAAAGAGAGGGAAGTGCAGTGAAAAGGGCAAGAAAACCTCTAGAGACAGCCCTGCCTTGAGAAAATTCCAGAACCATTTCCCACGTGAAAGAGGTGTGGGAATGCCACTGACAGAGAGAGACAGGGAATGCCAAATCCAAGGGGATTGCCAGGGGGCTGCACCCACCCCAACACCCCAGCCAGGCTGGTTTTCCTCTCCAGGTTGCCACCAAATCCCACCAAAATCCATGGAGACATAAAGCCAGGAAGTCCCCTCTCCCTCCTGCTGCTTCTGCCTCAGCCTGGGAGCTCCAGAGCACCAACTCTCTCCTCCCATTTCTGATTCTGTGGCACAAGCACGAGGGAGGAAATTTGGCACCCTCGTGGCTGTGCCTGCTGCTGCATCCTGCCGCTCTCCAGGAGCATCTGTTTCCTTGCAGGGTACAGGAAAGTGCTGAAAAATGAGGAAAACCCTGAGGATTTCCAACAGCCAAGTGCACAAAAGCATCTCAGGTATCTCAGGTGTCAGACTTTGGGCCTGAAGGCTCTCCCTGTGCTCAGCTAAAGGTCTCAGGCCCTGAGACTAACAAAGTTTCTCCAAATAAATACAATTTGTCAGCTCAGTTAGTTGCACTATCAGTTCATGGGCACCAGGCCAATTTCAAATGCACAAAAATCGAATCTTTTGATGACACATAAACAATTCCATGTATTTTTCTCCTCTCTTTTTCCCTGCTGCAATCCCTGGCCAGTGCCACGAGCTACAAACTCCATCCCTCTCCTGCTGGGAACTGTTACTCCATGGACACATGGTGGTGTGAGCATCATCCCCTAGAACCTGCCACAAATCCAGTCCACACAACCCAACTCTGCTTTTATCTTTTCTCCCTGCCTGACTGCACTGCTCTCCTTTTGTCTGAGTTGTGATTTCCCTCAAAACCCCAGCTCACTTCCAGCAGGATCCATGGGGGTCAGGACTCCAGATCTGGGTGAGTATTCTCAATATTTGTCTCTGTGACCTCACCTGAAGAGCTCAAGGGACCAGAAAAGTGTAAGAGACAAAACAGCAGTGTAGGATCACCACAGGTAATTCTAGAAAAGGCAATTTTACACCCAAATTCTCCTGCTTTCCTCCTCACTCCCTCAAGATCCAACACAAAGGAGTGCCAGGAAATCATGCTCAGTGATGATTTCCTGAGCAATGCAGCTGATTCTGGAGATGAAGCTCTGTTTTTTAATGCAAGAAGGCACAAGGGAAGAAAAAGAGAGATCAGGAAAAACACTCTAAAGAAGAGAAAAACGCCTGCCCAAGGAAGGACATCACAAGTTCTCTCTCTCCCCACTGCAGATGCTCAGGCTGCTGGAGACAGGACAGGCAGGAATTTGTGTGCCAGATGTTGAGATCTGTAACCCTTTTACTCAAATCTCCCTGACTGCAAAGATCTGGCCTAACAAAACCCTTCCTAGTGCTGGGGAGAGCAGCTCAGGGACACGGGCACAGAGCAGAGCAGGATGCTCTCTAAACTGCCAGTTATTGCAATTTACCCTGAGCTACTGCAGGTATTTTCCCCCAGCTTCTGGCCATGCCCTGGGGCACAGCTGGCCCAGAGCTCAACAGCCAAAGCTGGGGAGGAGAGACAAATAAAATGCATTTACTCCCCCTTTCCCTTCACCTTCTGGAGCTTTCAAGCCTTTCCCAAAGAAGCACCCACAAATCATTGCACACAGTCCTGTCCCCTCCTCAGCCACATCCTCACAAACCCCCTGGAATTCCTGACCCCGAGCAGGAATTCCACCCAAGGAAGAGGAGAGGGGGGTGTCTCTCCTTGCTCTGTGCTTGCAGGGCAGTGTTTGATATTTGTATTTAACCTGCAGCCCTAAATATTCCTCAGGCTGCACCCATTCCCAGTTACCAGTCTGGGCTGGGACTGAGAGCACCCAGAGATGCTGCCAGGTCTGACTTCACCTCCCCACCCAAAATTCCATGAAATACTTAATGCCAAAACATTCCCTGACCTTCATCCTGCTGCTGGAATCCACTGCTAAAAGCCCCCAGGCAATTTTAAAGCAATTTTAAAGCAATTTTAGAGAGATATCCTGCACCCCACTGGGGTATTTCAGACACAGAGGCAGTAAGAAATTAGAGACAGCAAACTTAATAGTATTAGTGCTCATATTAATCAGAAGCTGGAGAGAGAGAGAGAGCACAGAGGAAACACTGGGGGCAGGGAGGGGACAGCTGTGATAAGAATTCATGGGAGTCCTGCAGAGATGCAACCACTCAAATTCCAAATTCTTCGATGCAAACTGCTCTGAGCATCTGATGCCTCCACCTGCCACAACCCAACAGATTGTCCTGAAGGAAGAATGGGCAGGATCCTCTCAGCCCCCCATAAAACACAGCTGGGTGGTGCTCAAGTTACAGCTTCACTTTGTTCAGCCTCTGGCATTTAAGATGGCTTAAAAATAATTTCAAAAATCAGAGCCTCCACAGAGCTGATCCTATAAATGCAAAATCCAAGTCACCCAGTTCTGACAGCTCATTTGGTTCTCCACCTGACCCCTGTTATTTGCTTGGGAACTTTCCTTCTGGTCCATTTTGAAGCAAGAGTGCTACAAATCAGCTGCATCATCATCATCATCATCATTATTATTATTATTATTATTATTATTATTATTAAAGCACAGCACTGAATGTGAAATAAAATCAAACCCCACTTGCACCAAGCCCAGTCACTGCATTATCCCACCTCCCCCTCGCTGACCCTTGCAGATCAAAGACAAACAAAAATAATGGAGCAATTTGGAGCATTTTCTGGAGAGAAATGCCCCTCGTGACAGGTTTCTCTGCATTGACTTGGAAATGGAACATGATGCAATTGTCCTTTAAAGAGAAGGTCAAACTGAAGGAGAGCCATGAGCAAATAGGTGAGTTGGCTGGAGCAGAGGAGGCTTTCTTGGGGGAAAAAATGACTTTCCCAAAATACAGGTTGCTGCTAATTCTTCCCTCTCTGAAAGAGAGGATGATTCACTCTGGCAGCACAGGGAAAAAAAATGGTGAAAGCAGCGATTTACATTTGCTTTTCATTTTCGTCACCTTTTCTTTAATTTTTAAGTGACAAACAGAGCTCCTCACTCCCAACACAGCTACTTTGCTCATCCAAAAAAATGCATCACTACATGCCAAGCAATTTCTACCTCTAGAAGCCGCTTCTTTCATGTACTGGTATTTAACTGGATCAGATTAATGCTCGTTTAGTTGGTTACTGCACTAGAGATTTGTTAATCTGTAATGCTTAGGAGAGAAACCAAAAACCAACAACCTAAAAGTTTGCTAAAAGTCTGGTAATCTGATACCTCTTGTTTCTCGGGCCGGGTCCACGAAGCCTGGAGAGAACAGATATAGAACACAACAACAACAACAACAGAAAAAAAGCAATAAAAGTTTATCAAAGGTTGCTTTCAGGTACCAGGGTTTGCAGCACGTTGAGCTGTGTGCACATGCAGGCTCCAAGCTGAGCATCTCCTTTGTGTGTGTGTGTGTGGGGGGGATCACAGCTTCCCCTTCCCATCAATTTAGGTTGGCATTCACCATTTCACAGCCTCTGGATTGGTCTTTAAAGTAACTCAACAAAAGCTGATGGCACCTAAAAACTGATTCATCACATATCAGTGGCTGTTTCCTTTGTCACACCTCACGTTTCCTACACACCTGGTGCTCAGCAAGTGGCTCTGGCCACTGAATTGCAGAGTACAGACCTGGTGCTGTGCCCCTGCTCTGTCTGCCACCCCACACTGACTCATTAATTAACTGATTCATGTGCTCATCATGCATTTGGAGCCCTGGTTTCATGCAGGCTGTGCCAGGAGGAGGAGGAGGAGGAGGAGCAGCCCCCAGCTGCAGCTCCCCGTGGTCAGGGATGGCAGCTGGGGACAGCCCCACAGCACTGAATCATGCACAAACCTTGCATTAAAGCAAATATTTCCCACTCACAACAAGCCACCAGCAGCGTGGCCTGTGTTCCCCGTGGTTCACAAAGAGCCAAGGTGCTGCATTCCATTTCCCCCACTACAATTTATATTTCAGGTACCTCCTGATCTCTACGATTTCAATGGATCCCCTTCAGCTCAGCAGTCAAAAATCCCCTGCTAGCACCAGAGCCAGGATGGCCCCAGGGGCTGTGGGGCACAGTGACACTGTGGGGATGTCACAGCACACACGAGTGACAGGGATGGAGATGGAGGCTCAGGGGATGAGAACCAAGAGCAGAGCATTGCTGCCACGGGGTGCTGGGAGACTGAAATGCCAACAGATGGGGGACACAGCCTCGAGTGGCAATGCCTCTGCTGGAAGCAAATGGTTTGCTTGTGGCTGGAAGCCTGAGGTGGAGCTCACCAAGCCCTGCAGGGGTTGGGACACTCACATTGATGCCTTGGATTTTAACTTTGATATTTTCCCAACCCTGCAGTGCTCAGGGTGGGACTCTGCAGGGTTTTGGAGCCTGGGAGCTGCTGCTCTCTCATGTTCACATTGACATAACAAAGCCTCTCCCAGCTGCTCTCCAAGGACACCCAGACTGTCCTGGGCCCAAAATGTGCAACCCAACATCTTGAGAAGGGGGGGTGAGCTTGGGGAAATGCCATCATTAGCTAAAGTTTGAATTGGGGAATTGATGCTGATCTGTAAATGGAGCAAAGCCATAAAGGTGTGAAGGACTCGTGACTCGGGGCCCATCTTGGGCTCCATTGTGAGAGCAGCCTCTGGCTCCCCAGGCTGGGCCTGTGAAGGCCTTTCCAATCAATCCCCACCTTTATTCCCTCCCTCCTGTCTGGGCTCTGTTTCCAGGGAGCCCCTGCAGGCATCACTCATTTCTAGGTGGATGTATCCTGCTGTGCACAGGGTGTCCGAAAGCTGAACAGACAGCCCAATAATGCAGAATAATCCCTTTTTTAGTCCCAGCTGTGTTCAGGGACCTGCCTTGTGAGTCCCCTGCCACTCCTGCCCACTGCACTGTCAGCTCAGGGGGACACTTTTTACACCCTTTTAATCTCAAGGAGGATGAAGAAGGAAAAAAGCCCATTCCAAACCCTCAGAGTTTGCTGTTCCTTTGCAATGGGAGGGTGGGGAAAGAGGCAGAGCCACATTCCCCATCCCAGAGAATCCCAGACTAACTAACTGTCCCTCACCAGGCCAGAGACAGACCAGCTGTACCCAGCACCACGCAGGGAATGAGGGGGGAATCCAAAGCCTCCTGCACCTTCAGATTCCTGAATTATGGAAAACTCATCCATTTGCTTCAGCTGCCAACACCACAGAGCTGGGAGAGGCTGCTGGGCAGCAACAGCAACCCAGAAAAGGGGAGGAAGAAGGATGGGCTGGGCTGTTTTTAGGAGAGCACAGTGCAGTGATGGAATCCACCTGCCACAGGGGGTGACAGACACCTGTGATTCAGCCAAGCAGCTCAGATCCATCCAGGAATCTGCATTTTCCTGCTCGAGGAATGGGGAGCCCTGGGGAAAGGCCCAGTGAGAGCACAGAGGTTCAACTGTGCTGGGGGTGCAGGGGGAGAAACCCGAGCTGATCCTTTCCTCTGCTCTCTGGTGAGATGATGTTCCCTTTATTTTCTGCTCTCCAGGGAACAGTGAGGGGCTGGGAGAGCAGATCCCAGCCAGATCCAGCTCTGCAGAAAGGATTCAGGAGCTGCAGAGTGTTTCCCTCCCATCCCCACAGCTCCAGTGCTGGGTGACAATCCCAGGAATGTCCCCACAGAGCACTCAGAGACTGGGACACCCCAAAATCTGCCAGGAGACACGGCTGGACTAAAACTTGCTTCTTATTTGGGGGTTTGGGTAGGTTTTCCAGAGTGTTCATGGGAATTAAGGCATCTCTGCACCTCTAAAAATCTACACTGAAGGATGATTAAAAGAACAAACAACATGAGCCAAGACAGAAGCATCCAAGTACCTGGATAATAGAAATATTCAAAAGTAGGGCTTGATAATTCTTAAAATAGAATTGTTTGTCCTGCATCAAAGACCATCCACTTCCCTGTGCTGTCCCAGAGAGAGTGGAGAACAAACTGAATATATGCATTTGTAACAGAATATTTAATAGGATTAAATATTCTAATAGAATTTGTTACAGAACATTTATAGAGCTATTCTGACCTCAGGATTTGTTGGACAACTGAAACGTTCACCTCAACTTAGAGCACAAGAGAGAGAATGGGAAAAGTACAAGACAAACCAAAACAAAATACAGACACACACACACACACACACAAAATAATCCAGCCTAGAAAGTGCATGGGACATGATAAAATAATGTTTGCCCTGAAGGTTTGAACCAGCACATGAACACATGGCAGAACCTCAAACCTTGGCTTTTCCCCCAGCTGGAAGTGCCAGAGAATGAACATTCCCCTTGCTATTGATCACCAACCTGAGAGCATCAAGCAGGATATGAGAGTCTCAAAAATCAGCAAAAATTAGTTAGCAGTTTTGCCACTGAGCTCTTGATGATTTCACTGGGCTGCAGAGGGGGGGATCTTCTACCACTTGATTTAGTTCTTCCATTTTCCTCCCTGCCCAAGCTCTGTCCATGGCTGTGATCCAAACCCCAGAGCCACCAGCCCTTGGCACCTCCCAGGGCTCTCCTAACAGAGACAAACCCGTGAATAAATAACCTCAAACCCTGCCCAGACAGGTGCTCCAGCTTCTGCAGGCACTGGAAACCTCTCCCTGAACATTGCAGGGATTCACAGCAGCCCTGGGATCCAAGGGATGCAAAGAAAGAGCTGAAGCTGGGAAACTCTGGCACCCTGATTAATAAAGTTACACATGAACAACGTGGGGAGGGGCTGACGTCATCGGGGCAATTAAAAAAGCTCATTTAGGAGCTGCAGTGCAGGGCAGCAGCTGTGGGGACCAGTGACAGTGGACACCTCTGTTGCTCCAAGACTCTGAGTGTCACCTGCTGCCTCCACACTGAGCCAGCACCTCTGCCATGGCCAAGGCAGCTGAGCCCTGAAGCGTCCTGTTATTAGGAGATTATTAATTAGCAACAGCTCCTCACTCCTACTTCTGTCTGGGCGTTCTCTGGCTCCAAATTCTGCCTCCTGAATTAAAGTTTCATCACTTATGAAACATCTCCAGTACAGCAGCACATCCTAACCTCATCTAATTAAAGGAGCTGTCGCCAGTAACGAAAGAAGAAAAAACTGCTAATGATTTTTGCCTTTTAAGAACAAAATGTTATTGATGGGATCAACAGAACAGGTGAGCACAAAAGGCAGGCAGGCTTTTGTGCTTCAGGGATGTGCAGAGTCAGAGGACAGCACGGAGGAGGAATGAAGAGGCTCAATTTTGGATCCACTGCATCCTGGACAGGGAGCACCCTCTCACCTGCACCCCTCACCTGCCCAGCTCTGGGATCGGGGTGCTCATTCCCACCTCCCTCTGAAGAGGCTTTAGGGTCTCTTCAGTTGAATTCAGCCCCGAGTGAACACAGCAGGGGTTCAGGAGCATCTCCCAGCTGCCCTGAGGGGAGGAGGTGGCTCCTCACAGGAGGGCACCTGTGGCCCTGCTCCAGGTGTGGCTGTGGCCCTGCCCCCCGTGCAGGGGGAGCAGCAGGACCTCCAGGTGCATCCAACATGCAATTCCAGGCCAGGGACAGGCAGGGAGGAGCTGTGCTGACCCCACCCAACCCCAGGGGGCTCTGGCAAGGCCGGTACCTTCTCCTCGTTGCTGATGTTCCTGGTGGAGGTTCTCCAGGTGATGGAGGGGATGGGGTCCCCTGAGGCCTCGCAGGTCAGTGTGATCTGATCCTCCAGCTCCATGGCTGTCTTGTTCTCCACGTAGGTGATTTTGGGTTTGGCTGAGGAGGAGAAGGAAGAGGAGCCTTTGCTCAGGTGGGGCTCAGGGTGAAGCTCAGCTGCCCCCAAACAAGCAGCACTGGGGACAACTGGGACAGGTTCAGTGCCAGCTGGGGAAGGAGCAGAGTGATACTGAAGAGGGCACCTCCTTGCAGAAGTAAAAGACCTAAAAAACCTCTTGTGCTCATCCTCACAGCTGAGGCTCCTAAGGCAGGACCCATTTAATGGTACAAATGCTCAGCCCCCAGGGTTACCTGCTCACTCCTCCACCTCCCTGCCTCAAATCAGCCCTTTGCCAAGCAGCTTTCCCAGCTGGCTGCACAGAAGGCAGGGAGAATTCTGTATTCCTCAGCACTTCCAGGTTCCTGGGAGGCAGGAAAGCTCCTGGTTCACTCCTACAAACCTGAGGTCACCCACACAGTGGTGGGGAGGAGCTCACCTCCCTGGCCAGGTTATAGCAAGCCTCACTTATGTCCTAAAGCCCTTTCAACAGCAGCTTTGGTGGATCAGGATTCAGCCTGGAAGGCCTGGAAGGCATTTCCAGCAGCCTGTGCCTCTCACCCCACCAACCCTGGCCACGTTTTAGCAGAGAGGAGCTGGGATGAGTTCCCCCCCCCCCCCCACACACACAGAGGTGCAGAGGCAGAGCAGCAGCTCGGGATAAACCCCCAGCAGGCATTAACTGGGATAAGCAGGCTCCTGCCAGCTCCCACTGGTGCCAGCTGGGCTGCCAGGGGGTGCTCAGGGGCTGTTTACCAAAGACTTTGAGGTGGATGGTGGCATCAGCCTCGCCAGCCTTGTTCTCAGCAATGCAGATGTACTCGGCCTCGTCGCTCTTGTCCACCCTCTGGATGACCAGCTCAGAGCCATCGTAGTTGAAGCTGTATTTGTCCTCATCCTCCACCTCCTCCATGGGCTCTCCATCCCTGGGGGCACAAAGGACACGGGGATCTGGCTGGCAGAAGTGTCCCAAGGCTGCTCTAGGCTTGTTCCTGCCAATTATGGCACTGCAGCTCCTGGTGCTCGGAGGGATCAGCACCTCCTGCTGTCCCTGTGGGCTCCAGAGCTCAGCCTGGGTCCTGTTCCCAACCCCTCCTGCCTCTCCAGGGCTCGTGGCAGCTGAGCCTGTCAGCTCCTGGCACGGCACAGAGCTGTGATCCCACTCAAGGTGGCTTCTTGCACACTGAGGCACCAATTCCAAGCTGCCATCAGCTTTTCCAGGTCAATTTGTGCTCATAACCTGCACCAAAGGGCACAGAATTCCAAGAGCAGCGTCCCTGGAGTGTGGATCACTGCCTGACAGGGAAGCTGGGAGGGGACACAGCTGACCTGGCTGAACTATGGGGAGCACTGAAAGAACTCCCTTCTTTTGCTTTGCTTTATTAAATTGTTTTCCTTTCAACCACCACGATTTTTACCCTCTGATTTTTTCTCCCTGAGCGGGCTCTGTGCTCCCTGCCCCAACCCACAGCAGGAAGGTGACTCCAGCCCCATCACCAGGCCATTCCTGTCAGAAAAACCAACTCATCTCATGCCACACCTGGAACATTCCCTTCCCTGCAGCCTGGGGGAACCACCCACCCCCCAGCACACAGCATCTTACTTTGTCCATGTGACGGTGGGCTCAGGAAAGCCATCAGCATCACAGGCCAGGGTGACAGACTGGCTGAGGTTGGCAGTGGCATTCATGGTGCTCTGCCTGGCACGCACCGAGGGAGGGACTGCAAGAGAACAGAGCCACGGCTGACACGGGAAGGACACAGGGGCTGAGGGAGAGGGAGGCTCCCCGTGCATCTCTGATGTCCCCTGGCACCATCGCCTGCAGGGTTTCACCAGCAGGTCTGAGGCATGGCCAAAGCCACCAGCACAGGGCAGAAAGGGCAGTGGGTGGGGAGACACAAAAAAACCTCAGTGTGGTGGCCAAAAACCACCCGGGAGTGCCACAGCTCCTCAGGTTCCTCCATGTGTTACTTTCCTGTAAACACCTGGATTTTTCTGGCAAACATTCACTGCATTCCATGGAGATTTCATGTGGCACAGCAGAGGAAGAGGATGGTGTGGAGCTGAGGCTGCACCTCCAGGGGCGAGGTGCCGCTCTGAGCCCTGAGCCCCCCTCACCGTTCACGATGACCTGGATGTCTTTGAAGTTGATCTCCCCACGGGCCAGGATCCTCCCCTCACACCTGTAGGTGCCCTCATCTGTCTTCTTGATGCCCCGGATCTGCAGGTAGTTGTTGGACAGGACGATGAACCTCACTGCAAAGGACAAAAAGAAGGGAAACTCACTCCAGGTTCTCCTCCCTTCACCCCTTCTGGGCTTGGTGGAACAAAATCTCCCTCCCCACCATGAAATGGAGGGGCTGCTGGAGCTGGAGCTGCTCCTGCCAAGGAAGAAATGTGTGTGGAGAGCAGGCAGCTGCTCTGGTGCTGTGCAGTGCTCAGGCAGATGAACAATAAATGATTAAAGTTCCCACAGACACCTTTACACTGCATCACATCAGGCAACGAGCAGTTTGGGATTTATCCCTGCTGCCCAAGAGCTCCAGCCTCACTACCTGTGTGCCAGGGGTGGGAAAGCTGCTCAGCTGGAGTCAGGGCCTCTTGCCAGCCCCTCTGGACATGGCAGTCGGGAGCATTTGGGAAGAAAGGGAAAAGTTCTTGTAAGGAGCTTTCAGCCCCTCTTCCTCAGGAGGGCTGGAGGGTGTCACAGCTTTGCTGTCTGGTGGCACTTCACTGATCTGTTTTGGTTTTCTCCCAGCATTCCTTGGCTGATTCCAGTGCCAAAGCCTGATGGGCATTTCAGTGGGAACACGACTGCCCTGGCACTGGCAAACCCCAGCACCTGGGATAACCCAATCCACATCCCACGGGCTCCTGTCAGGCCCAAACTGCTTCCTTCCCCTGTCCCCTGTGACCACCAGCCTCTTGTGCCTCACCCTGATGGGGGATGGACATTTCACCCCGGAATGCACAAGAACCAAGGCCTTACCATCCTTTTTTAGGATGACATCCCTGCCTTTGTGCTTCCAGATGATGGTGGGGGGCAGTGAGCTGACCACGTCACACACGATCACAGCATCGTCCCCTTCCTTGAACTCCTGAGGGGTGGGAGCGTTCTTGAACATCAGCTTTTCTGCAAACAAGGGAAGGAGAAGGTCACTGCAGCCTCCCCAGCACACCTGGAGCTGTGCTGCTGCCTGCAGCCTGAGGGAAGCAGAGAAACCCCCCAAACCCCCCCAAAATCTCCTTGTTCCCAGGGGAGGATCAAGGTCTGAGGGAATGCACTGCCCACAGCACCCCCATTTCCAGCCCTGTGCCCACAGTGGGCTGAGTTAACACTGAATAATCCCCACTGCCAAACGTGAACTTGGGCCTGCTCAGCCTCCCAGCAGGGAAGGAGAAGCTCCTCACAGGGCTGAGGGCAATTGCAAACCCCTTTTTTACTCCACACCAGAGTATCACCCACACCAGCTCCACTCTCTGCTACTCCTGCCACGAGCACCACAATCTTCTCCTTCCACCCCTTGCTCTGCTGCCTCTCAGAATGGAGGTGCTGCAGATGCCCAATCCATCCTGATTCCCACTGAAAGGGATGAGGGACTTGTCTTTACAAACAAACTCTGGGTCTGCTGGTAGATAAAACTAACACTGAGAGATAAAAGAAACAACAGGAAGAATTCTACTGATGGATGAATGGAGTGAAACAGGTTTGCCTTTACAAATAAACTGTAAGTCTACTCATAAATGAAATTGTATATTGAGAGATGAAAGAAACAATGGGAAGAACCATGAATTCTTGGAATTAAAAGAAAAAAAATTAAGGGGGGGTTATACATGAGAAGGGAATGTTGGGTATCAGGTGTTCTGGGCACTCTGTGCCTCTCAAATACCTCAGCCCATGGGGGAAAGAGAGAGGGAAATGCAGCCGGGAAATTGGGATAAAAAGGAGGCTGCGCCCTCCAAAAATGTGAGAGACCCCAGGGGAAATGGCCAATGGGCTCTCCCTTTATTGGAATAAAGTTACAGGACTCCTGTGCCTCCTTTTTGGACAGAAACCTCTGGTGTTTGCGGACGTATTTCCCTAACACCACTTTCCCCTCCACACCAAGAAAGGAGAAGGCTGCACCTTAACGTCTCCTTCCCTTCCACCCCTCCTCTTCCTCCCCAAACCTTTCCTAGGAAGGTGCAACATCTCCTTCCTTCATCCTGCCTCATAAAACCACAGAAAAAAAGAAAAAATTAAATAAAATAAATTAAAAAAAAGCAAAGCAGCGCCGGGGCGCCGCTGCCTTACGGAAAATCTTGACGTTGACGGTGGCCTCCGAGTCCCCCTCCTCCAGGCTGCTGACCACACACTTGTAGATGCCGGCATCGTCGATGTTGGCGTTGTAGATGGTGAGGGTGGAGGAGAAGTCATCGTTTCGCACCACCGAGATGCGCTGCTGGTTGGGGCTCAGCCGCTCCCCGTTCGGGGAGAACCACGAGATGTCCTTGAACTTGGCCTCCCCCGCCACTGCACGGGGTAGGGGAACAGCACGGTGAGAGCCAGCCCAGCCCCTGCTCTGCTCCCAAAAAACAACCCCCTGCTGGAAAAGGGCTCTGCCCGAGCCCAGCAGCTGCAAACAGCAAGGCAGCAAGGGGGTGGCTCGGTTTCAGCTGGTTAAACCCACCCTGTCGTGGGGCAGATTTGAGCTTGGAGCAGAGGAAATGGCAGACTAAAGGCACGAAGCAGAGTCAGAATGTTCACAAGACTGCAGAGTTAGAATGTTCTCACACAGGGAACTGAAACAATCCCCTTCTCAGGACCAGTTTGGTGTCAACGTAAGAACAAGCATGTTAAACAATATAAACACACCTGTGCTCTCTCATCACTGGGCAGGATCACTGTTTATACCTTTCAGCCTATGGCGAGACGGAGTCAGAGTTTTAACCAATGGAAGTTTGTTTTCTATGATGTATCTCCTATATTGAGTGTGATTTTTCAATAAAGAGCCTTTTGCTTTCCTGACTGAACTGGAGCCTGTGTGTTGTGCTGTGACTCCACAGCCACAAAACCCAGCTGCTCTCGGCCACCACGCACCTTGGCATAAGAAGAACTTGGATTCTCCCACGCTGATCTCCCCCTGGCTTGGAACAATGTCCACTTGGAGAGAGGCTGGGGAGGGAAGGAGCACAGTTAGATGAGGGCAGGGGTGTCCAGCAAAAAAACTTTGCCAAGTTCACAATCCCCATGGATCTCTTATTTTTTAAATTTACAGTCCAGATGACACAGATCCCCTTATTTTTAATTTACAGTTCAGGATGACACCTATTTTCTGACCTGAATTGCTGGAATTAAACAAGAGAAGAGAGGAAGAGAGGAAAGGTTTTAAAAACGAGAAGAAGGTTTTGAACAGGAGAAGAAGATCTTAAACATGAGGAAGATTTTAAACACATCATGAAGGTTTTAAACACCAGAAGGAGGTTTTAAACACCAGAAGGAGGTTTTAAACAGGAGAAGATTTTGAACACCAGAAGAAGGTTTTAAGCAAGAGAGGAAGGTTTTGAAGACCAGAAGATGGTTTTAAACACAAGAGCAAGGTTTAAAACATGAGAGGAAGCACAGCAGCCCTGCCCTCCCCAATCCCCAGCAGCATCCACGCAGGCCCAGTGCCCTTTTCCCCCAGCAACACCCCTGCCTCCTTCTTCATTGCATAAATTATGACCCATTAGGCAGAAAATGTAATTGGATTCTGGCTCTCCTCCAGCTGTATCTTAATTCCATGGCAGATCTGTGGCCTAACAAGCCCGGGTCAAGTTGAATTTGAGGACGTCAAAATAGGTTTTCTTTGAAAAACACCCTCTGTGTTTTCATGTAGAGCATGAAAATCTGAAAATCTCTCTCCCAGAGCAGCTAATTTTACCTCCAGACCACAGAGGCATTATTTCAGCTGCCAAGCACACCTGGGGTTTTAGCAAACAAGCACTGCTTCAGAAATGAAAACCTGGCTTTGTGTGGCAATGGCAACATTCCTTAAAGTGCTGGGGAAACACAGGGGCTGGGGGGGTCAGGCACTAAGAATGGAGCTCCCACAGCTGAAGGAAAGGACAGGAATATCAGGATTTTCTGAGCACATTCCTTTAGCCAACAAGCACCCTGACACAGAGCATCTCTCCAGAAGGGGACTGGAAGCAACAATCAGAACTGGGGTAACCCCAGTGCAAGGTGCCTGCACTTTCTGCTTCCCCACTCTGGAGTTCAGCAGCCTGTCCTGATAAATGCTGCTATTCCAGCCCAAACCACCGGGATCCAGCCCCAAAACCCCAAGAACCCAGCCAAGAGTCAACTGGAAGCAGAGCCTGGGACACAGGAAGGCAAAACTTTTGGAAAGGAGAGAAAGAAGGAAGGAAGGAAGGACATCCCTGGTTCTGAGCCAGTGCTCTCTGTGCCCCCCCAGCTGCAAAGTCACCATTAAATCCCATCATCAGTGGAATAAAGAACAGAATTTCTGCAAAGGTTTTAAACATGAGAGGAAGGTTTTAAACAGGAGAGGGGCACACTTGTGCAGAGTGACAGCAATTCCTTCACTCTGCATCAGCCCAGCTCCTTCCCTTCTCCTGGGATTGCTCCTAACTCCAGAAAGGCACTTTTCAAACCCAGGAATTGCCACGAGACAGGAACTGTGACCAGGATGAACAAATCCACTTCAGAGCAGCCTGACACTTGCTCAGCCCAGGATCAGGATGCTCAGGTGCCCTGGGGTTCATCCCAAGAGCTAATTCCCTCCTTTTTCCACTGGGACTGGGACCTGCCAGTGCTCACCTGTGACAAACACAGCCAGGGCACTTATCAGAGACACAAAACTCTGAGAAATCCCAACATTTCCCTTCTGCCAGAGATGCTGAGGAGCAAAACTCTACCTGGCCTTTTTTTTTTCCCCCCGTCATTTGTGTCTTCTCCTGGTGGTTCTGTGGAGGATTTTGGACAGGCCCTGGGTTTAGTTTGCAAACACTTTTAAGCCTTTGCCCTACAAGACCCCTGGAGATGAAATGAGGGACAAAAGAGCCTGGGTGTGTTTGTCCAGCAGCTCCAGCCAGGGAAACTGCAGGTAACTTCTGGAACTGAGCTGCAGGAGAAGGAGAAGGAGAAGGAGAAGGATTCATTCCCTGTGAATGAGTCACTTGCAGCTCCTCTGTCCTTATTTCACACCGGGGACAGAGAGAGCTCAGCCCTGGCTGCCTGGGAAGGATTTGCTGCCATTGTCACCTGCACAAACAGGTCCCCAGAACAACGGGCTGTGCCTCAATCTCACCAACAATGGCTCCCCACTGGCTCAGTTTCACTGCTCAGCCTGTGATCACACCAACAAAGCCAGCTCTGCTGATTTTAATCGCTATTTAATCGTTAGTTTTGCTCTGCAGTTCAGGGAAATGGGGACTATTTTTTCCACTCTTCATTTAATAGACACTGCAAGCCCATTTGTATTCGGCTTCCAACTTCAAGCAATAAAGGGCTTTTTAGCATCACATAATAACTGCATTAAAAGGCCTCTTCATAATCACACAATAACACTTTTTATAGCTCTGCCCTCCCCCATATCTTTTATCTGATTGCAAAGTTCCCCAGCCCCCAAAAAATGCTGAATAATTCCCCATTGATTAAAAAAAACAAAAAACAAAAAAAACCCACCCCAACAAATTTGCTAATGCAACTTCCTGTTCATCTGTAGTTCAATACAATTAGTTTTGCATCTCAACAAAAGAAATGAGCTCAAATTAAGCTGTGATTTTGGTAATAGGCAGGGAGGCTGTGGCTCTGCTGGGTTAAGGGAGGAGGCTCTACCTGGGCAGTAAATAAAGTGCCAAGGGCAGCACAGAAAAGTGGGACAATTGCTGGGAATTGGGTCAGTGCCTGCCCAGATTCCAAAGGGGACACACCAGGAACAGAAATAAGAATGCTCACACTGCTCTGGCTCCACAAAAGGGAGATCTGGAACACTAAATACACTCAATTATGGATTTACCAGGGGGTTCTACTCCCTCTGATAAATGGGAGTTCATCCCCTCCCATCCTCCCCTTCCCACAAAACTGCTTTACAGCCCCATCACTTCACCACTGACCCAAAAAGGTCCCAATTTGAGCCTTGGAAGTAAATAAGGACTGAAATCCTTTGGGCCTCAGCTCACTGCAGCTCCTGGGGTCACTCCAGGCTCGGATCCCCAGGGATGTGTCCTCACTGCAGCTCCTGGGTTACCTTTAAGCCCCATCAAGGGCTAAACTCAGTTTTAGGGGCTCTTCCTGGCAGGCACCACTCCCACTCTGGCCCCAGGCAGGGAATTTGGATGGGGTTTGCCTTGGAGGTGTCTCCAGGGGCAGGAATCCCTGTGCTCCTGTCACAGGTAACCCAGGTAACCATGCACCACCCACCAGAGATCCCAGAGAAAACGCCAAATCAAAAAAACATCCAAAATATTTGGGCAAATAAAGCCCAGCATGGATGAGCTCAGCTGTGATTGAACCCTTGGCTCCCTTCTCACGGGCTGTACCTTGAATCCCCTTCATTTCTAGCAACGAGTCACCAATTAAGCTCAATTCCAGAAATAAAAACCACCAGGAAAGAAATATCTCCTGGATCTGATGGCCAGGGCTCGTGGGGTAAGGGCAGGATTTGTAAAGCTTGTGAGAGAAGCAGATTATGGTGAAAGCCCTCAGGATTTAATACACAACAAAGGCTTAACAAGACAAAGACAAGGCTCCTGTACACGGTCACTTCATGAAAAATACGCTGACTGCTCAGGAGGAGGAGGAGGAGGAGGAGGAGGAGGAGGCAGCAGCTGGGATTGATCCCAGCTGGGCTGCACATCCAATTCCTCCCCCGTCGCCATGGCAACCACTCCCTAAATCTGCCAGGAATTGGAGGAGGGGATTGCTGCTTCCCTTGGGGAGTACCGGATCCTGGAGAGGCAGGGATGGAGCAGCAGCTCAGCACCGGGACAAAGACGTGCCCAAAGCCACCTTTAGGGGAGGGACACCCCAAAATAAAGACCCAAACCCCAGCTGGATGTGAGGGATGCTCCTCACCTTGTTCCTGAACACTGCATGAGGTGGCAGCAGGCACAGAGGGAGCATCCCACCCCCCATTCTAAACCCACTGGGCTTTGGGGAAGGGTTGAGCTCTGGCAGGACATCCCAGAGCCTGGGGAGCCCTGGTTCCAAACCCAGCTCAGATCCTGAGCAGGCTCTGGTTCCAGCCCTGGCTCAGATCCTGAGCAGGGCTCTGCCTCCAGCCACCCTTCTCTCTGTTCTGCCCACTTTAAGGGATGAAAATCCCCATTTCCAGTAGGACCTGCTGGATGCTGGGGGTGGGAGAAGGGTGATTTGCTCACTGCTGTAAGAAAACCAGATGCTGCTCACTTTTAAACCAAAAAGAATTCAAATTATTCAATCAAACAGCACAACCTGGGCACTGAGGAAGCTCTCTCACCCAGCACACCCTCCCAGGGCCAGGGGGGCTCTCCCAGCCAAAATCCACGTGCACCCATCCATCTGTGCCCTCCTGCAGATGCCTGGGGACTATTGCAGGGAACGATGTGCTTGGCTGACCAGCTGAAATCAGGGGCCCAGGCAGCTGTGGCAGCAGGAAAACACAGGCAGGGAACTCAGAGAGGTTTCTCCTCTGCTTCCTTTCAGTCAGAATTATTCTGCTCCTGAACAAAGTGACATGGCCAAGCTGACGCAGGGAATCTGTGCAGGGCAAAGGGAATAATTCCAATTATGTGCACGTTGTGACCCCATCCTGTCCATGGACAAGATCTGCTCACAAGCACTTTGAATTTTTAAATGACCACAAGGCACACCAAAAATTACACTATTAACACCTTTCCCTACAGAAATTTATGAATCACAATAAAACTTCCCAGACATCTCAGTAGTTTTACATGGAACACAATTTTATGCCTCTTTTGATGACATTCTTGATAAAAGCTTTTTATTGCTATGGATCATAAAACTAATAGTCCTATTTACCACAGCAAATATTTTCATTTACCTGAGGCAGGGAAAGCCAGGATGCTTTATGGAGCCATTAAATCAGAGTGTGGACAATTTTAATTAAAAACCAAGCAAGTTACAACCCTCTGCTGGAAGAGAATTCCGGGTGGGTGACACTGATGTGGGAAGAACCTGGAGAAGATGGGATTTGTAAAAGCTCTGGGTTCAAGGCTCATCTTGCTGCAGCCAGTCTGTCCTGGCAGTGAATTGAGCAGCACAAACTCCATCCTTCAGGGGAACATGGAATTACTGCATTTTTCAGGCAGGAGCAGCTCCAACCCCGAGGCTCCAGAGCTGCCTGGCTTTCCTCAAAGGAAGCAATCCCTGCTCCCTGCAAGCTCCACTCCCCCACAGTCCATCAGTCAGCCCTGGGAGCATTCCCAGCCCGAGACTGGAGTCTGAAGTGTTGAAAACAATTCTTCCCCAGCCTTTTTTTATGTGGTGGTTTCATCTGGGGGATGTGTTTTTAGCAATGGTTAAAGCTGAAATTCAGAAATTATTAACTCCAGTCTAACATTCCCTGCAGATTCACTCCTGGGAAGCACATTCCAGCTCATTCATCCCATCCCATCCCATCCCATCCTGCAGAATTATTTCTCCCTTTGCCTACCATAGCATCATACTGGAATTCCCAGGAGGAAAAGAAACCTCTCTCTGCTATTCCAGGTAAAAGGAAGAGGAAAGAAACCAGGGAATGTAGTTTTGATCTCTTTTCTCTGCTCCCAAAGAGGTCAAACCGTGCAGAAGCAAAGGCCTGAAGTTCTTTTAAAGCTCACCCAGCTCTACCTCCCACTGTCCCAGGCTGCTCCAAGCCCTGTCCAACCTGGCCTTGGACACTTCCAGGGGCAGCCACAGCTTTTCTGGGCAACCCCACCCTCCCAGGGAAGGATTTATTCCCAATATCCCATCCACCCCTGCCCCTCTGGCAGTGGGAAAACATCAAATATTCCACCTGCATTTCAGAGAGTTACAGCCTCTCCTGAATTGTGGCTCACAAAATTGCTTTGGAGAGACTGCCATAGATTTCAGTCGTTTAAATTCATATCTGGAGCTGTCTTTTGCCAAGAGTAAAGTGTCAGAAATCAATAGTTTATTTAATGTGTCAATTAATCTTTCATACCTGGTGGGACCTAGGGATTCTGCGGTAGCTGGGTAGTTCAGAATCAGCTGAAAATCACAGACAGAGCCTGACTGCTCTGTAAGAACCAGGAATTACCAATGCTGCCTCACAACCCAAGATTAAACAGTCTCATTTTTCCTTGCTGTGTGAGGTGAAGAAGAAATTTCATTAATAAATTAACATTAAAACATGGGAAGGCTGCTTCACTAAATAAAGCCACATGGGGAGAGCAGAAGGCACAAGGAGGCAGAAGAACAGGAGCACATGTCAGGATTTATAATTTTTATCGTTTTTTAGCCAAGCCTTCAGTGCTGATGAAGAAAAGCACCAGAGCACTGTCACAGGGCTGGCTATAAAGATGTTTCTGGGAATTTGGGGACTTGCTAAAAACATCAGTGCCTCTGGAAATACCACTGGAATTTGTGGGTAACATTTCAAGTGTATTTTAACTGCAAGAGCTTTTGCAAGCACCACACTGAGAGAAGCTCCAGAACATCACCAGGACTCTCAGAATCATTAACAGCACCCACTGAATAAAAACCGAAATATTAATCTAATGGAAACAGAAGGCAAAAACCTGGGAAGAATAACATGCTAATACACTGCCCTATTTGCTCAGCAAGCATAGGAACCAAAAATCCCTTCAGGCAAGAGAGAACTGAGCTTTCTCTCCCTGCTCTCTGCTGCTCACCACTGTTCTGTCTCTCTGGCTGGCAGAATAAAGCCAAGGTGAAGGCAATAAATCACAGCCCCTCCCCACTCAGCCACTCCAGTGCAAAGAACAGGAGCAGTTCACACAACCCCAAATTCAGACATCATTTACAGCTCCAGGAGCTCAAAAATGGGTGATGGCAGGGAAGAAACAAAAAGAACCTGAACCCAGCCAGGGTAACCAAAGGCTTTAAGCATCAGCTGTGACTGACGGGATAAACACTCCCCAAATTGCCAGGAGCCAAGAAAAGGCTTCAGCCTCTGTCCTCTGGGAAGTCTCCTGGAAACCCAGGGAGAATTCAGCCCAGCAAACACAAGAAATTTAATCACTGCAGCTCATAAGTTATGCAAGGCAGACAAAGAACTTTCCAGCTGAGCATTTGTGCTCCAAAAATTAAGAGAACTGTCAGGAGTTCAGCTCTGAACCTCTCTTGGTCTCCCTACAGGCAAGGCTTACTCCTACTTGCAAGAACTTACTCCAAGACCTGCAAGAACTTACTCCAACTTGCAAGAATTTACTCCATGTAAGCAACAAAAGAAAACCTCCAGTGCACTCCAAACACAGCTGGATTTCCACACCTCCCCTTATGGAATAAGCTAGATAGGAACAAAATAGGACAGAAGGAAAATGGAATAAAAGGGAACCAGAGTCCTGCTGCTGGGTGCTTCCTGTGACACTGCTTTTGGAAAAGAGCTCTGAAAAGAAAAACCCCAAAAAATAAAGAAGGCACACACAGAGATTCATCTTCTCCACACAGATCCAAACATGCCTCGAGCTGGTTCCTTTATTCCTTCAGTGGCAGATTCTGATTTCCATCTCTCCTCTGCATTGGTCTCTCTGGGTTTGGCTGAAGTCACAGCAGTGGCCTCAGGCCCCACGTGCTCAGCATCTTTAATTTACAGTGCACACAGAAAACAGCCCAGCAAAAGGAACCCTCCAGGAGGGAAATAACAGGTTCAGGCTGTGAATTCTGAGAGCACAGCCTGAGCCACAGCTCATCACTGCCACAACCAAGAGGCTGCCTTGTATTAAATCCATCCAGGCTTTTAATCTGTGCTAAAACCACTGCATCTCCACCAAACAGAATGACCAAAATGTAAACACAAATCTAAATCCCAGGGAAGCACAACCAGCATCAAGCCAGCACTTTGCTTTTCTCCCAGCTTTGCACTCCCATTTTTTTCTGTCTCCTCCAGAACTTCTCATGACTGGGGGGAAATTTCAGAACAATTTGGTCCAACTGCTGGCAGAAAAAGTTTGAAATTAGAGGCACTAAAATTAAACAGAAAGAGCTAATAAAATAGAATGGTATCCATTATTTTCAGAATATTGGGGCAGAAATTAAAGGTCAAAGGCAGGGTTAATCTAAAGAAGTTTTTCTCCTTTAGGTTCCATGAAGAACCTGAACCCCCAGACCCTCATTTCAATGTTTAAATGACCAATACTGAGCACTGACACCTCATGTCTGGAGGGTTTTGGTGCCTGCTGTGCCCCCTGAGATCCCAGCCCCTTTTACTGAGCTGTTCTCCCTGAGCAGGCCCTGGCTCTGGGGATTTACCCAGCCAGGACCTGCAGCTCAGCCCTCCAGGGGAAGGGGCTGCTTTGTTTGCAGTTTAAAGAGAATTTTGCAGCAGGGCCCTGCTCAGTGGCACCTGCAGGGCAGGGATGAGCCAGGGGCAACACCTGGGCTCCAAGCAGGGGCAGGAGCAGCTTTGGAAACAGAAGCAGGCAAGGTTAATCCCTGGGATAATGAATATCCAGGGACAGACTCCACCTGACCCCTGTTTGCTCATGGCTGGGAGCGCTCCCCGAGGCCTGAGGATTTATGGCTTCTACAGCTGCCTCGTGTATTTGGATCTCCTTAATTAGATATAGATGAACTTCCTGAATTCTGACAAAAAACAACACTCCCAGGCACGGGCTGGGATTGCTGGGGTGGCCTGCAGTTGGACTTGGTGGTCCTTGGGACTCCCTTCCAACTCAGGATAATGTGGGATGAGTTTTGCTAAGGGGTCCACAAGTCCCAAAACCTCGAAGTGATTTTGAAGCCAAAATTTTTTGTCCCCAAAATTTTTTTGAAGCCGAAATTTTTTTGCCCCAAAATCTCAAGGTGATGTGCTTGACCAATGTGAACCACAGGGCTCCCATGCAATCAGCTTTGCCACGTTTTCCTGGTACTTACAATGGTTTAATTGGAATTACAGTGTAAGAACCACCCACTGAAAGGGAACAGGAGGGGAAGGAGATGCTCAGTGATCTGTGAGGGCAAAGACCTTTAAAGCACCTGAGGATTCCTGCAGAATTCCTGCTCTCCCACACTCCCTGCTCCTCTGAAGGACAGCAGCTCTGGCCTGGAATCGAGAAAGGGGCCAGAAAAGGCAGCGGGAGTGAGAGAAATGTTCTCAGCAGCTGCAGCAGAATGGGAAGGTCCCCGAAATGACAAAACCCAAAGGCAGACACTGAGCAGGGACTGATGTGCTGGAAGGACAAAGCCAAGTGTCACTGCACAGCCACAACTCCTGCAGCCCCAAAAACCCTCCTGGAACCCCAGCAAGAATCGCTCTTTATTGTACAACCTCCCCAGGGAGCAGTGAGATGCACAGCTCAATGTCCCAGATACAACATCCTGCTTTTATCTCCACCTCCAGTGTTTGTTTTTCCAGCCCCTGGTTTCCCAAGCTCACCCAGACCCACAGCTGTGCAAAGACCCAGGAGCACGAGGGGAAATGAATGCATGGCAAACTCTCCCCATCATTTCAGGCTGAAAAAAGGAATTTGAGCAGTACAAATTTTAACTTTGAACAACACAGCGTTGCCCATCTCAACAAATGTGTGGACAGGCAGCGGGAAACCAGCCATGGTGGAAGGTTCTGGAAGGGATAAAACTGTGGGAAGAGCCCCTTCTTCCCAACAATTTCCATTAAATAATAAATTGTGTTCCTCAGTATTTACAGTTCTTTGGTTACCTGCAAGGTCCTTTTCTCACCACCTCCCAAAAAACAGAGCTCACCTTTTCCCTGAGAAAACTTGGCTATAAAAACCCTGCCCTATCAACACAGACCAGGAAAAAAAAAAACACAAATTCGAAACTGCTGAGTTTATTTGAGTCAATGAACAGTAAAAGGTAAATGCCTTTTTTTTTTTTTTTTTTTTGTTTATAATAATTAAATACTGGTGGAAACTGGGGCAAATAAGGCCAGAAAGGACAAAGAGCAGATCAAGGCTGCAGGAGAAAATCCTGACAGGATGAGCAATGTCCCTGACTTTCTTTAGTGGCAATAAAAGTGGAGAACTGAACAGTCCTTATGGAAAAAAAAACCCCAAAAAACCATGAAAACACGTCTTCAAGACATCCTCCCTTCATCCCCTGCCCACCAAGCACATGAAATAATCCTTTGTAACTGTCCATGAAAACTGGGATTCCTGCCAGTTTCCTGAATTACACATGGATGGGGTTTTTCCCTCCTAAACCATATATTTTAAGGTCAGAAAGCAGCACTCTGCTTATCTGCTCCTTCAAAGGATCTGGGAAGGAATAAAGGCAAAACCTGCCAGGAGTGGCTCAGTTCAGCCCCAACATTCACTGTGGATAATCTGGATTCTCACACATCAGGACAGCCAAGAAATTGCCTTTATTTCAGTGAAATTCAACCAAATTTCCTTGTGCCTACAAGTGAGGCACTCACAACACAGGATTCCAACCCTGCCCTTTTTCACCCAAATTAAGTTCTCCAAAAATCCAAGCCCAAACTCGTGCCATCCATTAAAGCCAGGAATTATCAGTGCACCCAAGGCCAGCCGTATTTTCCACTCTAATTCAGAAAGGGCTCAGCCTCACACAACACAAGGTTAATGGCCATGCAAGGGCACAAAGGACTTCATGTTCCCATTTTCCAGGATGCCTTATGAGGAAGAAAGAACTGACATCAAAGCCAGTTCAGCAAATGGAAAAGCAATTTTAATTTTCTGCCATTAAAAGCAACAGGTTTGAGGTGCCCACTTCCATCAGAATGCCTGGAAGACATCAAAGTCCACAAAGCTCCAGCTCAACCACCTCCCAACCATTTGGTTCCACTCAAAATAATCCCACTTACAGCATGGATTCTGTGTCACAAAACCAGAAAAATGGACAAATTCTCCAGCCTGTGCTTTTCACAGGAAAATCAAGGCAAAGCACAGCTTCAAACTCTTCCTAAAAATATTTCCTGATCCTTAAGTTACACCAAACATTTTCTGAACTTGTGTAGAGGTGAGAACAGTTCCAGCAGAGCAGAACTGCCCTTGGGTATCTCAGGATAAATCAGAATTTCACCTGGAGAGCCAGGATGGAGCCCGTGCTGGGAGATGCTGCCCCAAGACCCCTCTGTGCTGGGGGGGTTTGGGGGTGTCTGTGCAGGGCCAGGAGCTGGATTTGGCTGATCCTGGTGCCTCCAGCTCGGGATATTCTGACATTGTGGGAAGATGCAGACAGGGGGCAGGGGAAGGAGGCAGCAGCCACCACTTCCCCATCTTTTTTCTCCTTTTCTTTTCCTCAGGAACAGATGGGGCCCTGCCCCAGTCCTGTCCCCCCCCAGAGCTGCCCAGCTCTGCCACTGCTATTTCTGCATCTCTGGGAGAGATTCCTCCTGCCACTAACAACTGCTTGCTCTGCTGGAATCAAACCACAGTGGGGCTGGGAAGCTCCCTGCCAGCATGGAGGGGTTTATTTGGATATTCCTGGATCCCACAATGAAATCCCATGAATGTGGCCCCTCCCCAGGAGGGAAAAAACAGGAGCTGGGGCAGGCTGCAAGAGGCACCAACACAAAGCAGAGCAGAGAGGTGAAATAATCAACGTTCCTTAATCCCAGAGCCATTGGGTGGGAAAGAAAAACTTGTCCACTCATCCCAAATTGCTTCTGTTCTGCTTGGGGCAGTCCAGAATGAAAACCCAAGCCAAGAGTTTCCAAAGCAGGAGGCAGAGCTGGCACTGACAGCAAATCCTCTCAGTCTGGGCACGGTGGCCCCAAAAATGCCACAGCAGATTCCTGTGGAGCACTGGGAACAGAAGCACATCTGCAACACCAGGGCAGAAAGGGGGAAAACCCAACCCAGGCCAGGCCAGCTGGAATTCAGCACTACCTTCCCTGCTGGATCTGCCTTTTCACTCTTTGCTGGGATCAGAAATGGAGGAGAGGCCCACTCAGACAATTCCAGCATTTCTTTGCACCACCCCACAACCCAACCAAAATGCTTCCTGATTTCCTGACAGCAAAATCAGCCCAGTTCTTCCAAACAAACCCGAGCTGGTCGCTCACTCATCATTACCAAGTGCTGGTTTGGGGTTTGAAGCCTTTCCTTTCATTGAGAGCACTCAAAAAAAGCAACCCTGGAAGTGTCCAAGGCCAGGCTGGACAGGGCTTGGAGCATCCTGGGATGGGGGAAGATGTCCCTGCCCATGGCAGGGGTGGCACTTTGGGGTCCCTTCCAGCCCAAACCACTCATCAGTTCCATGGTTTTCACCCCAGATTCAGTGACTGCCAGCTCCCAATTGCACAGGCCCTCAAATGGAATGTGCAAATGGAATGGGAAATCCCTTTCCCTGCTCTCTTGGGGTTATTTTCCACTTTTCCCTCAGCATCAGGGTCTCAAACCTTCCTGCAGATGCCTCACACTGAAAGATCCCCAGGAATGAAGGCCCTGCCATGGGAACAGATGCTCAGGGGCAGGAGCTGCCTTCCCAACAATTCCTGGTGCTCCAGACTCCAATTTGGGATGCCAGGAACAGCTGCCAGCTCGGATTTCCAGACAGAAATGTCCAGCACAGCCCAGTGAGGGGCACAGGAGGAGCTGGACAATACCTGCCCCATTTCCATCCACAAAAATCATTAATCCAACCCTTGGAGCCTGTTCATGCTGCCCCAGCACTATTTCAGGTGGGCAACAGAGCTTTGCAGCCTCTGGAAGTCACCTGGATCCCCCAGAAAAATCGGGAATGTGGAGCAGGCACTGCAATTATGTTCTGATACTTTAAAAATCTCTGCTGCTTCATTTTCACTCCACACCTCCCCACTACGATCTACAAGTGCCCCAAATTCAAATTACTGATATCCAATCTCTTCTTCTCAAATTACCCATCAATGCATTAATCTTTTTAATATTCCCTCATTTAGGTTCTGTGCTCCTTCACCTCTAACGAGAAAAGGGGGTGCAGGGAAATCTGTTCAGACCAAAGTAACTCCACGAAACAAACCCAAGCAGAGAGTAGGGAATTCTCACAAAGGAGGCAAAACCAGGCAATTCAGCTGGAAATGACACCAAACCCTTCTTGTAGGAATAAAATAAGCCCCAGTGATTTATTGAGCTGCGTGTGGGGCAGGGTGGGAGCACCGAGTGCAGCCCCAGCAATGCCTGATCCCTGCCCTTCCCCAGGCACAACAAAGGCCATCAAACAGCTCCATTCCAGCCTGGAATAAAGCGGGGACTCAGGTGAGGGGATCGTGTGGCCCCAGAAAGGGCAGCAAAGCGCTCCCGTTGCGATGTTAATGAACGCAGCATCATTAACACCAAGCTCTGAACCCAGCCAAGCGAGTTAATGCCTGCATCAAACAGCGAGGCCAGCCCTTCCACTGCCCCAGTTATTAAAATGGGAATTCTTGTTGTTATAGGGCGGCATTAAAAGGAATTTACTGGCGCTGTTATGTTTTACATTCACTCGTGCAGTGCCACAGTTATTCGGAGTATTTGGCACGCCGGGTCTGCAGCCACAAAGGGCGTTTTGTTTCTGCTGGAGCGAAGGATGAGACAGACAAGGACAGATAAAATAAAAAAGGAGACCGAAGATGACAGAGCATCGCAACTGCAGCGCCACACTGCAAATCGGAGTGGAAAAACTTCTTCAAACAAAGGCCAAGCACCACAGGCCGCTGTGAGCAGCAGGATTTCCCTGCCAAGGGTAATTCCAGAGTTTGTGCTGCGTGCCAAGCATGATAACCAGGAGTGAGGCAGAGGCACTCCCAGGCAGCCCCCCTGTGCTGCCCGTCCTGACCCAGCACACCGAGACTCTGCAAAAAAAACAAACTGCATTTTCATCTTTTCTTTTAGAGCCAACCTGGCTGAAGGCAGGATAAAACATCAGCAAAGCAATGCCACACTCCGGGCTGGGAGCTGCATCCAACACAAACTCCACATGATTAAAGGAAAGGAATCAATTCCTTTTTCCCCATTCCAGCTTTGGTCTTTTTTTTTCTTTTTTTCTTTTTTTTTTTCCCTTTCCAGGCAGCACTTCCCTTGTTGTGCAAGTCCCTGTCCTGAGCTGAATTTCTATTTCCTGCAATAAAACAGCTCCCAGGAGAGGCACCTGTGGAATTCCTCAACCCCAGAGGGATCAGTGCAGCCAGTCCCCAATTAAGCAGGGTTTTAATGGAATTTCCAGCACATTCTCACTGGGGACTGGTAGCAGCCCAGGCCTCCTCCTCCTCCACCTGCTAGGGAAAAGGCAGATCCCACGGGAGGAAAAGAAAAAAAAAAAAAGGGAATTCCATTCCAAAGGCCTGACAGCCTCACTCTCCCTAAAACACCATGGAATAGAATATTTCAAGTGGGAAAGATTCCTGGGCTTTCCACAGCAACAACAATTTTGGGAGCAACGCTGGGAGAGGAGGAGGTGGAAAAAGCCCCAGATTGTGATACCCTACAAAGCTCCTGCCAAATCCACCCAGGAAATCAGATTTTTCTGCAAGAAGCCCAGCAGGATCCAAGATGTGTTTTAGTTAACAAGTCTTACAGAATAAACCACATTTTGTGCAATGCTTGGTGCTTTTGGGCACCATCTGCATTGCAGGGTTTCTTCTGTGGTTATCCAGTGGCTTTACCAAAAAATAATGCAGGGTTTTTTTCAGTAAAAAGGAAAAATTGCATGGCCCCCTTGATTTAAACAACATTCTCTATGAAACACCCCAAAAAATATCTGTTCTTTTATAAAAAATTCTGGCCAGAGAGTGAAAAATCTGGGTGTGTTTTGTTTAACTTCTACCAGGATCTGTCCAAAATTATTGCAAAGAGCCAGGGACAGCAGGTGAACCTCAAAAATGCTCCTGGGGAAGGATGGAACGAGCTGCAGGTTACCTGCAGGTGGATAAAAGTCTAAACCAGCTCTGAATATCTCTGCCATGGTAACAGGAATGGTTTAGGAATGGAGCTGGGACAAACAGCCTGAATTTTGGGATAAAAAAAAATCATTATTTCCTAAGAATGCTGAGCAGCAAGTCCTGAGAGTGTCCCCAAGCCTCCCCACTGATGCTCTCCAGCAGCACCTAAAGAAAATCCAAAAGAAATCCATGTATTGGTTAATTAAAATCAATAAATCTGTGCCTTTTCTTCACTGGATGAAAAGTGAGGGGGAAAAAAAAACTGCAAGAGACAAAAAAAAAGCCACCCAGCCCAGGGAGTTCAGCACTGGGAGTCACAGGATTTTTGATTAACTAAAGCACCCATGGGAGGCACAAAAAACACTCTCCCCTCAAAGGAAAAAAAAGGGGGGGAAAAAAAAAAGGGGGGGAAAAAAGCAAAAGAGGAAAAAAGGGAAAGAAAAAGGGAAAGAAAAAGGGGGGGAGGGAAAAAAGGGGAAAGAGGGGGGAAAAGGGATTTAAAAAAAGGGGAAAAAAAATGGGGAAAGGCAGGCGGGCTGGCTGTAAATGAGAGCACCCAGGCACTCAGGTCACTGCAGTAAATCACAGCTCTTAATTTCGTGTGAAAGGAGGGAATGTTCGACGACCACAGGACCCTCAAAGAGGCCTTTGTTAGGAGGGAGCCCTGTGCATAAATACATTGCAGAAGCCTGGAGAAAGGAGGCTTAGAAAGGAAAATGCCACTGAATTTTTTTTGGCCTTATTTTATCACCTTTCAGAGGATAAAGAAGCTGAAAAATCAAGAAGAGCTCCAAGTGACCATTAACCTCTTAGCACACACGAGGAACCATTTCAGAGCTCCTCCAAAGGGCTCTCCTGCACCTTGGGAGCCACAAGAGCTCAGGAGGAGCAGAAAAAAAGCAGGAATTTGGAGTTATCCATCCTGTATTTATCATTCCTGCAGATCCCACCATCACCAGGGACAGGGATCAACTGCTGAAATTCATCAGCCCACCTAAAAAAATGAGAATTAAAGGCTCCACCCTGCACTTCTGGAGCATCTTGTCCTGAACAACCTGGAGCCTCCAAACGAATCAACACCTGCCTTGAATCCATGAGAACAAGGCAGAAATCTCCATGTAAATAGCAGCCAGCTCCTGCAAACAAGAACTGGCACCATCCCAGAGCCAGAACTGGGCTCTCAGTGCTGAGCAAAATTGGGAATCAGCTGAGGAGAGGCCTGGAACAAGTTTGTTACCACGCAATTAAAGCACTGCTAATTTACTGTGCAGCAAATGCAGAAACTGCTGCTCCTTGCAGGATGAATGGATGGCTGGACAGGGGCAGGAATGAGGGGCAGGCAGGCAGAAGGAAACACAATTCCCCAGGGAATGGATTATACATGGCTTCAATGGCCTAATCCACTTTGCTTTCAACAGGTCCCACATAAACAAGGCTCCAGTGCATGTTAAATAAAAGCCCCATGAAATTTTAATGAAAAGCAAGATGCAGTTACAGAAACTAATCTGCTAAATGGAATCATTTCATAAAGTGGCAAATTCTGCCAGGCAAGAGGAGCCATGAAAGAACCTCCTCTAAAATCCAGTATCTGTGAGCAGAGTGGAGATGGGGTTGAGGGGGAGCAGCAAGGGGCAGGAGGTTTTTTCCCAGCCTGAATTACTGAAATTCTGAAGCTGTTCTGAGCTCTGCCCCTGCCAAAATCTGCAATCAGCTGAGGAGAGGCCTGGAACAAGTTTGTTATCAAGCAATGAAAGCACTGCTAATTTATTGTGCAGCAAATGCAGAAACTGCTGCTTTCCCTTGAGCAGAGCAGGGCAGGGCCCACCCTCGTGCTCCTCCTGTGATGTTCAGCCTGATTTGTTATTTCAGTATTTCCCCTGAGGCTGGTGACAAGTGCAACAAGGGCACCAGTCCTGCCAGGGCACTGGAGATTCCTGTCACCCAAATCACTGCAATTATTAGCAACAGCAGCCATACCCCAGTGCCAGGAGCCATCCTGTCCCCATCCCCTGCCATCCCTGTGACTGGGGAGATGAACTCCCAGAAATGCAACCTCACTGCCTTTCTGACAGCTCATCAATGAAAATAAGATTTCCCTGCATCACAGTCACCAGGCATTTATAAATCTCCTTTTTCAGGCCTGGGGGCCAGCACTGTTAAAACTCAACAGATGCAATTAGAATAGATTTTGCCACGAGGTAAAACATAATTAGAAAAAAAAAAAAAAACAAACCAAACCCCTCAGTCTTTATTTTTAGGGCTCAGCTACTTCCCAAGGCTGGATCCAGCCTGGGTGCTGCACATCAAGAGCATTTCTTGTCTGCAGAGCCTCCTTCCACACACATTTCACTCCTCACCCCTCAAAAAGGAATTAAAGCCCGACCAAACTGCTTTTCCAGGCAGCTGAGCTTTGCTCTGGGCTGCTAAAAGAGGCTGTGGGTGGAGCAGGGCCGTGGAGGAGAAGGTGGAAATGGTGTAAAAGCAGATTATCAGGGACCTGTGGCAGGATAACCCCAGCTGGCAGCTCAGCACTCCCTCCTTTGGGTCATCAAACAGGACCTGTGCACAGGCAGCTGATGTGATGTGATGTGATGTGATGAACTCTGTGTGTGCCTGAGCAGCACCTTGGGCACAGGTAACTGCACTGATCAGAGCATCCCATCATTAACTAATCATTAACTCATCAATCACACACCCCCAGTGAGCCCTGCCAACACCAACACAGCTCATTTCTATTTTCACTGAATGGATCCAGCCCTCACAGCCCCTGCACTGTCTGCTTTTCCTGGCTATCAGGAGAACTGTGCAGTACAAAATCCACATTAAGTTCAGACCCTACCTGGCTTTCTCTAATCACCTCATGCAGCTCAATCAGCAGTAGAAATATCACAAATTAAATTCAGATGCTGTTTATTGAAAATGATCAAGTGTTCTAAAAAATACCAAGAGTCTTTCCTTGGAGGAAATGAGGGGTTTGCTCCACAGTTTGAGACACTTTGGTATTATTCTGAAATCTGTCTTCACAAGCAAGGGGAAGAACCCTGCCTCAATACCCACCCTGAAATCGAAATGCCACCACAAAACCCATTCACACATGCAGCAAGCCAAGCAGAAATATTACAGGCATGAGAGAGAGATGAGGGGGAAAAAAATTTAAAAAGATAAATTAGATTAGTCTTTTGTTCACTGTGTCACATCAGATTCTCTCGAAACAACTTAAAAAATGAATGTGTCAGGAAATTGGGGCTGCTTATCAACTCTGCAAACTGAAACACCAAAGCAACCAGACAAACTGTGTATTTCCCCCCTCTAATGTGCAAGATAATTGCCATAAATCATATGTTTCGTTCCTTAATTATTCTGAAAAGGGAACAGATGATAAAGGATGGAACAGCAAGAAAAAAAATGAGCTGCAATAAAAATGAAGTGGAAAGGGAAAATGCTGTGATCCTACAGGGACACTGCTGATGGAATTGGGGTCTCTGATCATTGATTAAAAATCAATGCACCTTCCCCAAGCTCACCTGTCCTACCACAAACATTTTCTATCTGGGTATGGAGCTGTTAAAACCTAAAGCAGCTCTGGGCTGCTTTTAGGCCATTTTTTATTATTCTTTGCCTTCAGAGGTAAATAATATCATATAGCTGTGTTTGTTCTCCAGTGAGCCCCATTCAAGATTTCATTACAGAAAGCAGACTTCTCACACAGAAATGTCCCAGTCAAGGATCCAACACAGCCATTGACTCCCAAAATACAATCCCAGGGGGTTTTTTTGCAACACCAAAGCATTTAATATACATTTTATTATTTTAAAATGTTAAGCAGCTCTTGGAAACAACCAAAAAAAAGGGAGAGGCAATATGATTTATAACCCAGGAAGAGAGAAAACAAGGAAAATTCAAACTGAAATATATTTTGGAACAAGAAG
Organism: Chaetops frenatus; assembly: GCA_013400775.1. NCBI lineage: Eukaryota > Metazoa > Chordata > Aves > Passeriformes > Picathartidae > Chaetops > Chaetops frenatus. The sequence continues at coordinate 65,629 of VZTR01029337.1, read as the reverse complement.
TGACACAATTTATTTAATTTTCTATATTGTCTCTGTAGGCAAACTCTAGCCATGAATGGGTCTCTTGTTCATTCTGGGGCATCACAAGGCACAAAGTGCAGCCAAATCCTGCCCTGAGCTCTGGGAGCTTCCAGTGGAGAGGAACAACGAGGAAATGGAGTTTGGCTTTGTGGGACTTCATTAGAGTCACAGCCACTAATTACAACCCACCAGGAGCACCCAGAGGGTTCCTTTCCAAGCAGATGTGCAAAGAATCCCCAATATTTTGTTCAGTGAGGATGAGGAACAGGAGGAACTCCAGGCAAGCTTGGTAAGAGTGACTTGAGAATTCCAATTCCTCCAAAAATAATCCAAATAATCCAGAAATAATCCAAGCTGCACTTCCCAAAGGCTGGGACTGGCAGGGAGTGACAGGTCTCAGTGACAGCCCCATCAATGGAGCACTCCTCCAGTCTCTCTGCCTGGGACATGCTGAATTAACAATAATATCTCATTACAGAAGAAAGAAAACACCTCTGGCATGGTGCTGAATTAGGTAAGAGCAAAGAAACCAAGAGGAAATTCCACTGGTGTGGTAAGAAAGGTGTTTTAAACACAGCACAAGCCCTGAGAGTGCTCCACACACACACACACACACACAGGGCACTTATTGATAGCAATTAAAAACCCAGCAGAACCCCAAACACTGGAATTCCTGCCCTGAGAACAGGCACATTCTGTTCCCTGCACAGACTCCTGCCTTCCTTCAGAGCTCAATGCTTGTTTTGTCTGCACAATTATCATTTTGAACCAAATTTTGCCCGTCTGTCCCTGGCAGACTTTGGACATCCAAGGAAGCTCTGTGGCCTCCCCTTGGGAGAAAGGAATTCCCTCCAGGATGGTGCTGCAAACAAAACAGGGAAATCTGTTCCCAGTCACACCAGCTTGTCTGATGGCTCAGAAATGGCTCAGAAATCAGGGAAAAATGGGTAAAATCAGCTGCTTGTCCAATTACAGGAATCCTGGGAGCCAGCTGTGACCCCAAAATGCTGCAGTGCTCCTTCCCAAAACGCCAGGGTATCCCCATTCCCAGGGACTCTCCAGCCTCCCCATCCCATTCACATACCCCAAATCCTGCCAGTTATTTCAGGGTGTGTTCCCAACCCCTTCAACCACACAACTTCCAAAAAAAAAAGGTACCTAAGGACAAGCTCTCCCACTCCTGGAAAATTCTGGCAACATCACGTTATTTGGGGGGAAAAAAATAACAAATCAAATCCCAGCACTGCCCACAATCAAGGATTCACAGAGATTTAAGCTGCTCACATCCAGCCTCGTGTGCCTGGTTTGGAGAAATCCTAAACCAAGGACATTGAGTCAGGATTGTCTGCAGGAGATGATAATTTAAATTAACTTAAAAAAAAATAAAAAATAGGAATGGAGCAGCTGCTGCCAAGGGAAGTGTTTGGCTCCAAGTTTTTCTGGAAGTGCTGTGTGGGCAGGCAGTGAAAGGCTCCTACAGAGCAGTGCTGGCATCCCAGCATTTCCCATTCTCCCTCCTCTGGCTGCTCTGGGATGGATTTCCTTGCACAAGGAAGCCCAGTGCTGTGAAAGGGCATCTGTGCTGAGCACTGTTTCCATGCTCAGTTTACATCATCTCTGCACGTTTTCTAAAAGTGACATTTTCAGTAAAGATTCTGGGTTGCAAGTGAGGGAGGGATTTGGTGCTGGAGTTCAGGTTCCTCAGGGAGAAGGGTTTTTCCTGGGGTGCTGTGGCTTCCCAGAGGATCCACTGAAATCCAAATCCCATGAAACAAATATTCTGCCCAATTTTGATCAGTTTAAAGGGTAACCAGATCTCCACAGAGCTCTCTAGAAGCAGCTGAAGTGAAGAACTCAATATAAAGATGGCAATAACCACTCTGAGCAACAGAGAACAGAGAGAAAATGTTATGAAAAGGGTTAAGAGGGTTATAAAAGGTGTTAATAGCTGTGTCTAATGGGATAAACAAGGCCAGAGAAAGACAAGGGATTTAATGCACATTTTATGCAACATCAGTCTCTGCAGGTGGATGCACCAAGGAGCAGCCCAGAGTGATGCTTTTACAACAAACTCAAGACAGGCAAGATGCTCCCAGCTGGAATTTTGTTTTAAGAGCCCAAAATCCAGTGTGGGTGGAACTGCCCCTCATGGAATATCCCATTTTATCAGCCAAGAGAAGACACCTGGAGCCAGCAGCAGCTCTGGGTGTAGGACAAAGCCCTGGATGAAGGAAAAACCCTGGGATGAAGGAAAAATCCCTGGGTGCAGCACAAATTCCCTGGATGAAGGAAAAATCCCTGAGTGCAGGACAAACCTCCTGAGATCAGGATAAATTCAGATCTCCTGAGGGACAGAGGGTGGCATGTGACAAACCCAGGGGACTGCTCTGTACCCCACTGCAGCAGCAGAGCATTCCCCACCCTCAGGAACTGCTCCTTCAGGAGCAGCCACTGAAAACTGGGATAAAGCAGTGCAGGATGCTCAGCACCCCCAGGACCCCGAGGATGCTCAGGAAAAGCTCATTTCAGGCTGAACCTGCACTGAGATATTTGGATTTTCTGATCTCCTCACTGCTCAGTAAAGGACTGCCCTTTCAGCACAGCACTCAGGTACACAGACACTTCTCCTGCAGGAAATAATCACTCCCAGCTCCCAGAATTTGTGTCCTCCACACTGAGACCACCCAGTGAGCCTTGCAAGTGGCTTTTTTTTTAAACAACAGTTACTCATTGTTCATCATTTCCCTCTGACTGATGCTTTTCACAGCACCCTCTGCACTTCAGTAATGCTCAGTTTGTTGGGTCCCAGCACATCAGCAGCAGCCAGGTCTGTTCTCCCCAGAGCTTTTCATTCCTTTACCCACACCCACCCAAGTGACACTCCAGCAAATAAAACCATCCTGAAGGCGACTCCAGTTAAACCAAAACACTCAGGCACCACACAAGATGCACAGAAACAGCAACAAACGTTTCTGACACTGTGCAGCATTAAAATTTCCTTTAAACAACGGGATTAGCTGCTGGATTTGGATGGATTGGATGCTCAGCACAGCTAATGATTCCTTACATGGGGCAGAGCAGCCAAAGCTGATCTGTGACTCCCATGTCCATTATTCCCCTGGGTCTGGACACTCATCCATGAGGTGAGAAGCAGAATGGGAACAACTTCCAGGCTGTTCTTCCCCAAAAACACACGAACGAGCTCATTCCCAGCTCATAATAAAGGTATTGTGCCTTCTAGGAAACAAAGAATATTAATAAATAAAACCCATCAGTGTTGTGACAGGATCAAAGAGTTTAGGGTGAGTTTGAGGAGCCTCAGGAGGCCCCTCACAGGACCAGCTGAGATCCATCTGCTCCTGGTTCAGGTTTAAACCCAACTCCACTTGGAGATACCCAAAATAAGCCCAGGTTCAATGCACAAACAGCCAAAGCCACGACCTTGAACCAAAGCTGACCCCCACATCTGGGGACAGATGTGCTGGTGAGTTCACACAATCCTCATGCAATGAGGGGAAAAAAAAGGATTTGGTGCCCAAGTCAGGGAATCCAAGCTGCAGGTGGAATCTGTCTGTGTGACAGAAAAAGATAAAAATCAAAGCTTGCTAATTGAATATTTGAAGGAAAAGATTAAAATGTTCTGTTATAAATTTGCTTTACAGAAAGCAGAGCTGTAGGCACAGTTCTGCCTTCAATCCTGCAGCTGCACAGATAAAAATACCCACAGTAACCCAAGATAATTTCAACTCTGGAGTAGCATCTACGTAATTCATGTCCAATCAAGTCCTTGCTAAAATGAGCCCTGACTCATGAATGACGGGGGATTTCAGTTTTAAGAAACGTTTCCTTCTCCTGGGGGAAAAACACAAAGTGTTGTTTGCTCATCCTTGTTCAGAAATCTGCTTCAAGCATCACATAACAAAGTGGAAGCTTTAGATCACTAAAACACAAATAATTAAGTATGTATTCAGATGAATTTTTTTGTATCTACAGAAGAAAAAAACCAAACCCAAAGGACAATTCCCACAGAAGCCAAGAATTCTGCCCAAACAGCACAAGCCAGCAATTGTCTGTGGAGGGAACAATGGATCTTTCTGCAGGGTGAGCTCATTAAAAAATGCACTCTGGAGGCCTGGCTGGCACTCAGAGCTCACATGCAAGGTGATTTTTGTTATCAGCCAGCACCTCCTGGGACATCCTCACCCCTCACTTCATCACAACACAGATAATGAGCTGCAGTTCCAGCAGGACACAATTGAAAAGAGAGAAATAAATACATTTAAAATTGGTTCATGACAGGGTGAATGCATTGAGTGACCTGCAGGTTCTGTTGGAATATCTGGGTAAAATCATCTTGAATTTCCTGAAGCCCCACAGCAGACACTTTTCTTTTCCTGGTCATTACAGCAATTTTTTTGCATCACTTGAATTCTCCTTTTAATCACCTGCTCTATTTCCCCTACTCTCCCTCAAATTGCTGCAAACTGGGAAAAACAAAACCCGCAAAGTTTGGTAACAGATGGCACCAGAAATGTGGGATCTCCTACATGCCTGGAAGCAGGAATTCAGTCACTTCTGTCATTTAGTGAACAGCAACACAAACCCTCGGAGAAGGTGACTCACTGGGATCCTGACACTGAATTCTGGGGAAAACGGAAATAACAATTCATCTCTCAGCCTCAATGAGCCACAGTTTTGGGGTGTATGAGGCAAATAATGGCAGTTTTTAGGGAGAGAAGAGAAAGAAACATCTTTCTGTGTTATTTTACACTGAGCCTTAACCCAAACCACTGGGACGGTGTTTGTGTCCCCCCATTATCCCATCCCCATCCCTCCCAATTCCCTCCTCCTTATGAGCACGTGGATCCACCACCTCTGCTTTTCCTGCTGGTTTTAAAGCGCCTCACTTTGCAAAAATTCCAATTTCCTGCACCTCCTTCACTGCACAAATCAAAGGAGGGAATTACCCAAACTTTCTGGGTGTCCACTTCATAAAACAGCCCAGGAAAACGTGGGCACGTTCTCAAAAAATCCCAGACAGAAACAGCTGAATTTTATCCGTGCCCAAGAACACTTCCTGCAATCTCTCAGCTCTCTCCATCTATGCCAGAAGTTTTCTCCCCCTTAATTACACTTTGCTCTGAATTAAGCTGGATTTTCCCCTCTTCAATGAGGACAATTTTCCCCTTCATCCTCATTTATTCACCAGCATTAAAATTCTGCTGCTTTCCAAGTGCATCCCTGCTACAATCCTGACGTTCCAGCGATGGCATTTGCGAGCAATTTCCTGCCAGAGATTTACATCTCGTGTTCCCCCTCACGTCTTCCCCACTCCCAGAGCCCCCAAAGAAAGAGAAAAAGCAAGGAGAAGCAGTTTGGAGCTGGAACAGTGATCCCATTGTCCTCCCAAGACATCAAAGTCCACGCTGCAGCTGCTCCTAATGGGCACCAGAACAAGGAGCACGCCTGGGTTTGATGAATTGGCAGTGGCACCACGATTTAAAACGGGATTTTCTGATTCTGCAGCAGGAACCTGGCGTGGGTCAGGCAGGGCTCGTGCAGGAGCTGCTGATTTTCGTGGGTTTTTCACTGCACTGGCGTCTCCCCTTTCCTGCCTCTTCCAGGCAACACAGGAGGAAACAGAGGGATGAAATTCTAAGATAATGGAATTATCTGTGGAATTATCAGGGAATAGTCCCTGCTGCGATGGGAAACAGAAAGGCAGAGCTAAAGAGATGAAAATTAACACTCAGATGGTGAAAATATACTAAAAATGAGACTGACAGATACAAGTGATTGATGTAAAAGATGGGAATGCACTGTGGATGTGAATTTCCAACTTATCTACAGTCAACGTTCGTGCGGTGTTTGTTTGTTTAGTTAGAAAGGAAAACCAAACATTCACTGGAGTTGTAACCAAAGCTGGAAGTGGGAATTTCCCAGTCAAGCACGTTTTGATGGGATTGGCCAGGCCCAGGAATGAGGAGATGCTCGGTGCCAGCTCCTCCAGAGCTGCCCGGCACTGTGAGCAGGAACCTCCCCCTCCAGGTGCTCCGGGGGACACTGCACAGAACCCTGGCCATGGAGCACAGAGCTCCCTCACCTCTCCCTGCCAGCAGCCTGGCCCAGGTGTCCCCAGGGAATTCGGGGGATTTAGGTGAAGCACCCATCTGTCTGGGTCCTTCCACTGCCTCCTCCACGCTGCTGCTTCTGCAGGGAAAAAGCTCCAGCCACAAACATTTGCTGCTGTTTCTCTACAATCCGTGGGGTTTGGGAACCTCTGCAGAGTCTGATCCCAGCCTGGAGAGCACAGGGAACACACCCAGAGGGCATTCCTGGCCCACAAAATCCTGATTTTCCCAACTGCTCTTATCTGCACTGCAGTCCTGGCAAACCCAGAGCCCCTTTCTTATCTTTGCAGGGTGAGAACTCCCTGGCGTGAAACTCACTAAAGGCAAAAAAGAAAACCTTCACCAAAACCAAGAAACAAGTTAATTAACTGCCCTATTGAAAAAAAGCTGCAAACAAACCCAAACTCCAACACAAACATGTCACTGCTGCAAAGGGCACGTTCAATGCTCACTGATCCAGAGCCATTTATTCACCTGCTCCCTTTTTAATTAGATGTTTTTAGCTTTAACATCTCCTCTTTCTTCACCTGATCGTTATATCCAGTACAGAGGCTTTTTTCCACATTAAAAAATGCAAATGTAGGGTGAGAACCAGGCAGAACTCACAGAGCTCATTGCACTTCTCAGTCATTATTTCATCCCTGTTTCTTCCATCCATTTCCCACGTTCAGGGTGGATGGTTTGGGGAGTTTTTATCCATCTCAAAAGCAGGAGTGGGAACACCACACAAGTTTCCTTCCAACAACAAGGAATGACTTCATTGTTGTTTTCCTAAGCATGCAAAAAAACCAAGAGGGGAAGGACATATGCAAAGGCTGCTCCCAGAATCCTTTCCCTTGCAAATTCACAAGCAGAGTGCTTTCCATCTGTTTGCAAAGAATGTCAGATAATAAATTACTATTCCACCTTCTGTGCTGGAAAACAGAACAGAAAACAGTGCCTGGAGTCCCCACCCACCCTGTCCCCCCCTTGACTGATTTTTCTTCTTTCCAAATCCAAAACCCCGGCCACGCTCCAGTAAATTCCCCCCTTTTTGGGCCAATTTTCAGCCAGATCTGGGAGGTGAGCAAGGGACAGCAGGCACCCGGTCCCCACCCACCCCTGCGGACAGCCAGGCTGTTCCCAAGCACTGCACATGATAAATTTATTAATAATCCATTTATCCAGGAATATCAAAACCTCAGCAAACAAGACACAAACGTTCTGAAAAAGAAGGGGAAAAAATGGCAGTGGGGAAAGTCAGGACATAACATAATTAGGAACTGATAATATGTAAATCGTGGAATACATGTAAATTATGGAGTTAGGAAACAATGGTATTAGGAATTAATTCAAAACCAGGTCACCTAATGCTTCCTCACCCAGGGTTAAATTAATCAATTTCTGTAAAAAATTAATGGTGCCAAGAGGAAAAATAAAAAGAGAATTAGAAAAACCCAACCCTGGCAATGTCACAGGAAGGAGTCCCAGAGACTGCAGTGAGCTGTGCCTGAGAAACATCACTGATTATCAACTGCAGGCCAAACTAACAACTGAATCCACACTTTGAGAGGGGAGAAGGGAAAACCAGCAAGAAACCCCGAAGCAGACGGAGAGAATCAGCCCATCAATCACAGCTCCGTGGGACTGAAAGCACAAACGGCTGAAGGCAGATCTCCAACGACAATAAAGTGCATTTCGGGTCCCTCCCTGCACCGCTGCAGGGCCCTGGCTGCTGAACCCCTGCAAACGGCTCCAGGCAGCTTTTGGGGAGGGGAAACACCAATTCCCCAGGGAAATGCACAGAGCTGCAGGAATCCCCCCCACAGCCCCCCAAAAAGGGCAGCTGAAGGAACCATCAACATCTACAACAGGCTGAACTCTGGGGAGTCACTGCTGTGTTTTGTATTTTATCTCTGAAAGCCTTCATCCCTCCAGCCACAGGGGCAGAAAACAGATCTTTCCAATGGAAAAGGGAAGCTGATCCCCTTGGAAAACCATTCAATTCCCAATCCCTTGCAAGGAAGACAAGGGAACAGCCAGGCTTTACTTTTGGGAGGGAGGGAGGGCTGCACGTTCTCTGCAGGAACAACTCTGGTGAGGCACCAGATTAAAACACCCACGGGTGCTGAAGTCAAGGCAGGCCAAACTGCAGCTCCCCCTCAGCTGGGAGGGAAAGCAGGTTAGAGGAGGAAAACAAGGGAGAACCAAGCCTTATTCCAGGTTTATGCCCTTGGAGCATCCCAAATGCTGAGCAGAACATCCCCTGCTCCGTGGGAGATCCGTGGTGCCTTCAAGGGGGGCGTTTGGTGGCACAGGGAGTGCAGGGAAAAGACAGAAGAGATGGAATTTCTGGATTCCTGGGATCAATCTCTGCTCTCCCACCCTGATCAGACACAGAAGGTCCTGGGGAGAATTTGGGTATCAAATTCACCAAAAGAACTCTCATGGCCATTTCTGCCCCTGGAGCTGGAGTAACGAATTATCTGCTCACCCTCCAGCAGCACCAGGCTGAAATCACTTTGCTGTTAACCAGAACTGGCTCTGTGTGACTGTAACCCACCAGGAACACTCTTTCCTTATCAGAAAGATAAGAATTTATCTTTAGCCTGGATTCTGAGATGGTTTGAGGCACAATTTTGGCAAACCCAGCTGCCTGCACCAACACTGGCCCAGCTTCTTTCCTCAACAACAGAGAATGTTCACACAAAGAGGATAAGAAAAACCAGGTATTTATTTAGAGATGTTTTCCCAGAGCTAAATATTGAAAAGATATGCTCCTGATTGGCCTACCCCAGGCAAAACTCCACTTCAGAATCTGGAGGTCAGGAAGGAAACTCTCAATGCACCCAGCAGACAAACAGGTCAATACTGAGCATTCCCATCACCTCCTTTATGGTTCCTGTTCAAAAAATAAAAGTCTCCCACTGCATTTGATGGGGTTTTTTTCATCAACAGCACAATAAATCAGTGCCATCTAGTGGAGTCCAAAATGTTAACCTGGAGCACAGCTCCCAAATCTTACCTGTCTGGAATTTCCAGCCTCTCAAAGAGCCTTTCCCTGCAGTGCAGGCAGCTGATCCAGCAAAGAGATGAGTTGAACACTGCACTTCAGTGCCCCTTCCCTTCCACACACCTGCAGGACCAACACCTGGAGCCCCAAAAACACCTCCAGCATCAGCAGGAACTCACCTTTGGAGCTCCTGAATGTGCAGCCAACAGCTCTGCACTTACACGAAATATGGGCCCAAAATCAACAGAAATGTTCAGTATAAGGGGGAAAATCCACCTTGATTGATAGGGATTTTCCAGCAGTTTAGGAACTAATAATGCATGGGGATGTTTAACACAGGGGCACCACCACATTTCATCAAATACACCCCAATTAGCACTGTGAGATTCTGTATTTCTCTGCATCAGCCCCTCTACAAGGGTACTGAGATCATTTAAGTGCTCTAGGAAAGTCAAATTTGTCCAAACAGAACAGGAGCACAAGCCACAAGTTCAATCAAAGCCTCCTCCTGCGTGGTAGTGAAATTCCAGGCTTTTAGATAAGCACAAATTGGGATTATTCCCCTTTCCATTGTTCAAATACCATCTCTGGGTTTCTGGGATTATAAAACCTAAGGCACTGTTCACACACCACTATTAAGAAAAACTCCAAAATATGAGCTATGAGTGAATTAATTGGTAACAGAATCGACCAACAAGATGTGGTCCAGATGCTGCAAGATCCCACCCCAAGTTACAAATGGAGATTAATTCCTATTAAGGCTTCCACATATCCAAGGAGAGAATTACACACCCTGTCTGTACCAAAAATCACCTTTTCCTCCCCAAACTCTGCTTCTGTGAGCTCCCACTTTAGCAAGACCCAGGGATTGATAATAATTCCCACCAGTGCTGCTGCAGTGAGGAACCCTGGTTCCCCTCCACACTGCTCCCACTTAGCTCCAACGTGGGCATCTTTAGAAATTGCCATCAAACATGGAAATGCAGATCCTCTGAAAGGCTTCAGCATCTGACGCAATGCCAGGCAGGGATATTTTTAGTTCTAATCCATTTAAAGTGCTAAATTCCAAGGGAATCAGCAGCGTTGCTTTCACTCACCACTCCAGCTGAATTCCTCTGTCCCACTACTCCCCACAACCTTCAAGGAGAAGGAGATAAGAGAAGCATTCACCTGATAAGAAAATACCTTTATCTTTGGTTTCTTTAATGCTTGGAGGTGCTTCTGCATGTGCCACTAAATAATAAATCACACACAAGCTGGTGGACAGAGGACACTGCAGGAACACATCAATAATGCAGGGCCTGAACACCCCAAACCAGTGAGGGTGGGGTTTGCTATTTTTATCTCCAGCCTGCTTTGGATGGACCCATTGAGGTTGTATGAAAAACTCCTGGGAATACACAGAAGCTTTGGAATAGGGCACTGATCACTCTCCAGACCTGCCAACGACTGCAGCTACAAAGCAGAGCCTGAAATTCAGGGCTAAACACAGCAAAAATGGTCCACGATGGCTTGGTGGTTTCATTTAAATCTAGATCCAGGCTCATAAAACAAGAATTCTTCATATAAAATTGTTTATTTTAATCAGAATAATGGGGATTTCAAAACGTGGGACTTTTATCTGCAGGTAACTGGCACATTCAGCCTTTTCCTTGGGGATTAAAAGGTATAACTAAACCAGACAGGTTATCACAAACTTCAGCACACCTATTAAAAAGCAAAATAAAAAGCTTTAATTTATTGGTATTAGATAGCACTAACAGAGACTATCCTAAAGGACAAACTTAGAGTTCTCCCATCTCCCACAAGTTATTATTTTCACATTAAAGTGATGCAAACCCACAAGCTTGTGTTTAAATAATTTATTTCTACTACTGTTTTATCAGCAAACACCAACCACTGCCATTGATAAAAGCAGAAATATCTGAAGTGTGCTTGCCCAAACACAGAAAAATCCAAGGCAAACACACTCCAGGGACTGCTCCATCACCTTCTGCTCCAAGGGCACCTTTTTCCTTTGAATATTCAATGACTCCTCAGGAAAATAATGGAAAAAGCTGCTCCAGAAATGGTGTCCTTTAAAGAAGAGCCCAATTCAAAGGGTTTGAAGTGCAGCTTTTCTCCTGAAGAGAGACTGAGTGGAAAAATATCTGAGGACTGGGTTTGTTCAATGCTTTGCTGAGGGTGCTGAGATTTGCTGGTTGCAAGCAGAGGAGATTTTTGTTTTTGCAACAGAACCTGAGTGTGAAATAGCACCAAATGCTGACAGATTGGTTTAAAGCCTCCCTGAGCTCCCCTTCAGCAGAGCTGAGAGCATCCAGCAAGGAAAAGAGCACTGTTTCTATGAATTTGCTGTGTTTTTCCCTTCCCACCCACAGCAAGCCATTAATGAGCAGCAGGTCACTTTAATTGCAGTGTGAGCAGCAAGGAAGGGCCTGGGTGGGGAAAAAAAAATACATTTCCTCTTTTAATTAAATGCCTGGATTTTCAGCAGGTGTCAGAAAGATCAGCACAAGTCATTTATTTACAAATAAATGGTCATTGTGCAGATTTCTATCGATCTTTAGTCAAGAAGCCACTTGGAATTTTCACAGGGATCCCTCAGTACCTGTGAGCAGGTGGGAAAAATTCCTGCTTGGATATTCCCTGGGACTGGATAAAAGCAGGATTTACCTCCTTGTGCCTGATACTCTGCAAAACCAAACTGCACACCAGCACAATCACAAAAAACACACTTATTTTTGCCAGGAATAAATGCATCTTAGCAACAGAAATACCAATTTCTATAGAAAAATAACTTCTATCTATGAAACAGAAATATTTCACAGCATTTCTTGCTCTAGAACTAATGCTAGCCTGAAGTGGGAAATTAAAACCACAACCAATCACTGCAGCACTACATTATTTTTGCCCATGAAGCACAAACTACTCCAAGTTTGCTTGTATTTCATGAAATATTAATTTCACGAAATATTAATTTCACAGAGAAATGGAGAAAAATTAGAGAGCAAAATGGCCAAAGTCCATCCCCAGATGAAATAAAATGGCAAAGCCAGAAGTGAATCAATGCAAAATTAAATCTCTGATGCTGCTGCTCTCCTTACAGGGGGGAAGAGAAAAAAAAAAAAAAAAAAAAAAAAAAAAAAAAAAAAAAAAAAAAAAAAAGGCAGTTCCAGACTGCCTACAATAAATCAATTTACACATCTGATTTCCTTCCTTCTTTATTTCCCAACAAACGCCAGGCAGCAGGGAATAAACACAGAGAGGCTCCCTGAGATGATGAGGAGATTAAAGGGCAGCAGGATTTGGGGAGTGTGCAGTAATTCCCTGGGGCTGCTCCCAGCCCCAGAGCACGCTGGACTTTGGGGGGATTATCTGCTGCAAACACGACTCAAACACGGCCCCATCTCTGTTCTTTTCATTCCTGCAGCATCACAAGAACTGAAGCAGCTGTTGGTTGTGTTTTGCTGAAATGTCGTGGGCGAGTGGCCGATTGACTTTCTGCCATTGTTAAATAAAAAATGCAAAATTAAGGCCTCAAAATTTATAATTAGTCAATAATGAGCGTGCATTTCGCTCACTAGATCCTGGGCTGCACAGAATCTGTGATGCACCTTAACAAATTTCAAAGGAAGTTGAAAAGTGGGGTTTTTTAAGGCTTTCAGAGCACATCCAGGCAGGCTCTAAGTGCTTGATCATAACAGTGCCCCAGCTTGCACACAATTAATATTAATGATATAAAAACAATATGAAGGCAGTTATCACTAAAGGGAAATATCCACATTGGTTGTATTTAGTATTTGCTGCTACACTTGACCTCTAAATACTGCAAGTGCAATGGGCTGTACATGAAATTATGAGGGAAATAAATGGGAATTGTCTGGCATGGATGGTTTGGGGGTTTCCTCCTGACTGCAGGGACACAGCAACACCATGAAAATCCACCCATTCCTACCCCACAACATCCACACATAAACCCAACAATTCCCACTAAAATACAGCAAAAGGAACATTTTGCAGAAAAATCCTCTCCCCGTCTTGTTGCCTTAACAGCATCACCAAAATTACACAGAAATTCCTCATGTTCACTACAAAAAAAAACCCCTGAAAATACCATTTTGAACAGAGAGAGCAACAACAAACACACCAAAAAGCTCCACTCCAGTGACTGACTTCCACAAAGACCTTTCTGAGTTAAAAACCAACCTTGGGCCAGCCTGAACATCATCATTCAAGGCTGTTCTGGCTTTCCCAGCTCCTTGGATCCCTGTTTGGAAACTGCTGCTTTACATAACCTCACTCCTCAATCTCACACTAACAGGGAACTCTCTGCCAGCTTTCTAGCAGAACAAAATAATCAAATGTAAGAAAATCTGCCCAAGGAGTTGATAAAGAGAGGAGAAGCAGAAGCAAAGAGACACCAAGGACTTCAGCAAACAGCTCAATAATATTGATTAAACACAAACACAGGATAACACCTTTGGATTTGGGGAGCACAGTGATGTTGCTTGTCTGAAATGCAGTTTTTCCTTCCAGCAAAAGGTTTTCTTCAGCACAACCAGGACCAGTTTCCACCTGTCCTCACAACACGAGCTGGTGGTTGCTCACAACCACAATCTGCAGCCCAGTTCTCCTACCCATTGTAACAAAATAAAATTCCCATTATCCTGTACTACCACATTTGTATGTAAATAAATACTTATATCTAATCTACATCTATATAATGACATAGAGATTAGATATATAGAGATATATTGATATAGATATATTGATATTGCTATAGATGTATAGACATACAGATCCAGATATAGACATTTAGATATACAGATATTTTATCTGCCCATCTTCTCCTTCAGAATACCAACCTTTCAGCCACTGAAACATCTCTACTCCCCACTGAAGTCCACGTTTCAGTATCTCAGGGATTTTTGAGACTTGTACAAAGAAAAGGACCCAAAATCTCCCCTTTTCTGGATTTTTTCACACAGGCACAGCTCATTAACACCTCACCTCACACTGCCCCAAAGCAGCAGCTGAAGTTTGATATAACATCACCAGAGGGATGCTGTGGCCTGGGAAATCCTGTTCTTCCCAAACTCACACAACCTGAGACTTCCCCAACCTTTCCCCCTTCCTTGTGTTCCCCAAAGGGATTTGAAGCCTCGAGCTTGGCCTGCTGTGATCCCAAAAGGCAAAACCAGAGAACAATCCACCAATATTTTATTTTACATCCCAATTTCCTGACAAGCCACAGAGATCTGTGGGTTTCACTGTGAATATTTGACCCACATGAAAATCCACCCATTCCTACCCCACAACATCCACACATAAGCCCAGCAATTCCCACTAAAATACAGCAAAAGGAACATTTAGCAGAAAAATCCTCTCCCCATCTTGTTGCCTTAACAGCATCACCAAAATTACACAGAAATTCCTCATGTTCACTACAAAAAGAGCCCTGCAAAAGGAAAAGCCGTCCTTGCCCAACGCGGATCCTGCCTCTGTCAGCCCTGGCACCTGAACGGAATAAAAAACCCTTTCTGAGCACAACAACCCCGACCCCAAAAGGCAAAACCACAGAACAGGTCCCCAATATTTCACTGCACAGCCCGATTTCCTGACAAGGCACAGAGATCCGTGGGTTTCACTGGCAATGTCTGACCCACAAGGAGCAGAGCGGGGCCGTCCCTGCGCACCTGAACGGAATAAAAACCCTTTCTGAGCACAACAATCCCGATCCCCCTCCTCCCCTGGGCACGCTCTGGGACTGCTCAGTGCCTGCACAATGCAAATCAGGCAGAGCTCCTTTGAAAGGGTGATTAATATGCAAGGACAGGCTGGGCTCTGCAGAGCCAGCACCGAGCATCCCCCGGCTCCGGGGTCCCCTCAATTACTGCCCGTTTTCATTTGAAACATCAGATTATGCAATAATGCCACACATGAAAGGCCAATTTGCCAATATTGTGCAAACACCACCCAACTGGCTGCTCCTCCTTTGTGCCACGGTGACACCCAGCCTTGAATATCCCAACATGGGAAGGAGCTGGGAAAAAAAAAAGGGATTTCCATTTCTGAATGCTTGGTGCACATCAGTCTCGGTGGTAAAAAGAACTGCATTTGGAACTCGCTGCACAGAACTGGAATTTTAAATAAATGTTTAGGGTTTTCTCCATGAAACAAGAACGTTTCAAATCCAACAGTTTGATTTCAGGGACAATTAACTAAATTCTGCAGGAATTGATTGCAGCTCCTGTGACAATTTAGGATTTTTTTTTTGTTGTTGAGTTGCTTGTGGGACAAGAGATATTGAACATCTGGGAAAGCCCATTCAAATTTGGAAGCAACAATTTGCTATTTCCATTGCTTAAAATCTGTATCACTTGATTTCATCATTTATCACCTGCTCAACTCCACAGCACAACCAGGGCTCTCCTCTGGAAAGGACCCTGAATTTCAAGCACTGATTCACACCAAACTCTGCCCAAAACGTAGCCTGAATATCTTACCTGACTCATTTCTTCCTCTAAACCTTCAATCACACAATTCCCCATTTCTTTACACAGATTTCCACACTCCCATCCATGTCTCTGGAGTTATACTTCAAGTTAATCAATGTGGTAAATTATAATTAACCATAAACCAGCAATAACTAATTAACATTCTTGTTTATCTTAAAGATTCAAGGGTGATAAATATCATTAATATAAACAAAGAAGGAAAAGCAAATTAAATATGCAAATAAGCTTCTATTATAACTATTTTTATAAGAGTGGAGGTAGGAAAATCACAGAATAATTAGGGCTGGAAGGGATATTTTGAGATTATCCACTCCAGGAGGGGAAGGCAGCTGCAGGAGATCACCAGGGCTCTGGTCTGGTGAGTTCTGAAGGTTCCTGGATGAAGAATCCAAAATCTCTCCACTCAACCTGCTCCAGGATTCATCCAACAACAACCAAAAAAAAGGGATTTTGGTGTGTTTTCAGATGATCAGGATCTGCTGTATTCCAGTTTGTTCTGTTCCTGGGCATTGCTGGGGAGATCCTGGTTGTCTTCACTCCTTCTCAGCAGGAATTTATCCACATCCACAACCCCTTGAGTCTTCTCTTTCCAGTCTCAGCTTCCTCTCCCACCGAAGATGCTCCAGTTGCTCTTCCAGACTCTCTCCAGTAAATCCACAGATTATTTTAGAGAGCCCAGAACTGGACCCCACACTGGGCTCAGCAGTGAGGAGCAGGTGATTTTCAGAAAATTACCCTGGCTTGCCCAATTTTAATAACAAATTGTGGAAAATACCTGATTTACTCAATGGCTGTAACAGTCTTAAAACTCAGCTATAAAGAAAACAGAAATATTTTTGTTCAAGACATGATGAGATTGATAATTCTGGAGCAATTAGAACAATCAAGAGTTTCTTTAGATGGATTTTATCCTGGCCAACAACGCCCTGGTGAAGTGATGGACATTTGTTTTAACTCCAAATAAATCAAATGGGCTCCTCATTGTAAGAAATCAGCCATTTCAATGGATTTCCCAAATATTATTCTGGTTGTACTGACCCAGCCAACTCCCAGTTTTCCCAACACCCCCTGCACCTGTCCTGTCACAAGACCTGGGATGCAAACAGAGGATGGATCAACCCCAACACGTATCCCATTACTGCTCCAGCCTAAACTGAATTTCCTTGCATCAGATTTAGGGACACAGGGCAGCAGGAACGGCTGTGGGATCAGGGCCTGCCACTCCCTGGGCTTTGTCCCCTCTGTCAGCTGCTTTCCAGCCTGGATTTCCCTGGGGACACTCAGGCTCTGACAGACCTCTGGCCCCTCTGTTACCTGGGCAGGGCAGGAGCACAGAACCCACAGAGAGCAACCACAGAGCTGAAAATCTCCCACACTTCCCAACCCCAGCTCCATTTCTGAGCACACAGAGGGAAGCTGAGATATTATTCCTCAGGCACAAACATCTCATTTTTTTAAATTCAAACCCAACAGGGCTCCCTGACTTCTGCTGCAGACATCAGATCTCCATCCTAACTGTTACTGACTTTTCAGAATCTGGATTAACTCCCCCAGCTCTGAGCATGGCTCTGTCTGACTCTACCCCACAGCTGCTGCTGCTTCTTCTTCAGAGGAATCTTCAAGCCATTTGCACTTGCTTTGCAGGATAAACCTCCCACTGTGTGCTGTTCCCCAAAATTCAGCTTTTCCAGCAGCTGCCTGCAGATCTGGAGCTCTCAGGACTGAGGCTCCTGACATCCCACATTTCTCCAAGGCAGAATTTAGCTGAAGCACCTCCAGTTCATAAATTCTTGGGTCAAAAGCTACTTCAGAAGCCAAAGCTGGAGCAGGATCCAAAAAATTCTCTGAGGGAGCTTTCAGGTGGCTTTGGGTATTTTGAAATGCATCAGCCCCTCCCCTGGACACCCCCAACTTGTTCCAGCACAAGAATTTTCATGGAATCACAGGTTGGAAAAGCCCTCCAAGGACATGGAGCCCAAGCTGGGACCAATGTCCAGCAATTCCGTGGTCACCTCAGGGATGGGGAATCCAAACCTCCCCAGAGCAGCCCCCGCTGATGTTTAACCCTTTCCATGAAGAAATTCCTCCAGAAATGGCTTTTCGTGGAACCAGAGAATCGTTCAGGTTGGAAAAGACCTTTAGGATCATCGAGTCTCACCGTCAGCCCTGCACCTCACTGAAGCCTGTCCTCAAGTGCCACGGGCACACATTTCCTGGGCCCTTCCAGGGATGGTGGCTCCAATCCCTTACCTGCCATCTATCCTGGGAAGCTCTGGAAGCTGCAGCCATCACTCTGTGGAGAGGAATTATCTGCCTTCCCATCGATGCACTGGAAACTACTGCGTTTTAAGCCACACATCTATTTTAATCTGAATTTTATCCTTGATTTTGATCCATTTTCCTTCATTCCACGCACACTCCAAACCCCAGAACCCCAGACAAACCTCCCTGCAGTGGCTGCCTGAGCCAATCCTGGAGGCAGGAGCTGGCACTGCCATTTGGTCACTTCAAAAGGCATCGTTCCTAATGAGCAGCTGCATTTCCCCGCCAGGAACTGCGGGCCCATAATGGCCCTGCTGCCAAACCCTGCTCATTTCCATCCCTGTGCGCAGCAGCCCTTTGCTCCATGCTAATGGCTTTTTCCTAAACAAAAGGAGCCACAGCCAGCCAGAGCTGACCTTCAAATTTGCTCCTGTGATGTGGATGGCTCCAAGTCTATTTGCCTGGTGGCTTTCTTTTTTTTTTTTTTTTTTTTTTTTTTTTTTTTTTTTTTTTTTTTTGGTTTGTTTTTGGTTTTTTGGGGGGAGTGTTGGGATGAAAAGCGACACGTTAATTCCTAAAAAAACATGCGCAAAGGAATCAGCCAGGAGAGAGGAGCTGCTGGGAGCCGTAGTTCCCTGCCAGACACACCCTCAGCCAAATAATTCCCATTCTCCCTGTTTATAAACAGAAGAAAAACTACAATTCCGTTTCCTCGTCGTTTTCAAAGTTCGGTATTTACGAGTGAGTTGCTCTGCTTGTTTCACATCACATTTCACATCCCTGGGAAGGGACAGAACTGGGAAATAAACAAAGACATCGTCTTGAAAAACACTGCCGTGGTAGCACCAGACACCTGAACCTTTCTCCTCCTTCCCTGCATAAAAGCCACGACACAATTCCAGAGGAAACAGCTTCTCCCAGATGCTTACAGGATTTTGGGGAAGTTCATAATACCCTTCCTTAAGTTGAACATGCTGCAAAAACTGATGCTTCCAACAGCACCCCAGAAACCCATCAAAAAACCCCCAAACTGTGCCTTTTTTTATATCACCAGGTGTGTCAAAATAACGAGAAAAACCACAGGGCGGCCTTTTAAATGAGGAAATAAACTGTGCTTTGTCTCCTCCCCGAGCTACCCCTGTGTTCCTCGCAGACTGATGGCAGCAGATGCAGGATCCCCTCCTCCTCCTCCTCCCCCAGCAATTGGTTCTGCTTCCCTGGCAGCCCGTGGAGGAAATCCATGGCATCGCCCTCCCACCCCCAACAAACAGGAAAACCCATAAACCCCCCCCATGGCACTCTCTATCCACGAGAAACCACGGCTGGGACCCACTGGCAGAGCAGTCTATCCTTAAAATACATTTCTGGAGAGGAGCCAAGAAAAGTGAAGGCACTTTCAGCCTGGAGAGCAGCCACAATCTTTAACGCTTAAAAAACCGGGTATTCATTAAGTTATTCTTATATTAAATGCCCCTAAAAAAAAACAAAACAAAAAAAAAACCTCTTGACAAACCCACATGCAAAAAAAGCCAACAACAAAAAACCAGGCCAAGAGTCAAGTTGGGAGTTTTCAAGTTCAGGTGTCAAGGGGATGGAGTTGATACAAAATCCTCTCTATTCTTTAGGAAAGCACAGTTCTCAGGATGTACATGAAAGGAGAGGAGCCATCTGCTCTGTCTATAAATCAGCTCCTAAATTATCAGAGAATGTTTTAATTTAACAGCAGACCAAATAAATCAGCACTATCCCAAGCCACAGGGATACTCACAAAATGTGGTATTATTCAAAAGACAAGGTTTGGTTGTGAACCTACCCCACAACTGTGCTCAGACAATTTTCCTCAGGGATTCCTCACTGATAAATATCTCTCTATTGCCTCCTTTTATATTTAAGCTTAGGGTTCATCTAGCAGCACAATCATACAATAAATGTAATAAAATAAATATAAATAAAAACGAATAAAACACACTTTAACTGACATCTCTGCAGCTTTCAAAGCAAAATCCCTTCTCCCCCCACCGCAGACTGGTGAGCTCAGCTGGGAAAAAAAAAAAAGGAAGGTACAAGACCAGAGCATCCTTTAGGGTGGAAAGCAGAGCTGGATGTGCTTGGTGCTGCTCTCACCATAAACACTGCTGCTGCTTTGTTCTAGCTTTTTAATATTTTATTTGGTTTTTGTGTTCTCCATTTTATGCTGATTTAACAGTTCCAGCTGTGCAGCTCCCTAGGCAGTCTCCATATTCATAATTATTATTATTGGATAAACATGTATTTGAGTGGGGCAACAGATGATACGCAGATAATTTTTCTTTTGCTTACTCCCATTTATTTCCCCTGGAAAAAAAAAAAAAAAACGAAAAAACCCCCCCAAAAAAAACCAAACCAGAAAAAAAACCAAAAAAAACCCCCAAGCCAACCGTTTTTCTTGTGCCCTCGCCCAGCTGAGAAAGGCTGTGTGAATGTGTGAGGCTGTGCAATCGCAGGGAGCAGTCTGGCAGCTCCGCACGGCTCTCAGCAGCGATGTGCAGCCACGGGGATGGGAGGGTGTGGCCGGGCCGGATCCGGAGCAGGATTCGGGGAAGCGCTGCTGGAACGGGAGCGCAACCCCTCCTTTTATCTTTTATTGCACAGACCCTCCAATAAGCACTGCTTTTTTTTTTTTTTTTTTTTTTTTTTTTTTTTTTTTTTTTTTACAAAAAGTTTTAAAAAAAAGAGAGAATCCCCCCCGAGGGAAAAAAANGGTTAAAAAGCAGAGCTTTGGCGCGGGAGAGGCGGGCACGGGTCAGGCTGGGGGCTGATGTTAAACAGGTGGCTGGGATCTGGCAGCACCCTGGGGACACTGATGGCACCGCTTCTCCGCCACGAGAGCAGAGAGAGCCCCGGCAGCGCTAATTGCTTAAGGAGATAAAAACCCTGAGCGCGGGGAGGGGTGGCGGGTATGGAGCCAGGGGATGCAACGCGGCAAGGACACACCGACAGCTCCAGGGACGGCAGCGACACGGCCACGGCCAAAGCCGGAGCCGAGAGGGGCTGCCAGCCGAACGCGCTGACAGCAGCGAGCCGGCC
>VZTR01029337.1:20936-43936 GCA_013400775.1 Chaetops frenatus | reverse complement strand
TCCGCCGCCACAAGTAGTGCCGCGCCCGGGCCCCGGGAGAGAGGGAGGGAGGGAGGGAGGGACGGAGCGGGGGTGAAATGTGGGGATTTTGTGCAGCGAATGGGCGGGTAAATAAGGAAATTGTGTGATTGTTGTTTATTGGTATGGCGGCGCTGTTAAATATTCGTGCATTGTTATTAATTATTAATAATTATCGTCACATTATTATTGTTTTCAGGGTGTTAGTAGCGCGTTGTTATTGATGACGATCATATTGTTATTATTTTCATAGTCTTATTAATTATCATTGCACAATTATTAATTATTATGGCATGATTGTTAATTATTATCACATAATTATTAATTATTATTTTCAGAGTATTATATCCCACAATTATTAATTAGTATAACATAATTATTCATTTTTATTTTCACAGTATTATTATCTCACAATTATCAATTATTATAACATAATTATTATCACATTATTATTATTTTCACAGTTATTACTATCGCATTATTATTGATTATTACCATGTTATTATTATTTTCACTGCATTACTACTATCGCATTATTATTGATTATTACCATGTTATTATTATTTTCACTGCATTACTATTATCGCATTATTATTGATTATTTTCAAATAGTTATTGATTATTATCATATTCTTATTAATTATTATTATCACATCATGATTAATTATAGTTGCATCATGATTAATTATTATTGCATTATTATCACTATTATCATTGTGGTCATCACATCATTATTAATTATTATAACATTCGTGTTAACCATAATAACATCGTTATTAAATATTACAATGTAATTATTAATAATTGTAACATTTTTAATAACGAATATGGCATTATTAATTATTACTGTATCAGAATATAAAATATTCTAATGTGTCTATACTATGCATTCTAATATTTATGTAAATATGTGTATATAATATGCATTATATAAAAACAGAGAATGTTCAATGTTTATGCAAATATGCCTGTTTAATATGTATTGCATGCTAATGAAAAGATATGTTTAATATTTATGCAAATATGGGTGTATAATATGTATTATATCCTATATAAAATATCTACATATTACATATTACACACTGTGGAAAAACACACATAATGTGTGCAGCTCGTGTCAATTACAGTGTATTATTAATAATAGAATAGTCATTATGCTACAGCATATTAATTATTATACCTTTCTGGTATACTAATTATTATAGCATATAATTAATACACCAACATACCATGTATGAATTAGGCATTGTACTGTAGAGTATAATAATAAAGTATAAAAATAGTATATCCTATGTGTATGCTACATCTATTATAACATATAGATTAATATATATATCTTATATCGATATATGCTATATATATTTATTTATAGCACACATTACATTTAATATAGATGTAATATAGAAGTTATTACTGATTGAAAGCACACCTTCCCTGCTGCCCTGGGGCCGCCTCACTTGGATTTTTCATCTGCAGAAACAGCCTTGCCCCAGCAGAGCCCAGTGCCTCTGGCTCTCCCAGTTCACACCAGTTCATCCCAGTGCCCTGCAAACCCCGTATCCCCAAAAGAGCTCTGCATCTCCCCGCTGTGCCAGCACCCAGCCAGGAAAATGCCAATAGTAATTGAATTTTTTTTCAGGTCGTGTCCGTGCCCATTTTGCAGCAGAAAGCCAACCTTGCCCTGAGATTCTTTGAGATAAAAACCTCAGGGAAAAAAACCACCTCTTTATCCTGAAAAGAACGAGCTGATTTCTACAGATGAGATCTATTTTCTCCTATCATGGAGGGTACTGAGTTTGCAGCAATTATTACCCAACTTCTGCTGATGAAATCTCCGTGAGCTTGGCCTGAAAAGAGTAACCCCAAAAGAGAACAAAGCAGAGTTTCACAACGTCTTTTTTTTTTTTTTTGATTTACATGGGCAGATAGTTTTAAATATCCCCTCTATAAATCTGAAACCATCTGAAATGGTTTATTTAAATGGAATATTGGGAAGGAATTCCTGCCTGTGCGGGTGGGGAGGCCCTGGCAGAGAAGCTGTGGCTGCCCCATCCTGGGAATGGCCACGACCAGATTGGAACAGCCTGGGATAGTGGAAAATATCCCTGTAACCTGGTAAAAATGATCTTTAGAGCATCCAGAACAAGAGATTGTGGCAGTGCTCGGGCTGTTATTGACACCATTTTTATAAACTGGGAGGTTTCCATGAAATCCCAGTCATCTCCTCCACCAAAAAAAAAAATCAACAACAGAGTAAAATACTTGCAAAGCAGGAGTATTCCTCTGTGGTAAACAATAGTCTTGGAGAGAACATTAAATCAATTAAGGCAGCTCTTTCTCCCTGCAAGCTGACATCCCCAAAAATTGGAACAGAAGGATATGTGAAGAAAGAATATTGCACACAACAAATCCCATGAATTATTGTGTGCTGTGGGGGAGCAGTTGTTTTGTGTTGGAGATATCAGCAGATCTTTATTCCTATTAAACAAGATTTTAGTCCATGATGTGGGAGTTTGAACTCCCAGGGTGAAAAGAGGGAAGAACTCACATGGAATTCAGCAGAGAAAAAAATGATCCTGAACCCCCTCCCAGCTCAGGGATAGGGCAGAAAAAAAGGACAATTTGGAGACGTCGCTTCACCTGTAGCAGAATGTCAGAAACAGGGGCTTTTCTCTTAAAAAATACTTGACAGAGCAAAGACACCAAGTGTCTAACCTGAGTTTAAGCCTCCAAGCAATTTAAAAACAAAATCATGGATTTTATGACGAAAATCCCATGGAGAAGAGTCCCAGGCATATCCAAATCAAATGAGGTTCTCCAAGTACATTACCTGACACATTTCCCTTTTTTTTTTGGCCATTAACAGAGGTTTATGGGCCGTGCCTGTACATTTCCTTTTGTTAATCTATAAAACAAAAAGGGGGAAAAAATGGCCATCAATCAATAACTGAAGTGCAAGTTTCACTTATTGACTTCACTGGGTACTTGGCATAAAAGGGAGCAGGAAATTTGAAGTTTTCTGCCACATTTTAAAGCAGCAGCAGTGGAATCTGTCAAATTAATTCCACTTCTGCTAGGCAAATATAATGAGAATGAATTTTAACTCTACAGGCACTTCACAAATATTAGACCCAGGTTTATAAGCCACAAAGCAGAGTTCTCCCTTATTTGTAGGCTCTGGAAAATGGGCAGAATTGGGGAATGCACCTCAGAATTCCCCCTGGCCAGAAAGGAGATTATTCTGTGCTCTGCAGATGTTTGTGATGATGAATAACAACACCATGCAAAAGGACCTCAGATCAATATCCTTCACAGGCAGGCAATAAAAGCAGAGACAGACCCTTGAAACATCACCCTGTTTGTCACAGATTATTTTTAAAAATCCTAATATAGAAGAAAAGCAGGAGTATCTCCTTTCCCTTGTTTAGACAACGTGGCTCACTAAGATTTTCACGTCCTCTGGTCACTCCCTAAACCACAGGGGTGAGCGTGAAGTCATCAGAACTGGAGAAATAAAATTACAGCCCAGAAATTCAGAAAGCCGGGCACTCAAACCCCCCGTGCTTTGTGTCCACACCAGCCTGGATCCTGCTTTTCTCCTGGAGCTTCTGCTTCCCACAAAGAGGGGACGGTTCCGTGCCCAGGGCTGTGAAAAGATGGATGTGGCAGCTGTTAGTCATGGAAATCTCCAGGGAAAGGGACCTGATGGCCACTGTGACTCACAGCTCACATGTCACCCAGCTGGTGGCATTCCTGGAAAGTCACCTGGCAGTTATGGGAATAAAGGAAATCTTCCATCTTGGAAGCTAAAATGTTAAATTTAATATGCACCCTTCCATGTATAAAACCATTACACGCTGCCAGTGTGCAGCAAATGTCTCATTTTAATATTTTTAACCTAGCCAGTCAACTCTGGTGCTTCAGTTCAGAGGAGAAAAGGACTCTCAGCTGAGCAAAATCACAGAAATTAGGAGGGGTGTAAAGAGTATATGAGGATTAATTGACTGTTCTCTTCCCGTGGTGTCACTGGTTTTTCTTTTAATTTAAAATATTAAGGGTATTTAAAGCACCTCCATCACCCAATGCCTCTAAATAACAGTCATCAGCATCACTAATACCTGGCTATTTTAAAAGAACAGCTGTTCTAGTTGCTGCTTTTATTTATAATAATATTAACTCCAAGCCTCACCATCACATCATGTGCATTAATGCAAGGGTAAAACCAGTGTGTGCAAAATTAGCAGAGAAGAGACCAAAACAAGAGGGTGTCTCATGGTAGCAGGCAATAAAGGATGGTTTTAATTGAAAAAAAAATCCACCCCTCGGTCTGCTTTGATTTGAAAAGGTACAAATATGCCTGGCAGGAATGTTGAAGCACATGTGGAAGTGATGAGGATTCAGCTGCACTGCCAGACCCACACTCAGCACATTCATCCCAGATTTACCTCAAGCACCAATGACCAGCACCCTCACTTAGAAACTCAATGCAGGCTCCCCAAAAGCAGAGAGTTATCCNGAAAAAAAAAAAAAAAAAAAAAAAAAAAAAAAAAAAAAGAAAAAAAAAAAGGAATTGACAACTTTTGGCTCCTGTCTTTCCTTACCACAGGGAGCTCCTTGCCAGTCAAAGCTGCAGAAGACGAATCCACTGGAGCAGAACTGGGATTTAAACTTCCCTGGGGCTGAGAGGCAGCTCACCAGGATTATGCTGATTGCCCACAAGGCAGGCAGGTAGACAGTACTGCAAGAGGAAAAGGAATAATTCCATTTTTAAATCAGCCCAAAGCAGAGCTGGGTGTTTCCCACAGCACTTTCTGGCTGTGACTGGATGGAAGGCACAGAAGAATGAAACTTGTAACAGAATCTCACTCTCTGATTCTGTGTTATGTCAGCCTCACATTTCTCTAAAAATATTGTGGAGAGGATAAAAATATGAGTAAAGGAGTGTTTCTATTTTTACATAATGGTCTTAAGATGGTGCTGAAATGCAGTGGGAAAGAAAAGGATCCTGGAAAATTCTTGCTGTTGAGGCAAAAATCCTTTTTTCTGGAACTGAATACATCCTCTGCTTTATTACCAAAGCCTGGATAGAGGCTCTGGGATTTACAATGTCCAGGTTGTTTTCAGGCAGCTTCCCAGGCACATCTGGATGTTAAAATTCAGCCATGAAACCTTTGGGCACCACGTTTGGAATTTAACCTTTGCCATGCCCAGTCTGGGGGCCCAAATTGACTCGTGAGCATCACCCAGAGCCCCCAGAGCAGCTGCTGCCCCCAGCCCTGACCAGGATTTTCAGAGCTCTGTCTCGTGGATCTCTCCTTGATTTTTTATTGCTGCTGCTCTTGTGCTCCAATGTGAATTAAAGTGATATTCAATGATCTCCTAAACACAAGATGCTGCTTCACAGACAGGTACTTCATCTAAAGGGTTCAACAATAACAGATGTGGTGGTTTTTATCTACACAGGAGGGTTGGGAGGTGTTAGGTTGGCATGAATGCCACTCCAGCCACCCAGATGGGATCAGGAGAGCATCTTCAGTGTGGCTTTAGCTCTCTCCACACAAGTCCCATCTCTGATGAGGAATTGTTGGGTGACAAATCAGCAGTTCTGGGCTGGCAGGAGTGCTGCCAGATGATGTAAGATGATGCATTTCTCTGGCAGATGTCTGCCATCTGCACAGCTGCTCCAGCCTCTCTCAGAGAAGGGCTGTGCTCATTATGGAGGGGGAAAAAAACAGCAAAACCACCTTGCTATCACTCAGGATCCTCTTTGAAGGGATGTTGGTCCCAGTCAGGCAGGACAATCAGGGACAGACACCACGTTTGGCAGTCGGGGGGGTCCCTAGGGCTCACAACTTGTCTTGATAAATCTCCTGAAGGAAAACCACATCATTACCCCTAAACAGAGCTCAGGTTGTGCAGCTTGCCCTGCACTCCAGCAGCAGCCCTGGCAAGATGTTGGAATTCAGCACAAGCCCTTCTAATTTCATATTTTTACAAGAGTTGCTTTCCCCAAGCCCTTGTTTGTTTGCATCCCCAAACTCGGTGTATTTTAACAGCAGAGCCCTTGCTCAGGACACAGCAGCCAAAACAGGCGAAACAAAGTCACCTTAGCTGAACACATTTAGGAACTTGATTTAGTGATGTGTCTTGTGCTTCCCTGTGGGAAACCTGTGGCCAAAATGAAGCTGCAAACAGAGCTCCCGAGCCTCAGCTGAAACCATGGAGCTTTTAAAAGGCCAATCCTGAAAGGAGTAGGATGGAAATAAATGCAAGAAAAATAAAATATTCCTTCCCCTCTCCCTCATGTCCTTCTCCAAAAGCTCCATTACAATAATGTGAGTAATTGAAACCTAAGCTGTGATTTGTCCTTTCAAGTGTATTTAATGTTACAAGGCTGAACTGTGGGATCCTGCCCATTCAAGATTTGTTTTTTGTTATTCCAGTTCCGGATTAGAAGGGATGTAAATATTTTCCTCCTCAAAGCCAAGCTATTCTGCAAAGATATTTTTTTTTGAATGAAAGTCACTGCCATTCCACAGCCCACACTCCCTTTGTATTTCCCTTTTTTTTAAATTTCTGAAGCCTAAAGCAGCCCCTTGGGCATGCTACCACTCAGCAGTGTGGCAGAGGGAATGACTCAGGATTCCAGGCTGATCTATATCCACCCTGCACTGCTCCCCCAGCGTGGCCAAGAGTCAGCCCCAGCCACAGCACCAGGCCATCAAACACAGCCATTTGTGCTGGGGGGAACTTTGGGAGCAGCTTTTACCTTATAAACACTCCAATTCAGCAAAGCTGTTGCACTAGGCAAAGAAATCACTGGCAATATTTCGAATTTCCATCTTATGTGTCCGACCAAGCTTCACTTCTGAGAGAATCCCACACAAAAGGGCCTTCTGGCCCTGCAGGGGAAGGATTCTGTCCCAGGGCCAGGCTGGTATTTCCTATTTTTGCTCCTGAGTTCAAAATATTCAGCAGAGGGAGCAAAACTGTTTATTTGTAGGACCTTTAAAATGCACGTGGAACACGCATTTTAAATGCAGGTGCATCTCCCTGCAGGACACTTGTTGGACACTTCAGCTGCATTTTTAAGCTCCATGAACTCCTTTTCTTCAGGGGCTCTTCTTCCTCTCACCCTGCTTCGAGCTCTGTGTGATGTCTGTGAAGCTGGTTATGCCATTTAAGGTGGAAACTCAAAAGAGAAAAGAAAACAGAAAGGTAGAGGCTCAAAAACCTCTTTAAAAGTGAGAATTATTTGATAAATCAGAGTTTGTGTTATACTGGTTTGCTTTTGGGGGAGGCTTTGCCAGCTTGTCCAGCTTGAAGACTTAAATCCACCCAAAAGCTTCCCTGTTTTGCCCTCAGTGAAGCCTTGGCTCTGCTGCTGGCAGGAAGGAGATGCTGCTGCCTCCTGACCCAGCCTGTCCCCATCCCCCTCAGCCTCCCCACCCTCCCTTTACTTTTTCCCAAAAGTACTTTCCATGGTGTCATAAAAAAAAAAAAAAATATTAAAAATAATTTCCAAATTGGGAAATCTGCATGAAAAAGAAAAACCTGTTTAATGACAGGTTCATCTTCTGCCCGCTGCCCCCATTTATGATTTAACAGCACGGAAAAAGCTGCAAACGAATTCACTGTGGCATAAAGGAACTGTGGTCTCACTGCTGGCACGGTGCAATCTTCCAAATTGTGCTCCCCATATAAATCACAGAGCAAATGGAGCAAATAAAGGGAAAACCCGATAGCAGAAGAGTCTGGTTGGTGTTTCTGTGCGGTGTTTCCAGTTCATTGAAGGGCTACACAGGGTCAGGGCTGGTGAGCTGACACTGGGCACCTTTCTGGAGCTGGGGGAGAATCACGTTTATGATCAGCCAGATGACAGCATTGTTATGTGAGATGGTTGGGGCTCTTTTCTCACTCTTTTCTGACTCCATGAGGGAAAAAAAAAATCATTTTCAGCAATAATTTATGGAATTTCCCCTGGATTTTTAGTTTGAGATCTGATTCATGTGAATTTAAGCTAAAAGGTACAACTCACCATATTTTTTTTCTTTAATGCAGCCCCACGGGTTGGGGCTCTTTACAAAACAATCTCTTGTACAGCAAGACCTGATTTCTATTTCCTTAGCTGAGGAGTAATTTTGTATTTCTGGCCTTTTTGGAGTAAAATCCCAGTTGGAAATTGGTGCTTTCCCAATAAAGAAATAGAGGCATCATTTTCCCTGCTGTCCCCTCCATCCCCAGCACCACAAAGAGCCCTTGTGAGGGCAGAGCTGGGTGTAAACAATCCCAGATGGGAGCTCCTGCACATCCCTCCCTGGAATCCTGATCCTTGAGCAAAGATGTCACTGGAAATCAAAGATCTTTTCATAAAAGGAACGGGGGGAAACCCTTAAAGGTGTTGTGTTTGTGTTTGGGGTGGCTTGGGAGGGCACTGAGAGCTCTCAGCATCACCACAGGGAGCGTTCAAGGCACTGCCCACGAGCAAATTAAGAGAGGCACAGGGTAATTACCTGGCTTGGGCCTCTGCCAGGGGAATTGTATCAACACCACACTTGTCATGTCCAACATTACGGGAGCTTTAATGCCTTTAATTTACGGTGGTGGCTCAGGAAGGGAAGAACACGGGGTTTGTTCTCACTCGGGCTGACAGCAGGGCCACAGACAGAGGCAAAAGATGGCATTGCCACCCCTACCTGAAACTCTGCAGGCCGAGAAAGGTTCCCTCCTTCTGCTGGGAGCCTCAGCCTGTGAGAATCCACAGCTCCAAAGCCTCTGCTGCCAGTGGCAGGAGAGAATTCCTGCTTTATTCTGTAAAAACCGATGAATTTATCCCTCCCCCCTGGTTTGCTGGGGGCAGGAGGTTGCAGTGGGGGCTCCCTGTCCCACTGCAGGGTAAATTCCCCACAGCAAACTGGTGACACTCAGCCCAGCCCCTGCAGTGCTGGTGGTGCCTTCCTGGGCTTCCTTAAATACAGACAACATTAAGAGAATAAAAAGCAGTTCTATTCATTGAAGGGCCTTCAGGTACATTTTGGGCAGATAAAGCCCCCCCAGGGGCTACACCCAAAAATGGACAACGGGTTTTCACACTTTTATAAGTTTGGTCCATTTGCATATTGGGGGTTCACCTTCCAAATACAGGTTCAGATAATGAAGTCATTTACCCCAAGTTTGCTCCCCACAACTCACTTTTATTAACATTTCTCAGACCCTGAGACAGTGAGTTGTTCTTGATTCCCAGGCCTGGAGAGGAATTGTTTTGTTTGACTGGAATGGGAAAGCAGCAGCTCACACTGTATGGAGTTCAGAGTCACAGACTAAAGAACTGCAGGATTACAAATGGATGAAAAATAGGGAAGATAAAATGTGAAGGCATCAGTGGAGCCCCTGGCTTTTGTTGCCCACGTTCTGCCTGCTCTGTAGAGGAGCACAGAGTGGGATGCAGGGGCAATGGCCATGGCAGAGCTGCTGGGATGGGCTGTTCCAGCTCAGCATTCCGAGCCCTCAGCACAGGGATCCAGAACCCAGCTCTGCTCTCTGCTGGGGAAGTTCTCTTCCCACCCACACAGAAATTCAGGGTACTCCAGGTCAGTCTCCTGCCTTGTGCCAGCACTGCCTGATCCCTGCAGGTGAGGCATGGAGGAAAAACCTCCTCTATTCCAGACTTGGGCATTTCCAGACCGTGCTGTGCTGCTGCAGGGTGTTCACAGAATGTGGATTTGCTGTGAATTCACACAAAATCAGGGCAGTTTTTCTCAGCTCAGACTGGCAGCCTTAAGCCTCTTCAGAAAGAACAATTTCCATGTTCTCCTCACCACAATAATAATTATTCACCTTTATTTTACGTGGTTACAGGTGGAAAAAACCAGGGCTGGGGAGCTCAGGCAGCTGGATTTCAGAGGCTGAACAGACCTGCTGGGTCCTGGTGCTCACTAATCCATCGCCTGCTGCCTTCTGCTGTGACCTTCTGCAGTTCTTCACAGTGCCCCAGCCTGTGAAATGTTCCCAGACTAATTAGCCAAAGTGTTTAATAAAGAACGGGTCTATTTCTGGTAATTTAGCAGCTCGTTTCTGATGTATGGCCTTACTGCGTGTACTCCTGAAATCAGCCATTAATTCAGGCAACACATTTGCTGGCATTGGGAAGATAATGGCTCCCAATTTCCCTTGGTTTAACCTCCTGCAAATCTGCAAGAATTTCTGCAAGAATAATTTCCATTCCAACGTTCCCTGACTGAGTTGTCTTATTTTCCAGAGAAACCAANTTGCAGCTCTGTATAAATTGAAGGGGGGGAAAAGGAGGGAAAAAAAAAAAAAAAAAAAAAAAAAAAAAAAAAAAAAAAAACCACCACAAAAATGGAACTAAAATGAAAGGTTTCGCTCTCTCAGCAGAAAGTGACAGAGGCCAACTTGGAAAAGTCCAGGATTTGTTACAAGCAAGCTGCATCCTGGCAGTAAAACCCAATTCCAAACAGTTGCCTGAGCCAGAACTTTGCTGTGTTACTGTGGGGGTGCTCAGAGCAGAAAATTGGTCGGATTTACCACAGCCACACAAAAAGTGACTGAAAGCAGCTGCACCCGAGGGCTCTGCCATTCCAGCTCCCACAATGAAGCTGGGATGGGGCAAGATCCCACCCAGCCCCTGGGGCTGTGTAAATCTGAATGTGGGGGTAGCTCAAAGTGTTTTGGGGTGAACAAAAAAACTCCCACTGCCTTGGTGGAGCTCTGGGCTCCACTGAAGCTGCCAGGATGCTCTGCTGTGGGAAAAATGGGCATTGCTGCTGCTGGAATCTCCTCATGAAGGTACTGAAACTATTTCCCATCCTTCCTCCTTGCTGCAGAGCCCTTTTTAGGAGCCGTGGTTTGCCTTTCCTGTTGTGTTTTTTGCTGATTTATGCCCTGGCACGTCTATGAATCCCCAAATTGGTGCTTTCTCCTGGAAAATAACTTTGGAATAATCAGAATTCGTGTCTCCCAGTGAGCCCACACCTGAGTGGGCTGGCCAGGGATGCTCTGGGGGAGGCCTCAGGGTCTTTGCACTTGGGATTTGGAACTCACTGGCAGGAAGGGCAATGGCAAAAGCAGCCAAGCAGCAGCTTGAAAATGAAAAGAAAGAGCTACAGACCCTGCAGGGGTTAAGGGATTCTCAAAAGAAAGAAGAAAACTGGGACTTTACATTTACAGCCTATTGTGTCCTTGTTGTTATCTGTGAGGGAAAAGAATATCCATTAAAATTTGGAGGTGGGAGATAAATAAATGCAATTATATTTCTGGATATCAGCAGCAAACTCCTGACAAAGTTCCAACGTTGTTTTGGTG
The DNA here is from genome assembly GCA_013400775.1 of Chaetops frenatus. Classification (NCBI taxonomy): domain Eukaryota; kingdom Metazoa; phylum Chordata; class Aves; order Passeriformes; family Picathartidae; genus Chaetops; species Chaetops frenatus. The sequence goes on along the minus strand of VZTR01029337.1, from coordinate 32,596 downwards.
CTGGGGATTAGCTGATACTGTGAAAAAACAAGGCTGAAATAAGGAAACCTTTAACTGACAAAACACAGGCTTTCCCTTTCTGCTGCTACCAAATGTTTGGGGATAAAGGGTGTAAACTGTGATTAGGAAGCAAAATATTTGGCTCAGAGCAGGTTTGAAATTTACCAAAGACACGGGTGAAAGTTGGAGTGTTTGAGTGTGACTGGCGATTATGTCCTGGTCAGTAATTACAGCCTTTGTGCCTGACAAAACACTGAAATGCCATTAAATCCTGAGATTTAAGATGGACTGGGCCAGCTCTCCCATCCTGTTCATCATCTGGAAGCACCTGCAGGTTAGAAAAAAAAAAGATCCTCTCTAGAGAAAAACCCCCAGCAGCACCTGGGCTCGGAGTTCTCTCAGAAGAGAGGCTTTTTTTCCCTTTTTTTTTTAATAATGTTTGCATTTCAGTTGTGGTTTCTTTTGATGAGTTCATTTGTGTGGTTTGTCTGATTGTGAGGCATTCCTCCTCTGAAAGAACATAAATATTTACAGAGCACCCTACATCAGAAATGTCTTTTGTAGCGAGATTCCATCACTTGCAGCCTGCAAGGAAAACTTGCAATTAGCAGTGACGGGTGGCTGGCATTTGCATCCAGGAGACAAATCCAATTTACTGGGTTTGATAGCACCAGCATTGGAGGTTTTTTTTTCAGGAAAACGTGGAGCTTTCCTATTGTTAAAAGGCAATTTTGGCCTAAATTCCCAGTTGTGATCAGGCAGTGAGAGGATATAAAAGCGAGCTCAGTAAAAAACGTCCTGGCTTTGATTTGGTTCCAAAGCGTGGCAGCTGATGGGACAAAGGGAACACCTGCAGGAGCCCATCCCTGGGGAATCCACCAACTTCTGAGGGAGCTCCAAAGCCTGCTGGCTCCAATTCCTGCTCCTCCTGCCACAACAAAACCACCCGGCTGTGGTGACAGCAGCTCCATCCTCGCTCAGCCCCTTCCCAAGCCAAGCTTTTCCCACCAGGAGTCCTTTACAAACCCAAATCTTTCAGGGACAGGGATGCAGCGCTCCCTTCATGCCTCTGTTTCTCCAAATCTCTCTTCCCATGTCCCCATCCCATCTTACTGTCACGGGAAATGCTCGGTTTGGAGGTTTGCCGTGCCCATCCCTGGAGGTGTCCCAGGAAGGCCTGGATGTGGCACTCGGAGCTCTGGGCTGGGGACAAGGTGGACATTGGGCACAGCTGGGACTTGAGGGCTTTTCCGACCTCAGAGGTACTGAAATTCCATGGAAAAGTGGTGGTTTAACCCAGCAGGGATGAAGGCTGGAGAGCAGCCGGGCCAGGCCCAGCACAGGCCTTGCTGTTGCCATGGCGATGTGGCACCGCTCTCACAGCTCAGGTCCAGCTCAGCTGGGCTAAATTCAGGGCTTTTTTGCTCAGATTGGGATGTTCTGCTACCAGAGCCTGTGGGATCTGCTCGTGTGGGGTGGCTGTTTCACAGGGAGAGGCAGGAAGGGCACCCACGGCTGGAGACAGCAGCACTTCCAGGGCATCCTCCCCCTCTCCAGGGTGATCCCGGAGTTCCTGTCCTGTAATTCATTAACTTAGGGGTAATGAGAGCACCTTCTGGTAATTCCATTGTTCCTTGTCTTTGGCCAAGCAGGAAAATTCCAGCAGCATCTTTCCTTAGTATTCCAGTGCTCTGCCATATTCCTGTTGCTGGGTTGTGATTTCACCAATGGCATCATTTAAATTGGAGAAAGCCCCTAAAATCAAATTCTGCCAGCACTGCCAATGTCCCCAGGTGCCACATCCACATCCTTTTAAGCCCCTCCAAGGATGGGGACCCCCACACTGCCCCGGGCAGGCTGTTGACCCACAGTACCTATTGGGAAATATCCTCAGCTCTACTGAGCACATTTCCTGCCTGGTTTTTTTGGGTCTTTCTCCTCAGGGAGTGCTGTGGATGAGAGGTTTCCCTGCAGGCTCCCCAAGCTGTTGGGTTGTGCAGAGCACAAGGATCTGACACGGATACACAGCAGGGAGGTGAAGCTGAACTTCCCCCATGTGGAGATAAACCCGTGTGCACACGGAGCAGCGAGCCAAGGTTCCCTTCCAGGGATGAAATAAAACCATTTTGTGCCTCTGGTTTCTGGCTAACAGACAGTGCCCCTTCCCACTGCTCTCTGGATCATGAAATTCCTGATTTCCATGGGCAGAGCTGCCCTTGCAGAGGCGGTCATGGCACAGCTCTCCTGCTGATCCGTGACTGACCCTGGGAGCAGAATTCCTCCTTCCCACAGCCCCTGAGCACTGAGCTGGGGTGGAGGCATGGCTGGGGCTGGATTTCCTCCCTGCTTGTGGCCTGGCAGCCCTGCAGGAGCTGGTGGGGGCTGCCGGGGTGACCCAGCCTGCAGAGTTCCACAATTCATGGAGGAAAGATGGAAATATTGACAGGAAACCAGACAGGATCTTTTATCACAGAATCATGGGATGGGTTGGGTTGGAAAGGACCTTAAATCTCATCCTGCCACAGTCAGGGACACCAGGGTCCTCCAAGCCCCATCCAAGCTGGCCTTGGACACTTTCAGGGATCCAGGGGCTGCCACAGCTTCTCTGGGAAATCCATCTCACTCCTCACCCTCCCAGGGAAGGATTTTCCCCTAATATTTCATACTTTTAAAAACACCTAATTACTGAACTGAAGAGTATTGATCCCAAAACTGAGTGTTTAAGGGACAAACCTTGAAATGCTTAGAAATGAGAGTTAAGCAATGCCTGGTTTCTGTGCCAGGCGTGTTCCCAGTGGGACACAGCACACTCTGCTCCCTGTCCTGTGCAGCAGTGTCACCACTGGAAGCAGCACAGGCTCTGCCAGTCACTGATATTGCCCTGCTCTGTTCCCTCACTGCCTCCTGCTTCCCAACATCACTTCCCTGCCTTGGCTGCAGCCTGTGGTTCTGGTACTCTGCCCTCTGGAGCCTTCTGGCTCTGCCCATGGCAAAATCAACCCAAATCCCCTCCTGTCCCTGCTGCTGGGGGTGCAGGGAGCCTTTTTTGCACAAGGTGCTGCACTCCTGCTCAGAACCCAGCCAAAAGTTCAGGGAGGCTGTCAGCTCCTTCCTTGCCAGAGTTCAAACGTGGGCTAAAGGAGTGCAGGGCCTTTCCAGCACCCATCAGGCTGAATTACAGTGACACACTGATGCATCCTCCTGCTGGGAGCTGGGTTGGTTTTCCTCCCGTCAGCACTCTGCACATTTCAGTCCCCTTTCAGTCCTGTGTCCTTCAGACAGTGCCCTGCATCTCCTGCCTGCCAGCTCAGGTTTAAATGCTCTGCAGGTCTCCTTCTCCTGGGACAAGGGGTCACCAATCCCCTGAGGAAATTCTCAGCGCTGCAGTCAAGCAGGAAGCTTGGAAAAAGCTTGGGGGAAAGAGACAATTTTCTCCTTGCTGTCCACCCACCTGGCCCAGCAGGGCAAAGAGGATTTGGTATCGTGTGGGTGTGAGGAATGCGTGGCCAGGAAAACAAACACGGTCTGGTGATGAAAGCCCACACTGGAGGGACCCGGGGGGACAGGGGACACACGGGGCTCTGGGAAGGGAAGTGGGAGCTGGCTCCTGTTCCTGGCCACTGCTCTGCTGTGTGACCTGGAGCAAATCCCATCTCCTTTCTGTGCCTTTTCTCCCCGGGTGTCAAGTGGGACGCTGGCCCTGCCCGGGTTCCCAGGCAGGGAGAAAGGCAGGCTCAGAGCTTTCCCATGTCACAGCCCCCCTTGGCAGCCAGTTCCTGGGACACAGGGACAGCCCCTGGGCAGCACAGCAAGGAGCTGGGCCATGGCACAGAGAGGGGATGGGGCCTCACAGGAGCTGGATGCTTTTCCAGAGGCAGAGCTGGGGTGGGATGCTGACCCCAGCCAGGCTCCCGGGGCACCGCGGGCTCTGTCACTGCTGCCAGCTCTGCTCTTGCCTTGGCACCTGCTCACCGCCCACCCCAGAGGTACCAAAGAAGAGGCAGAAACTCTCAGAAGGCCCTGATGCCCTCCCAGGAGGACTTCACAAAGCTTTTCAGAGCACCAACAAAGCGTTTTTGCCACAAGCAGCTCCGAGCTCTGAAGTTCCTCTTCCCTGCCACATCTGAGCTGCTTTGCTGGCGTGCTGGGCAAACTCACCTGGAGCTGCAGGTGTGCCCAGGTGTTCTCAGGGCAGTGGCAGCTCGTGCTGAGGTGTCTCTGTGTCTCAGGGAGCCTCTGTCAGGGCTGGGCTTCAGAGAGAGCCCCAGGGAAAGCTGCAGCCACGCCGAGAGCAGCACAAACCACAACAAGCCCTGCCAAGCAGCGGCGGGGGGAGGAAAAGCTCCCGGATTTTGGAGCAGGAAAAGTGGCAGGGCTTGGAGGGGAAGCACAGGCAGTGGTGTGGGGATGCAGAGCTGTTTACACGCACTCCTGATGGGTGGGAGGGCTGACACCCGAGCTGCTGGAGGGGAAGGTGTCTGGCAGCGAGGATAACACAGCTGGGGAGAAATCACTGCTGCTCTGGAGAACCAAAGGAGTGCAGCTCTCTGTTTGCAAGAAATAAACACATAAATGACCAGCAGAGCTGTGTAGGACCTGGAGGAATGTGTGTGCCCCCTCAGAGAGCAGCTCTGGACAATATTCCCAAAGCTGTAGGTGCCATAATGGGCATTACTGAGCTGGGAGAGGCTGAGCAGTGCCAAGCTTTGCAGGAAACACCTGAGAAAGCAGCAGGAAAATCCATGGAGAAGATGGAGATGTGGGAGTGCTCAGCCTTGTGGTGGTGACCCACTTAATCCTCCACACCTTAAATGGTTCAAATATTTGACCAATGACTCCCCCACACCTTTCGGGCTTGGGCTGTTTTTCATCTCCACAGGGAAATGCTGATTTGATAAAGGTTTATTTTCCTTGCCTGGCAGAGAGTTTCCATGGGAAAACAGCCCAGCTGCCTTCTGCAAGCTGAGATGGGCACAAGGAACTCAAGCCCAGGAGAGTTTGGGGCAGTTCTGAGGGGCAGAGAGGAGCCTTCCTCTGGAAATGCTTTTTCTGGACCCAAATCCCTGCTGTGCTCCCAGCCATCCATCCCCTGGCTGGCACTGGGATCCCATTTTCTGCCAAGGAGTCCAGAGCATCCCTCTTCCCCTCCTGCCTGAGGAAGCAGCAGGGAGATCCATCTTGCCTTCTCCTTAGCTGTGCTTTATAGCACCAATACTCACCTCTCCATGGCTGTGTTTTAATTGCCTCTCCCCCCACCTGATAAATGCAAAGCTCGCAGAACCCGTTCAGGGAGGAAAAAAAAACAAAGGACTGGCAATAAAAATGGCTTTTTCTAATGTATTCTTCCTCACAGACACTCCTGGCCTGCCAGAACTCATCTCTCAGAGCAGGGATTCAGATCATGCACACCTGATCAGCTGGGGAAGGAATAAATAATAACAGCAATAATAATTTGCAATTACTTCCCAAGGTAATTTAGTTTTTTAAAGAGGAGCTCCAAGTACCTTTCCTTGTTCCTGCAGAGGCTGTGACCCAGGCCCAGCGGGACTGGGAGGATTTAATTGTGGCACTGAGTAATTTCTCTGATGTGGAGCACGAGGAGCTGAAGTGGAGCAGGCTGGCAGATTTGTCTCAGGACCTTGCTGACATTCAGCTCATGAGAAGAATTGTGGAACAGGAGGGTGAATTTTTACCTTTTCAGCTCTCACCTTCACTGGTTTGAAGCCCCATCCTGCAGGTTCCTGCCCAGGTAGGGGCCAGCAGTAAAATTGCCTCTTTCCTGCCTTTTGAGAAGGAGCAAAGCAGGTGCTTCATTACTGACATCTGATGGGAGTTTGGGGAAGGATGAGGCTTCCCCCCTCCTTTGTTTTTCACTTTCCTATTCAGCAGAGGAAGCAGAATTGGTCTCAGAGGCATTAAAACCTAAAAGATTTGATACCTAGGGCTGCAATGGCACCAACAACCACTGCTTGAGCCCTGTCTTGAATTAAATTCGGGGTTTGGCTTCTGTACTGAGCCAGAAATGAGGGAAACCTCTCCTTTTAGGGGATTAGATGGAGAAGTCTGACAGGACCTCCTGATTTAAGACCACTGACCTTCTCTTATTCCTCAACGTGGCTGCAGCAGAGACCAATCAATTCAGTTTTTATATGAACTGACTTTGCATCTCTCTTGATTTGATTGCATTTCTCTATTAAAATGGAGCATATCAACAAGATAAAATGAAACACTTGTTTTACAGATGCCAAGCTAAAGTTTCCATGCAGCCAAATCCCAGCCCAGGGAAGATTGGGAATGTCTGGGGGAGAGGGTTTAAATATCAGTGCAAACATGTCCTAGAGTTTTTCTAAATATCTGAAATACAAAAATCCTCCTGAAGTGCTCTGGATTTCTTCCTCCTATCAGAAATGAACACTCTTTGCCTGCTGAATGTTGCTCTGGCTCTGTTTTGTGCAGGACACACATTTCCCCCAGGTGAACGCCAGGAACTGCTCCCTGTGTGTGTGAAACAGGACAAATTCCCCCCTCCCTTTTCACATTTGAGAAGTTCCTCCTGTGCTGGGGGCTCAGAACTGGTCCCTGCTGAAGGACTGGGTGTGTTTGAAGTTTGACAGATTCACTTGTGCCTGTGTTTTTCAGTCCTGAGGAGGAGCTGGACAAACTGCAGAGCCAATAATTCCTCCTCCCTTCAGAGCCTCGTGAGAGCTCCCAGCTGCCATCAGACATTCCCTGGGGAGCACAAGGACCCTGCCCCATGGTGACTTCAGATTTATTTCGTATTCATGAGAGAAAGGTGGGAGGGCAGCAGAGAAACTGGGCTGCCAAAAATTGGGGAGGGAAGAGACATGAGGAGTAAATTCCACACCTTTCATGTGAATATTCAGCCCTTTCTTCAGCAGCATCAGGGATCTTGGCAGGTTATCAGATGATAAATGTCATTTCTAGATCGACAGATGACTACAGTTCACTCTCTGCACTCTGCTGACCCACAGCAGCTGAAAATTCAAGGCAGCTGTTCCTGCTGAGCCTCGCTCCCCTCTCTGTTCCCTCCACATCCTCATCACCCACTCTGACTCCTTGCTCTGCCCAGGATCCTCCTTTCCCTTCCCTGCTCTGTGGCCCAGTTTGCAGCACTATTTTTGAGAGCAAGCCCCACTCCACTCCCACGTTGGGCTGGATTAAGAGCTTGTAATTGCTGCTGCCTGAAACTCCTGGTTAAGGAGCTGCCCAGAGCAGGTTTAATCAAGGCAGCAGCAGCTGCCTGGCTTCGGGAAGGCTCCGGTGGTGACAACAAGCAGTGGCAGCTGGGGACACATCCTGCTACCTGGGGGCTCTCAGGGCACAGCAGATGAGAAAACAACGCTGCTCCCCATGGAACTGCTGTCCCAGGGGAGCCTGAGCTGGTGCTGGGGTTTTTTATCCTGTGCTTCCCTCCCAGGAGTGAAGAGCCCTGCCAGCATCACTCCACGTGCTCCCCCAGGCTCTGCCAGGACACAGCAGACTCCACGGAGGAGGGATTTGGCCACAAACACTCCCTCGGATTTTCCTGGAAGGAAAGAAAGGAAAAAAAATATTAAAATGTTCTCATTCTAAATCTGCAGCTCTCAGAGGTTTGGAAGCCTCCCACTTGTGATTTCTGCAGAGTTCCTCCTGCTCTCTGTGCTGCCAGGCTGGGAAGGGGCTGTGCAAACTCCCCCAAATTCCTGCATGGAGAGCCCTCAGCATCCCCAGAGCCCCTGATGGTCCTGTCCCCTCCCTGCCAGCTCTGCCAGCCCTGCCACTCTCTCCTTTCCTGGGGATAGTTCCCAGAAACTGGGAATCAGCCAAGCTGTCCGTGGGGTTTGTGCAGGGCAGGAGCAGCAGGATCTGCTGCAGCAGCAGTGGAAGTGCTGTGCCAACACTGAGGCAGCACAAGGGACCTCTGGGACACAATTCCTTCCTCAGGGACTCCTGAATCAATCTCCGAGCAGGGAATGGGAGAAGGGAGAGCTCACCCCCTTCCCCAGTGATTTCTGCCTTCTCCATCCCTTGTTTGATCCTTCCTCTGCAAGGATTTTTTGGCAGTTGCAATCAGGATTTGTAACTTTAATTTTTGCCGGTTGCTGCTGCTCAGTGTCTGTCTCCAGAGCAACCCTCAGTTTCTGTGTGGCTCCAAGTCCAGGTCTCTTGGCCAGCAACGCAGAGAGCCCCAGGAATCTCTGTTCCTTCCCTCTTGGAAGGGGGCACGAAGTGAAGGAATCCCAAAGCCTGAGCTGGGGATGGAAGTGCTGCTTTCACACCCTGTGCAAACAAGCTGTGGAACTCCTCACAGCGAGTCCAGAATCCGGCAGATTTGGCAAGACAGCTGAGACAACCCCACGTCTGAGGTATTTAATGTCCTGTTTAAAAACAGCATCTGCCTTCCAGCAGCTCTGAGCAGACTCCTCGTGCAGAATCTGTTCTCTCACACCCCTCCAGAATGAGGCTTCTGGTCCTTTTCCCTGGGCAGAGGATCTGGGCTGGGCTGGCTCCAGAGGGTCTTGGTTTGAGACCACCATCCCACCTTACCCCCCCAAAAAATCTCCTTCATTTGCTTTAAAGAATGTTTAAATAATAATGTTGGTTTTTGTAGGAAAAACAAGGTAAGGACACTCTGGGAAGCTCCATCAGGTGGATGGAACACGCAAAACTTCCCATCAGTTTTTGCCAATAACAAACCTGTCAAAGCACTGAAAAAGGCTCAGCAATTGAGACTGCCATGGAAGAGTTTTAAGAAGGGAAAAATGCGTTTGGAACGATGAGATCTCCATTTGAAGATTTTGGGGTGGGATTTCTGCAACTGGGCAATTTGCACGTGGAATTATTTCTACTCCCCAAAAAGAAAAGCGCTGTTTTCCTCCTCTCCCGGCCTGTGTCCCTCCCTGCTCTGCTTTGCTGAGGCACAGCTCACAGCAGCTCACAGCAGCAGCTCCCTGGGAAGGCAGAGCAGATTTTCAGTGTCCGAGCACATTTGGGTGAGCAGGGAGGCAGGAGAGGGAGCATCTCCTTGATGGGGCTGCTCAGCAGAGAAAACGCTCAGGGCCAGAGGAGCCTCGGAGCCAGTGACACCCAGACAGGGGCTGGGGGCAGGAGAATCCTCCTGGAGACGCCTCTGCAATGGACTTGGCAGCTCCTGAGGCCAGGATGGGAGAGCTGGGGCCAGCACCGTGTGGGGACAGCCAGGTGTGCTCGGCTCAGAGGGATTTTCTTGCTCTGATTCATTTTATGTTGAGTTGGGAATAAACGGAGCCGGTCCCGCTTCAGCACGGGCCTGTTGGAATGGCAAATCCACAGGGAGAGCAGCTCTGCCCAGGCTGGCTTTTTGGGGAAAAACAACAAACATCAGGAGAAGTTGGTACCACTTCTGGTCCAAACCTTTCTCATCCAGCAAAACTCAAATCAGACCCGTGGTGAAATTCCTCCCAAAATGCTGTGAGGTTCCCTCTGGAAGGAAACCTGTCCGAGCTGCAAGGATTGCTTGGATTAGGAACAGTCTGACTTTGAAGCAGCCCCCAGTCTTCCTGGTTTGGAAAGATGAGGATCTCAATATTCACTAATTAACCTATTAGTTTTAATTAGATACCACCACAGCCACTTATTTCCTAATCTGGAGAATGAGCATTCCAGATGCAAAGGGGATGATTACTTTTTCTCTCAGTCCTTTTTTTTCTTTTCTTCCCTTATTTCTTTTTCTGCTTGGCGAAATGTTTAAATGCCTTGTCAACACAGGAGAAACACAGGGAGGAAAAAAAGGGACACGATGAAAGATTAAGGAAAATGGAGAAGATTAACAAAGCTTGATAGGCAGGCAATTAAAATCGAAGTGAAGGATCGTTAGTATTCATTACAAGAAAACACGGGCAGGGAGGATTGTGCAGCTGCTGGAAATCCCCAGGATCTGACTGGGGAGAGAAGTCATCCCAAAAACCCACTTGCTCTTTTGGCTGCTGAAGTTTCCCCTGGCAGTTAAGTGGATTAGCTGCTTTTTGTTGCCTCTTCACCCTTCAAGCCTTATCTGGGCTAAAGAGTGTTTGAAAGGCCTCTGAAATGAGGTTCTTGTCAGGCTTTCAGGGAGGTGAGATGTTTAAGAAGTGCCAGGGACCGAGCGCACCCAGGCCAGGCACGGGGGGCCAGGCAGCGCCTCTGCCGCAGCACAAAGGCAGGCAGGGAACAGAGAGGGGAACAGAACCTTCTCGGCTCTCAGGGCCCCAGGTACTGGCAAAGAAACCAAAGGCACAGGAGGAGGAATAGAGGAGGCTGAAAGGCAAGACAAGATTCCAAGAGCCTGGGAGAGGAATCCGTGGGAAAAGGGAACGAGGAGTGGGCTGGGAGCTGATCCCTGCAGCCACCTGCAGATCCCAGAGGAGAGTCCCAGGGGCAAATCCCACACCCAAAGAGCCCCCAGGACCATCAGACTCCATGGAAACCCCCCCCAGCTGCAGCAGGGCACGGGAACAGCAATTTCAAACAAGATACCTTGAACATGAGCTTTAAAGTGCCTGAAAAAGCCTCTCAGGATGTCCTGAAATATCTTGAAAGCACAGCAAAGTTGTTCTCAACCAACATCTTCCAAGGTACCATAAATCAGAGGATTGGGAGAGTTTGGATCACTTCTTTCAGAGGGAAGAAGTCAAATCTGATCTGTTGAGGAAAAATGAAGCACATTAATTAATCCTTTGGGCTTCCTGTAGGCTCCTGGAAGTCTCTGGATGCAGAAAGAGGGATTTATAAACTTGTTTTTAATAGTTATGGGTGTGAGAAGAGGAATATCCATCTGGTGTCACTTCCATCCCTAGGACACCATCAGCAATTTTCTGGCACCCAATTAACTTCAGCAAGCTTGTTAATCACCAAACTTGTTAATCACCAGACAAGTGATAACCACCTACAACAGAGTGCTTGAACACAGAGATGTGGGCAGGAAAGACTTCCCAAAGCTTTCTGGCTCCTTTCCTGCCCTGAACTTGTGGCCCCTAAGACTCTGCTGCTGGGAGAGAAAAAAAAAAAATCCTGCTTTCTACCCCGAGAAAAACCCCAAACCAGGGCAGGAACTGCTCCCTCGCAGTCTGGGCAGCCAGGAGATTTCTGACAGCGCTGTCAGTCCCAGCCTGACCCCCCTGGGCCTCAGCTTTCCCTGCCTTTAATTGGGGAATCTTCCAGCCCAGGCATTGATTCGCTTCTGGGGAGCTCCAGGCTCTTCCCTTTCATGTTGATAATCTGAGATCTGACAGATTAGGGGGATTATTTAGGGCTGGAGCCCCAATTAATGATGCTGCTGAGGGGCAGAGCAGAGATGAAAACTACCCCTGGCTTTTCATCTCCCTGTTGTAAACACAAACTCTGCTCTAGGAGGGATCTTGGAAGGGAGGCACAGCCTGGACCAAGCCCTGGAGCTGAGGGGCACTTCAGCTGTAAGCAGAGGATGAAAGGCTTTGGGAAAGGGGCAGGTGTCAATCCCACACAAAACCTGCATTATTCCTGCTCCCCACTGATGCTGCAGGTCGTGTTCACCCCCTCTCCTTTCCCAGGAACTCCCTTGGAAGATTCCCCTTTTACAGAACCTTCCTGCCAGGAGGGCTGTGACAAACAGCAGGACACAGACACGGCTCTTCCACGTTCGGTTTGGGGGTTTTCTTTTTAGT
>VZTR01029331.1:0-10372 GCA_013400775.1 Chaetops frenatus | reverse complement strand
TCAGGACCTGGGTAAATTTAGTCCTTTTATAAAGGACAAATTTAAAATAAGCAAGAATCAGACATAAAACACAACATGTAAATTCTAGTATAACATGGAACTGCAGGCCAGTGAATTCAAAAAACTTGTAGTGGATGCTGCAAAGTATGAAAGATTATACTAAAAAGTCCATAGGAATGAGGAAGAAAGCATTGCCATCACTATCACCATCATCCTCCTGGTGAAGAGCTCCAAAAGCTGATGACTCAGCCTTCCTTCTTGTTGAGGAAGAGTACAATCATCAGTCTTAGATACACTGAAACTGGAGGGGTACTTAAAGGATGAGAATAAAAACAGATACAGAAATTAATACAAATTTCCCATCCTGATCAAGAATTCCATTCATTACAAAAACGGCTGTTCCTTTTCCACAGAATATTGCATTTTTGCTAAAACATTTAGAAAAATGAATAATTTTCCAAAACTCTTAAAAACATTTAACAAAAATATTTGCAATACTCCTGGAATGAGTCCAGCAGAGGTCTAAATGTTTAAGGGCAAAGATTTTTAGGGGAGACGGGACCACCTCTCTTATAAGAGCTCAAAGCTGAGAAGACTGAGAAGGGGCCTTGTCAATGTCTAGAAGTATTTGAAGGGAGATTGCCAAAAGGGTGGAGCCAGGCTCTTCCTGGTGCTTCCAAACAATAGAACAAGGGGCAATGGCCAGAATCTGATACACAGAAAGTTCCATCTGAATATGAGAAAGAACTTCTTTACTCTAGATGTGGAAGAGCACTGAACAGATGGCTCAGAGAGGTTGTGGATTTTCCCTCACTGGAGATAATTCAAGACCCATCTGGTCCCAATCTTGCGCAATGTGCCCACCCAGGATAACTGCCTGAGCAGCAGGGTTGATGACCAACTGTGTTACCTCCCAACCCTATGCACTCTGTGATTTTCTTAGTCAGCCTTTGCTTATGCACTATGCCGTCAGAATAACCATGAAGAACTTTAAAAAAACCTTAGAAATTTTTCTGTCTGTATCCTCAGTGTACATATTTACTTCCAAGTTTTTCATCTAAGCAATTTTTTTAATCAATACAAACGAGGAACATCTAATATGTGATCCATCTATATCTTAAATTGATCAATTATATTGTACCAGGAAAATGTCTACTTTTTGTTAAAATAGATTTCATAAAAAATACAACCAAATAAAACTCCCAAGTATTTTGGCATTGCAGACAATTACAATGATGAGAGATGACTTAACCAGTGTATGTGCACTGTGAACACGTGCAAGGAGTAATGGTCATAAATATTGTATCATTACAGACAGCCAGTGGCAGTTCACATGTAGTGTTTTAATTTGAAGGCTTGGAAGTTTGTGACTGTAGAGAGAGGTTTCAATTTTTCTGTTTTAGCCTAAGTGTATACACTAAATAGTCTCTGAGCACTAAGTTTTCTGGTGTATACATATATTAACTGGATTCTTGCATTCTCAAAGGAGCTCCTTTCTTGATCAAATTTAATCCTTATAAACCCAAAAACCCAGTGTATAAATTGGTGAGGTGCCAGGGAACAGCATATGAAAAATCAGAAAAACCTCTCACACCAAATTTTAGAGCAGGGACACCTATAGCTTAATTAGTCATCCTAGGTGCTCTTTTGAGACAATGGAAAGAAATAGGTGTTTTTAGGCTTCTTCTTACTCTAAAGTATATGTTTGAAATAGGTTAATTGAATCTTAGCCCACAAGACGTATTTAATTCCTCTTTAAACTACAAAGAATATGTAATGTGACCACTAAGAAGTGGAAATTTACATTGTAGATGGCTGAAGACATTCTAGATGAATACTGTTAATCTCCACTTCCAATCCATTCCAAAAACTTTTCCACAGTTTCTGCAGTGAACAGACAAATAGCATCTTGCTAGGCTGTGCTTACAGGTGATAGGATTTTTCACTTGCTGCCTCCATTTTTGTGCCTTTTTTCAAAGGCTAGATTTAAAAGCCAACTTTTTCTATTAATATGTTCTACTATAAAATCAGTTTAATTTAGAAAATTTAAAACTAAAAAATTATTAAGGAGGAAAATAAGCATAAAAGTACTTTGTTGATTTTGTAAAGAAGGAAAGATTGAAACAAAGTGCAGTAAAAAAAGAATCCAGGTATCATCAGAGTACAAATGACTCCTCTTTAAAAAGAGAAAATATATTAACTGATGCTTATAAAACTATATCATGTATATAAAGAAAATAACTTAATATTGCTGAAAATGTTGTATGCTCAAGAAAGGAAATCATATAAAAAAATTAGAATTTTCCTTTGAAATATTTCTTTAACCATGCAACCATAACAACAGTAACAACAATAGCAGCAGTAGGTATTATTATTGAAATATAAAAGCACAGAAATACAAAGCTACAGTACAGTAAGGTAGAATACAAGTATTGAATACACTTTCAGATACATGAATGGCCTGAATTAGTATCCTATTTCTAACAGTGACCATAAATGAATGCCATGAAAGAGGAAGAGCAGGGCAAATACCTCTCCTAGGAATACGTTCTCCTAGGAATGTTCCAGATTTAATCTAGTTTCACCTCAACTGATTTCTGCCTCTATACTACCTGCCCAGCAAGTCAGTAAAAGTTTATTTGTTCTGAACCTGGTTTGTATTACCTCCATCTGACAGCCCATATTTCTGTATTACTTATCTAGACATGGCTTCTGGCTTCTCTGAGAGAGTCAGGATAGCTTCTGTTAAAAGAAGGAGCATGCATTATAAAAATCTGACCGTAATTATTTTGCAGTTGATGACCTGACGAGGCTGCCTCATATAAGTGATGTGGAGGCAGAGAGCAGAATTGTGAAACATGTAGCAGCAGAAACATTTGGTATTGTGTGTATTGGAGAATGGGTTGCAATCCCTGAAAATTCCTGTATGCCACAGTGCCTGTCAATTTGCTTCAAGGACCTTGGATTTTTTTATTCAGGAAGATGGTAGTTATGTAAGAAACAAAGTTTTAATAAACCAAGATTTTTATGCCTACAACAGCTTTTCTTTCGGGCACTGAACAAATTAACAAAGATATGATATCTGATAGATTTCAACAATGTCTCCATATATAGTCTAACAAACTAAATTTCTCTTCTGGGGCCCTCCCAGAAAACTACTGCTATTTGGAGGCTCTGAAGCATTTTCAGACTAAAGCTTTACTTTAATGGATTGCTACCTGAGGGACTGTGGAAAGATAATGAGCCAGACAAAATTGTGATCTGAGGGAAAGAATACAAGAAAGGAAAGCTGACAGTAAGTCTTAATTTAAGGGTAAAATCTAAGCAAGAATTTAGGTTCAAACTGTTTCTTTATGGCAGCTGAGACTACAAGACAACCTCAAAGGCTCCTGTGTTTCTGCCAGGGTGATTTCAGCATCTGTGTTTCCACTAAAGACATGCACTACACTTTTAAAATTGTAGTGGCCAATGTTCAGTTTATTCCTGATATAATCCAAACACTGCTTCTCAAACTGGAAATTGGCCTTTACTGATTGCACCTGCAGGATTGCAGCTCACGTATTCTAGTGTGAGCCTACTAAAAAAGCTATATGTGAAAGATCCCAGAAGAACAGTTAAGAAGGTACTGTATTGTGCTTCACATCAGGAAGTTATCTATCTTTTTAGAAAGCTGTCCCTCTTATTCTTCCCAAATTCCCACAACAGAGCAATGTGAACTCAGAAATCTAGATTCATCTGGCCACAAGGTTATAAGCACCAGGCTTTGTCTATCCAGATCTGTTGCAAATGAGATGAGAAGAGAGAGTGAAACTAGTAAAGACTTTTTTGCAATATTCCAGCTTAGAGAAGACAACTGTGTATGAGAAGTTAAATTGGAGATTAATATTAGGGAGAAAATAAACTTACACCGCATTTTGGAACTGTTTTATTAAATAATGTCAGTATCCTCTCCAGACAGTGAGAAAATAATGTCTGGGAGATGTCCTTTGTGATTCTATACTATATAGGAGGGCATAATCTGTTATGGTTCATTGTTTCACTGGTCATCTAGACTTTAGGTTTTATAAGAAAAATCCCTGTTCCTTGTCTAAGAGCTAATTTAGGAATGTTCAGATGTGCTGAGTTTAGTATAAGAATAAACTGGAACTTCTAATTTTATTTCATGTAGTAATATTTTTTACTATAATAAATCTCTTGGAACTGTAAAAAAAAAAAACAAACAAAAAACAGAGATAGGCATTTCTGAAATTATTAGCACAAATTTTATTGATCATGTATATGTCAAAGATTATAAATTTCACTTTAATGCTGAAAGAATGGAGAATTTTTTGCAGACATTTTCCAGCACATATGCACTTACATAGTGATAATTTAATCTTTACTGTTTTTCCAAAATTGTGAATGTATGTACTTGTTTGAAGACCTTTCTCATGCTCTCACATTACTTAACACTCCACAATAAAAGTAAAATTATGAAATGAGAGAGAAGAAAAACACTTAAAATTGCAGTTTGACAAGAAGAAAAGGAAGTGGAAGGAAATAATAAAAGAAAGGAGATATATGTCATCACATTAGTACAAAACATCTTGAGTAGCAGCTGAAGATTTTCTTTAAAACTGAAAAAAATTGGCCCATATATAAATGTATATATTATATAAAATATAATATTTGCTGTGCAAACAACAGTTGTAGGTCGGGTTTTCCTGTGCACAGAGAGTATCTAGTCATTAGAGGATTTAATACCTTAATGAAATGAGTTACTGTGAATAGAACTGCAATGTAAATGACTAATTTTCAATATATTTCAGTTTAAAATACTGTCAAAGTTAGCTGCCTTCAACTCTAACAGTATCTCTCCAGTTGACTCTTCATATGAGACTGGTGCTCAGGTCAGACTGTATTAACTTCTAAATACTGCATAACTTCACAAATATTTCAGTTTATCATTTGAGCTTACCTGGGTGCTTGATGCACATTTTAGAAACCCATGATAAGCTCCAGAGACCATTTTATAAAAGCTAGAAAAGTTAATGATGGGGTTTAAATGTAATTTTTAGGTAGAAGATAGTAAACGTGAAATTTGACAACATATTTCTGTGCAGTTGCTCACTGGACATATTGAACTTGGTACATACTAAAATGCCCATAACACATCTATGAACAGACTGGACTTTTAGGGGGTTTAAGTTTTTTCCCTAACTTTATTTTTTTCTTGACACAAATATATGATGCAAAAACTTGAGAAGAATGACTGTGAAATGCAAAAGATTTGACTAATACCTAGAGGGGCTGTTGATATGCCTCTCTGTAGTGAACAGTGTGTTGGACAAGTAATGCATCAGGGTAAATTTGTGCACATACTGTCTTAATGTGTTTGAAAAAACCTACAGTCTTGTACAAGTAGTTTTTTTCTTTTTTTCAATTCATAGTCTATACTAAATAAAATAATAAATAAATATTTCTAATAAGATTCAAAAAAGAATTGAGTCTATATAGTTTGATTAAATAACCCTTTTATATATTTTTCAGAAAAAAAGGGACTATGTTGCTCTGTACATTACAGTTTTCTAGGATATTTTCTGTTGTTAAAGCGCCTTATAGTAGTACTTTTTTTACAGTGCTAACACACAAAATAAGAGGGTAAAAACAAAATGGTAATGAAAGATATCTGTAAATATTAATTTTACAAAAAGGGAAGAAAAAATAACTGTATTCTAAAATTTGTATTCTGCATTTTCATAATCCCTTTGTTACATGCAATATCTTTCTCTTAAATTATTTTTTCAGTTATTAAAATCATGATTATAGTAAGGCATATAGAATATCAAATTCAGTCATTTTATTTTCTGGAGTGCAGATGCATATGCACTTCAAAGAGGATTTAACTATAACACTAATTTCCTATTTAAAGGATCTTATTAACAGTAAGAGGCTATTGCTAATGTAAAATGTTCTTCAAAAAAATTTTCTGGGGATGAACATCATGTGTTTTAAATCACACTCATTTTTATTGGGCAGCAGTACAACAGCAGTCCAAAACAAAGCTGACAATTGATCTCCAGCAGTGATCTATAACACTAGTTATCCATCAAGACTTCCACTGAGAGACTCCTCTTGTGATTTCACTGATGAGATTCTGTATTCCATCTTCTTTGAAGTCAGTATATTTCACTGTTTGAATATCCCTGGTCCTCACCAAAACTTTAGTCTGTCATTTGTCAAAGCTTTCCAAGACTGGCAAAAGAAGAACCAGTTGATAACGACATTTTATCTCAGTGGAAGTTCATGTGGATTGCTACTGCATGCATCAAAAATGCTTGCTATAAATATGAATATTACTCATAATTTTATCCAATACCTATGCATAACTTCCCTCCAACTCTCTTATAAGTTTCCAGGACACTGAACAGAAGGAATGATGAAACAGAACCTGATACAAAAATTTAAGAGAGCACTTATGAAGGGAAAAATCTGTGGCCTCTGTTGCACACTGGAACTTTTTATAAAAACAAAACAAAAAGAAAAAAAGCCAGCATGTCTCAAATTCCTCCCACCTCTGATACTGTTGCTCCAAGACTGAGGTGAGTAGTCCATAACATTAAAGTCACTTGAGAAGGCTTATAATACATGCTTAATTCACCATTCGGAAATCAACCAGAACTGCCATTATATAATAATACGTAGGTCTGAAAATAGATTTGCTAGGACTCTAGAACACTTGAGAACTATGGGTACTCCCAGAGTGGTTTGTGACAAACTTCTCCATATGTCTCTGCAATCCCAAAAGGATTCAATAAAACATTGCAAACAAGTTTCTAAACGTAATTCCTTTGGATGAGATGGTGACAACAAGACAAAACACCTACAGTGGTAATTGCCCCAGTGCAGTAGTGCAATTTACATCCTTACTGTGAAAATAGAATGGTCTTGTCAAAATTCCCTACCCTTGGCAGATGCCAGTCCATGCTGTTGTCTGAACCACACTTTGACATGGTCTAGGAAATTAATATGATAGTCAAATTCACACCGTGAGGCAAGTTAGTAATTAAATCCAAGTCCCTGGCCTGGATTGTGTCAAGCTGTGGCTTACTTTGCCTGTAAATCCTTAAAAACACATACAATCCTTCCAATTCACTATGGATACTCTAGGGAAGAGAAAACGAGTGTGATTATGGTCAAAGTAACACACAGCATCTGATATTAACTGACTGTATTATTTTCTCAGAGATTTAATGATCTCTTCATATTCAGTATCACCCTATATTTTTCTCTGTCAGGTTGTTCAAACCCTTTTTCAAGTGGTTTTAGTTTCAACCATCCACAGTTACCACAGCAAGCCTAACTTCATGTTGCATGGAAAACTCCCGTCTATTGTTCTGGTTTGAACCAGTGATCAGTCTGTATCATCTGGTTCACTCTGCTCCTGGTGCTAGAGAATTGAACAAGTTCTAGAAAAGTTTCGCTGTGGTGCTGTGCAGCTCTCATGGGTTGGACCTGATTTCAAACACAGGGTGGCAGTTAAGGGTAAATGATCAGGGAGGGATCTGGAAGAGACCCTGAGAGAGCCTGTAGAGAAGACAGAGGGGACTCTACACCTGGTCCCAGGCCCACACAGGCTACCTCGTGCTGACTTACCTGACCATGTTGTCAGCCCTGAGGGACGGAGCAGTCCAGTCTCCCTTGAACGTTGAATGTACCTCTGAATATGTGTTTGACATGTGAGCATTGTAGTCTTCACACTACTAATTTAGTCCAAAGCTGACAGGGACACAGGATTCAGAGTTCCTTTTACGTCCCACTTTAGCCATCTGTTCTCTGTGCTGAACTATCCTAGTCTAACGTTGTTTTTATTTATATGAAACCATTATAGTTCATAGATCATTCTTTATGACTTCTTTGTACCTCTTCCATCTCTATCTTATTTTGTTATTTATTTTTTGAATTGGGTCAGTAGTTCACAAAATTATCTGTTGCAGCCCTATAATGAGTTTATTTCCAACAAACAGAGAGTCAAATATTTATAAGAAAGATTGAGATTTATTTTTCATAGGTATTGCTTTACATCTATTTATGTATTTATTTATTTATGTTTTTCACTATATCTCTACAGAAACACATGAATATTTCAGTGAACTTTATCACTTTTGTCTCCACTGCCTTTTCCATCAACATAAAGAGAAAAGCTCTATTATTCTACTACACAGAGATAATACTCCTGTAATAAGAACAAATCAACAAATGCAAAACCTGGACATGTGGTAAATTCTAGGTCACATTCTAGTAATTTTTATTTCACATTCTAAAATGAAGTATGTTATCAGATCTTAAAATATGTAGTGATGAGTTAAAATGTTTAGTGTTATGGCCACTGTCACTACACAAATGTAAGTAGATTTGGCTCCTCAATGTAGACTAGGAAACCATCCTCGTCACATAATGAACAGCCACTTATGGTCTGATGCTCTGGATGATTACTTTCACTAATATGGTAGAACATAGTCAAAGTCATGCTTAATAACTAGATTGATGAGGCAGTAATATAAGCAAGAGATGTCTTTTGTATAACCAGAGAGATCTGTAGCAATCAAAAGGCTAGAGGCAGGTAAGATTTAGTAATCTAATTATCACAGATTTGGAAGGGATTAGAAATGAAGGAGAATAAGATTATCCAGTTATTTTGAACTATTTATTTGTAGCTGGATTGTGGGTTGACAATATAATTTAATCAATGGTGACCTCAATTTGATTTATATTCATATAGTAAAGAAGGGTTTGGAAAAGTCACCTTCTTTACCTAAATTAAAATTTGCATTTCTGTAACCTATACGTTTTATGAAAAATCTCCCTTATTTCATACATCCCTCTTTACAGTTGCTGTTTAAACCTAGAAAATTTCTGGTTTCCATCAAATTCATCTAATTGTTGAGTTTGTGTTACATCCATTATCAATTGCACCATACCATTGTTACTAAAAATGTATTTTGCTTTGTATAACTCAATAAAAACAAGTGGCGCTTTAAGAATAAAACTGGAAGTAATGGCCCTACTCAGGGAAACTTATAGTCTAAATGAGATAGAAAACACAATGAGAAGTGGCAGCATGGAGGGAATGACTATACAAAATGGAAGGAAGAAAACCGAAGGGGGAAACTCTCCTTGGGAATATTATTTAAGAACACACTAGCAGTTCTTAATTTTATTTTTTTTTTTAACAATTTGTTTCCACCTTATTTTGTTGTTGTTTATTCAGTCCTTGTAAACACGTAAGTTCAGACAAATGGTCTCACAGTATCGTTGGAACATTCCTCCTCCCTCCCCATACATCCCATTAATCTGATCCATTGGAAGGGTTTATTCTGAATATTTAGAAGAATGGAGATAAAGTTACAGAATTCCTATGAAGTAGAAAAAAGTATGTAGATATAAAGATGAAAAAAACCACAAGAAGGCAGTAAAAGGTGGCAGCAAAATTGTTGTCTTTCAGTGGAAATGCATACATTCCTGTATATGTTCACTTCACATGATACTGTCATATGTCAAACTGAACTGCTTCAGCCATTTTGATTATGTCTTGTTTCTCAAGAGAATCAAATACTTAGGGCAGAGTTTTTTAAAGTGAGCATGAAGAAATAACAAGTAGATTAAAGAATATTTATTTTAAGCAGAGTATTACATGGAGAGGGGTATAAAATATGGAAATTCTATAAATCATATTAAAATAATTTTGGCATCAGTATTCACCTAATCTTTCTTATGTGCAAATTTTAAAAATCTTACAATAAACAAACAAGCAAACAAACCTCTTCAGTAATAATTTTATACTTCATGTACTGTGTTTTTCAACCTATAGTTCAATAAAATATTAAATTTCTTCTATTCAAGTATGAAAATATTTTATTTTTCCATTACAATAGATCTATTTTCAATATTAATTCTATAATTTTCGGTATTTTATCAATAATTTTTTTCCCCTCGTGACACTTTTTATCCAGGAAGAAAAATATAAGGAGGGATTTCACATTACTCCTCTTCCAGTGCGTTGGGTTATGGCCAGTTGAGTTCACTCAGTGCAACATATATGTACATCATAGAGGCACTTAAATAAGGTAAAAAGAAATAAGAACTAATTTTCTGACAAAACACGACATACATTGAATATTCCAGGTCTTTAACCATCTTTATTTTTTTTATTAATATGTCTAGAGATCCTTACATTAATCAAAAGTGTAGGAAATATCATCATAATTTAAAAAAAACCCAAGATTTTTAAAAATTGAAATGAGAAAAATAAATTATAAATTATAATTTATGCTTAGAAATTAAAATTATCCTTAAATTATCTTAATAAATATACTTACTGTATATATAGGAC
>VZTR01029330.1:271-16217 GCA_013400775.1 Chaetops frenatus | reverse complement strand
CTGCTGGGCGCCGTGCGGGGGCTGCAGCGCGGCGGGGCGGCCCGGCCCGGCCCCAGCAGCACGGTGAGGGGCGAGGGGCGAGCGGCCCGGAGTCGTGCCCTCTTTCCCGCTTGGACCCATTCTTTTCACCCCGCTCCATCTCCTCCCCTGGCTACTTCTTCCCCTCTCAGCCCCTCTTTCCCCGCTTCTCCTCCCCATCCCTTCTTCTCTGCACTCATTCTTGCCCCTTCTTTCATCCCCCTCTCTCTCCTCTGACCGCTGTGTCCCCTCTCCAGGTTCTCCCACCAGCCCACCAGAGTTTTTACGGGGCGGCGGCGCAGCTGAAGCTGCTGCTGGAGGTTCCCGAGCAGGTTTGGGGGGCGGTGGAAGGGGGCCGGTACCTGCCCGCGGCGCGGCTCCACCTGCTCGGGGCTCAGCTGCGCCGGCAGCTCCAGCTGGACACCCCCCGAGCCCGCTCCAGCCCCATCCTCGCCCGCTTCCCCATCCTGCTGCGACAGGTGGCGGCCGCCAGCCACCTCAGGTGTGCCGGGAACGGGGCACGGGAAGGGCGGGATGAGGTGGGACGGGATGGATGAGGAGCGGGTGAGATCCTGGTACTGGGTTACCCAGTGAAGTTGTGGCTCCCCCATCCCTGGAAGTGTCCCAGTGCCCCATGCTGGAAGTGGGATGAGACTTGGAGCAAGCTGGTCTAGAAGGGGTTTGGAACGGGGTTGGTTCTTAAACTCCCTCCCAAGCCAAAGCATTCCCTGTCAGTGGGACTCGCTCAGACGCAGGGCAGGAATGGGCTGCAGCAAGGTGGGGGAATTCTTAACCTGTCCCAAGAGGCAGCTGCACCTGGATCCCACAGGAAAGGCCCTGGTGGGATCCCCGGGCTGTACCAGGTGTCAAAGCTGGCAGCACAGCGCTCCAGGAATGCCCCTGGAAAGCCAGCAGGCAGGGAAGGAGGGATGTGAGGGAATATCCCATGGCCAGCAAGCACATCCTGGGGTCTGCAGCTGGCAGGGACCAGGGAGCTCCATCAGGTAACGGGACAGGACTCACGGGGATTTAGGCAGCTCCTTTCCAACCCAAACCATTCCGTGAGCCAGGGCACAAAAAAACATCTCACCAGCGCTGTAATATCCAGATATAAGTGGAACAAAAAACATCTCACCAGCCCTGTAATATCCAGATATAAGTGGGACAGTCTGGAGAAAGTAACCCCCTGGCAGCCCCCACAGAAGCCCAGGTGAGTGAGTGGCTCAGGCAGTGACTCCCAGCTGGTTCCTGTGGCAGATCCACCATCCTGCAGGAGAGCAAGGCCCTGCTGCGCTGCCGGACGGGCTCGGACCAGGCGGTGGCAGAAGCCCTGTGTGCCATCATGCTGCTGGAGGACAGCTCCCCACGCCAGGCCCTGGCTGACTTCCTGCTGGCCAGGAAATTGGCCATCCAGCAGCTGCTCAACCAGCCACACCACGGTCAGTGCCACAGGACTGCTCTTTGGGAAGGTTGGGGTGAGCTTTCCCTTCAGCTCCTCGTGCCCCTGGAGGAGGGATGGGTGATTTCCCTAAATCTGGTGGTGGCAGGGACACTGCAAAATAGCAGAAAAATTGACAGTACTCAGGGGCTTCAGCTAAGCCCACCTTAGGGGAAGCAGGGGGAACACGAGGCTGAGTCCGTTGTCCCCCAGCTGTCCCACAGGCTTTGGAACGTGGTGCCACTGACCCGTGCTGAAGGGCTGCCTTGGCTCAAAGTCACCTGTCTGCAGGTGCAGGTATCAAAGCTCAGGTGTGTTCCCTGATGGAGCTGCTCAGCACCACGCTGTACCAGGCCCACGCTCTGTTCTACACCGTGCCTGAGGGGATGGCTCCAGACCCAGCCCTGCCCTCTGGATTGCTCTTCTCCACCCTGGAGAGCACCACGGGCCAGAACCCCGCAGGTGAGCCCTGCACCTGCCCAGGTGTGCAGGCAGGAGGGTGCCCCGTGCTGGGCTGAGCTCTGACTGTGATTCCAGGGAGAGGAGGGGTGCTGGAGGAGGATCTGAAGCTGAGCAGCTGGTTCAAGTACCTGCCCGAGTCCGTGGTGGAATTCCAGCCGGCCCTGCGGACCCTGGCACACCCCATCAGCCAGGAGTACCTCAGGGAGACCCTGCAGCAGTGGATCAGCCTGTGAGTGGGACAGGGCACCACATGGTCTGTGGCCCAAGGCACTCGCAGCCTGGCTGACTTCCTCCTCACCCCCTCATCCTCCTCATCCTTGCCCCTCAGTTAAGCAGCCAGAGGCAGCACAGCACACCCAGCAGGCAGGCACCCCATGCCAGGGCCTCACCCCCCTCACAGAGATGAAACTTGGCCTCCAGGTGCAGCGATGACATCAGGACAGGGGTCAGGACCCTGCTGGTGTACGTGAAGAGCATGAAGGGGCTGGCAGGGATCCGTGATGCCGTGTGGGAGCTGCTCTCCAGCCAGTCCAGCAGCCACAACTGGGAGGCCGTGTGCCAGCGCCTGCTGGACAGGCCCGTGTCCTTCTGGGAGGAGCTGCTGCAGCAGCTCTTCCTGGACAGGCTGCAGGTGGGTGCTGTGCTCTGCACCCCCAGTTGTTGTCTCACCAAGGGTGTGTTTCAGTGGCACACTGAAAGTGGTTTTTTTCTCCTGCTTCTGTTGCAGACTCTGACCAAAGAAGGCTTCGACTCCATCTCAAGCAGCTCCAAGCAGCTGCTGGCTGTAGCTTTGCAGGAATTGGAAGTGAAAGGCGGCAGCAGTGCCCTGAGCAAGCAGATCCAGCTGGAACACAACGTGGCCCTGTTCGTGTGGTCAGAGAGCCCCGGGGACCTGCCCGGGGACGCGGCGTGGGTCAGCGTGGGGCAGCGCGGGCCCTTTGCCAGGAGCGGGCTGGCCATGAAGGCACAGGCCCTCACTCCGTGTGTGCAGAGCTTCTGCTCCACGCTGGACTCCAAGCTGAAGGCCAGGCTGGAGGATGTCCTGTCCTACCTCCCCACGGACAGCTCTGTCCCCAAGGAGCCCGCGGTGCCGCCGCGCTCTGCCTTCGACCGCTTCGCCGACGCCGGCACCGTGCAGGGGCTGCTCCGTGACCGCTGCGTCACCTGCGTCCAGCACCTCCTGGGCTGTGTCCAGGAGCAGCTCCAGAGTGCCCAGAGCCAGCTGGACCCCCCTGGGGATGCCAAGCTCAACGCCGTGCTCTTCATGGCGAGGCTGTGCCAGGCCCTGCCCGAGCTCTGCCCTCACCTGCAGCGCTGCGTCCTGGGCCAGGCAGAGCCGGCGCCCAAGGAGCCACGCTCTGCCAAGAAGCTGGGCAAGGGCAAAGCCCAGGAAGTGTCCCCTGAGCTGGCCAAGTGGCAGGGGGTGAAGGCAGAGCTCCTGCAGCAGAGCCTGTTGGCTTATCAGCTCTGGAGCTTGGCTGTCACCAAGGTAAGGAGCTGTTTCCCTCCTCAGAGGTGTTTTTTGGGAAGGGGTTCCCTCGCTGGGGTCAGCGCTGGCTGCCGAGAGCTCCCTGTGCTGCTGCCTGGTCAGGGAGGGGGTGGGCTCCAGTGGGATTTTCTCCATGAGATTCACTTTGGAGGTGTAGGGATGCAGCAGGTCACAGGCAGGGCTGGCTGGCCTTGTCCTGTTAGAACTGCCTTGTGATTACATTTTTGTGCTCCAGGCTCTGGTTCAGTGCTTCACCCACACGCTGCTGCTCGACACAGCTGGGTCTGTCCTGGCCACGGCCACCAGCTGGGATGAGATTGAAATCCAGGAGGAAACCGAGTCTGGGAGCAGCGTGACGTCCAAGATCCGGCTGCCTGTGCAGGTATGAGGAACAGCCTGTGGGAGGAGCCCAGCACTGCCTGCCAGAACCACTTGCTGAGCTGCTGGGGAGGTTGTGAAAGGGTTGTTTGGTGTCACGAGCAGAGCACAAACACTCTCTGGTGCTCTTTGAGATACTCACCTCGTGAGGACAGAGGTCAGAGGAAGGAAATAGGTCATTGTCACTGTTTATCTCTATGAATAAGGTTGGCCCAGATCCTGTAAAACTGAGCCAGAGGACTTAGGCCTGATTTAAACACAGAGGTCCCAGGAGAGGGATCTCATGGAAGTTGGACGCATTGAAGCACAGGGCTGCAACAGTGGGACTGTGGAACCCTGAGGGAACTGAGGCGTGTGGCTGCCCAAGGGTGTGGCACAGGAAGGACCTCACAGGGACAGAGCAGGTGGCAGGGGGGAGGAGGGCCAGGCCTGCAGTGAGTTCTGTGTTTGCACAGCACGGGAGCGGCTGGACAGGGAAATGCAGTGAACCTTATCCAGTGAATTCTATTGATCTGAGGGAAAAGCAGCTGGATGAGAATTCAGGAGGCCCAGGAGATGAGGGAGGAACAGCCCCAGGGAGTGGGTGGGCAGAGCAGGGTTTGTACTGACAGAAGATGCACTCAGGGCACTCAGTGTCTGGTAAAGTCTTTTTGGGATTTTGGGAGCTGCTGTAACCCAAAATGTGGGGTTGCAGTAAACCAGACCCTGTGAGATGCCTGAGGCAAGCTGTGGAGCAGAGCAAGTGGGACACTCCCACCACCCATTGGAAGGGATGTGGAGGGGAATGGCACTGCCAAAGCAACTGCAAACAAACTCTGTCCTCCTCCCCAGCCCTCGTGGCACGTGCAGTGCCTCCTGTTCAGCCTGTGCCAGGAGGTGAACAGGGTCGGTGGGCACACCCTGCCCAAGGTCACCCTGCAGGAGCTGCTGAGGAGCTGCATGGCAGAGGTGCTGGCTGCCTACGAAAAGCTGGTGGAGCAGAAGCAGGAGAAGGTACCTGGGTGTGGGATGGGAGCATGGCTGGGAATGCAGGGACAGCTCCTGGAACAGAAAATGCCAGTCTGTGGTGACAGCTCACCATACACTCACCCTGCCTCCCCCAGAATTGAGGCAGAAGGGGAGCAGACATCAGATCTCCCACTCTGGTTGTGCCTTGGGGTTGGTGTTCTCAGATATTCCCCCTTGGCAGCCTCCCCTGTGCCAGGGAGGAGCCCCATCCTGCCTGTCCTGTTTACAGAGGCCAGACAGCTTCCCCCTGACCCAGAGCAGGGCTCTGCAGTTACTCTACGACCTGAGATACCTCAGCATCATCCTGACAGCCAAGAGTGAGGACACAAAACCCAGCAGGATCAAGCAGGACTCCAGGTATGGAGCATTCTGGGGTTCACATCCTCCAGCACTGCTTTGGGGGGCCCTAAAGCAGTGCCCAAACACTGAGCTCATCCTCAACCCAGAGGAGGGGTGGGATTCTGTGGCCAGGGGCTGAGGCTGTGGGCTGGTCCATAGGAATACCCTCAGGGAATGCCCCTGGAGAGAGCAGTTAAGCTTCCAGCCAAGAGTTAAAGCCTTGTGTGAGCTCCAGCCTTTGCTGGGTATCACAGTGAGCAGGTTCCTGCTGCTGGGGGTTATGCAAGTGCTGGGAACCCTTGGGGCAGCTGCTGTTCTGCTGAGTAATTCCTGTTGTGCTCAGTCACCCCAGACAGGAAATCCCTGGCTGCTTCAGAGCTGGCATCACCAGGATGTCAGCCCTGACAGGAGCCCTCTGCTCTGCTTGCAGGATTGAGAAGGTCATCGACTTCCTGGAGGGACACATCGATCCCTTCGACCTGGATGTCTTCACCCCCCACCTGAACAGCAACCTGAACCGCCTGGTGCAGAGAACCTCGGTAGGAGCAGGGCTGGAGCAGGGCTGCAGAGGCCTTCAGCAGGGCAGCTGGGGTGCCTTTAAACTGTTTAATGTCTCAAGATAAGCACTGGCACTTCCTTGGAAATGGGAAGAGTGTTTGGTGCCAGCTGAAGATAAGAGGAGCTGGCTGAGCCGGCTGCATGGCCCCACATGTGGGGCTGGCTGAACTTTATCTAACAGGATTCACTGCAGCCTGTGCAACACTAATTGGGTTAAGTAGTGCTGAAACAGGTCTGGGACTCAACTGTGGGAATAATTAAACACAGGAGTTAAGAGGGGGGAAGGAGACACTTCCTGTTCAAACTCAGTGCTGATGGTGTGCCAGTGGACTCACCAATGCTGCGGGGTCAGCTCTGAAGGAACCCCAAATCCAAGCAGCTCCTGGTGCCTTCCAGCTTCTCTTCCCCAAATCCAAGCAGCTCCTGGTGCCTTCTAGGTCCTCTTTGGCCTGCTGACTGGGACAGAGAACCAGTACACGAGCCGGGGCAGCGCGCCGAGCTCGCAGGAGCTCCACAACATCCTGCCCTTAGCATCCAGCCAGATCAGGTGAGGCACCCGGCTCTTCCAGGCATTCTCCTGCCTCTGGGAAGCTGCTCTGGAATTGCTGCTTCCCACATTTCTTTCTTCCATCTCTTAAGGTTTGGACTCCTGCCACTGAGCATGTCAAGCTCCCGGAAGAGCAAGTCCACTGCCAGCAGCGCAGAAAGAGTCCAGGTTGGTGTTTGAACCAAGCTGTAAAAATAGGAATATTTTCCCAATATTCGTTGCCCCCTGCAACACTTGAGCTTGTGGGGAAAGAAGAAAGAAGCCAAACATTATTTCACCTGATTTTTATTTTCAGTAAAATGAATCATTACGGCAGCACAGCAGGGGATGGGGTGGATTTCTCCAGGACCCTCCAAAACCCCACCCTTTGCCCCCTGTGGTTTTGGGGCCGCTACTCTGTGGCAGAGCAGGCAATAACCACCCTGCAGAGGCAGTGAGGATTTACATGGATGAGGGCAATGCATCAAAAAAAACTCATTAAACAGGGCTGCAAGAAAGGCTGAAGGACAGTAGCTAATGCCTGAACTCCTTTCCAGTGGGATGCTGCCCCATAACCCCCGAGGAGGCCCTGGTCAGGTACCCCAGCTGTGTGAGGAGTGTCCTGCTGCTCTCCTGGTGCTGAGCTGTAGCAGCCCATCTTTCTGTTGCTGCATTTCCCCCAGTTTAAAACATCTGCTTAGATGGAGCTCTGTGTGCTGGGTGAGAGCCAAGGAATACCTCACTGCTGTGGGAAGCAGCAATTAATGTTTCCTTTAGTTATTACCAGCCCGATCCATCTGTGGTGGTCTTGGCAATTGGGATAAGTTGTTGAGTCTTGACAAGAGCCACAACCAAGAGTTAAAGGCCTGGTTTTACCAGTGTCATTTGAGATGATGTTCAATTTGCAACCCTCCTTCTCCATTACTCAGAGCCATTAAGGACCAGACCCAGCAGAAGGGGTGTTTAAAAGCCCAGAACTTCCCAATAAAGGTATTCCTTACCTCTCACAGCTCAGCTGGAGTGGAGCATAGAAGTGTGCAGTGATGTCTGGCTCATTCTGTCACTCCCCTCAGCTGCTGTGCTGTGCTCAGCACACCCATGTCCTGGGCTAGCCACACTTTCCCAGGATCCCTGACAGATGCTTGCTCCTTCTTCAATGCTAAAACTCTTCTGGAGAGGTTAAAATCTGCAGTTCTCCTGCAAGGGCACCAGCTGTGCTTCCACCACGCTGCGATCCCTTGCTGTGAGAGCAGCAGCCCCTGCCCTGCTGCTCAGAGGGTTTTGATGAGTGTTCAGGGGTTTGATGAGCATTGAGTGACAGCTGCCAAGTGCCTGTTGCTGCCAGCAGCGAGGTGCTGTGCTGTGGCCCCGTGTGTGTCTGTCACTAACCCAGCAGTGACACCGCTCCGGGTGCGGCTCCGGCTGCCTGGGAGGAGCGCTTGTGCCGTGGTTCCAGCTCGCAGCTCCTGGTGCTGAGGGGCTGGAGGGAGCCCCGGGGGGTGCTGTGATAGAGTCACTTTTGTCTTCCCAAAAGGAGCAGGCTGCAGCTGCTGTGCTGGCCAGAGAGGAC
Organism: Chaetops frenatus; assembly: GCA_013400775.1. Classification (NCBI taxonomy): domain Eukaryota; kingdom Metazoa; phylum Chordata; class Aves; order Passeriformes; family Picathartidae; genus Chaetops; species Chaetops frenatus. Next base: position 8,431 of record VZTR01029330.1, on the reverse strand, counting down.
GAGGCGGCGCGCCCGGGCTCGCTGTTCCGGCAGCTCGTCACTGACGACGAGGACGCAGTGGCACCGTCCCTCTTCAAGCTGGGCTGGCTCTCGGGCATGACCAAGTGAGGCAGCAAGCAATAAAACTGCTCTGGGTGTTTGTTGTCACTGAGATCTCTCTGTCCCCATGGCAGGAACGGTGACACCTCCGGGATTGTCAGTGCTTCCCATCTTCAGCCCAGAGCAGGGCGTGTCATGGGAACCAGGCACAGCTTGGATTGTCCTTGTCCCCTTGGCTGCTGGAACCGAGGTGGAGCTGCTCTTTCACCTCCTAGCCTTACATTGTTAAAGTCAAATTAAAGAAAAAAAAATGCCAAAACAACCTACACACTAACAGAAAACAAAATATTTCACAGCTGGAAAGGGGTGCTGGAGCAGGGTAAGACTCCTGTGTCCTCCAGGCACCACCACCCTGCTCTGAGTGGTCCCTGCAGCACCTGCCCGACCTGTCCTGGCTCTAATTTCACATTTCCCTTCCAGTCCTGCAGCAGTGAAGCTCCTGAGAGAAGACTCATCACCCTCAGCTGGGTGGGAGCTCACAGGCCTAAGGGCCTGCACTCACTGCTCCTATTCTCACTAACTCTAAATGCTCAAAAAATTATGTTGCCAAATCATTTTTTAACTAGTTTATTGAAATTAAAAAAAGACTTATAAAACTGAAGAGGAAAGCTTAAGAGAACTTTACAGAAAGCAACAACTTGCTAACAAACAGATTAGGCAGTCGATTGGAATTGGACAGTTTGCAATCCTATAACACACATGTGGACTCCTCAGTCTCCTCTTGCCACATACTTTTGAACCACCCCAAAAAGAATCCTATAAAAATTGCTTCAAAGCCCCTTTTGCATTGCAATAGTGCAGCAAACCACAAGTAAACAATCTCCTGTTAACCTGTTATTTCAAATATAGACTGAAAAGGCAACAGGCAAATTTGTGCAATTCCATTTTAACAAACTTTGAAGTTGAAATATCAAATCTACACAGTGCTGTCCCTTCACAGAAGGCAGGGAGCTGCTGGGTCATCATGTAGGGAGGCGTCCCCGGCTCTGTAGGCTGTGGAAGTGGGCTTCCTTCAGGATCTGGTTGATGTGGAAGTAAGGACCTTGGCTTAGTGCAGACTGCTCATGGAAGGGCTGGGAGGAGACAGGGCTGGATCCTGCAATCCTGGGGTTGAGGTTGGACTCGGCTCTGTCGGGGCTGTTGATGCTGCTGCTGCTACAGCTGCTGCTGCTGCTCCCGCTGTCACTGCTGGAGGACTGGGACACACAGAGGGTGAACAGCAACGTCAGACACTTCTTGCTCACCTTTAGGATAAATCCCTCCCTTCCATATTTCCAGCCCGATGGACTGAATAAATCCACCTTGGCACGGAGAGGTTGTTGTCACCCACACCAGTGTCACAGAGCTGAAGGGACAGGCCTTCACCCAGGGTTCAGTGACCTCCAGGATGTTGGATTTCAGTCCTTCCCAGTTAAAGCCCTCAGCTCTGTCCCCACCCCCACATTAGCACTAGTGAAGTTTGCTGGAGTCATCCGAGAATTGGAAAATAAAGAACATTCCCAGGGAGCTGCACGTGTCAGTACAGGCAGGCAGGGCAGGGTTGGCACTTCTGCTCTAGCAGAGATTTGAGGGAAGCACCATGCAAAGCATTTTCCTACAAGGCAATCCTACAGTGAGATCTGAAGCACCCAAAGCAAGAGGCTGGGAGAAAAAAAATGCACACAACTCCCAATTTAAGTCTTTGAACACCCTGACACCAACTTCTCCCAGTTAAGTACTCCATGACAGTGTTAACTGGGAGTGTTCCATAGCAATTCCATACCCGTGTACTTGACATGACACTGAAAGAGCAACAGGCACCAAAGAATTCTTCATGCAGCAAAAAGTACTCAGCATTTGACTGGAGTGAGAGGCCAGGGCTCATTTGCCAGCATTTAGGATAACCACATTTCATGAGAATGGCTGGAAGAGCATTTGCCATCATCATAAGGGATTCAAAGACATCAGACACCATTTTTAGGGCTGCTAAGGAAAGGTTCCACTACTTCCAGGTGGAACATTTTAGTTCTGTGTGATCTGCTGGTCAGGACCTGCAAATATTTGGGTGAGTCAATCAGCAAGTGGCTACTCTGCCATCCCATAAATGATTCATAAAAGCAGACAGAGTAAGTGACAGCTGCTAAAAAATTAGACATTTTGTAAGGATTAAGCCACAGAAGCCACAGCTTTGTGGCCACACCAGAGAAGGAAAAATTTCAATAAATCTTCAGGGATTTACCAGCCAGCACCACTTCCAGAAGGGCCTCGCCTGGAGTCAATGGTCAGGAATGGTGCAAGCTGCACCCAGCAGTGTTTGGAGTCAATCAGAAATGTGTGTGCAGGGCCTAGGGAGGCACTGGGAATGTTTGGGGTGGAACACAACCCTCCCCCCGGCCCTGATCCACCATCGATCCTGCCCATCCAACCCTAACAAATTCCTTTGTTTCGCTAAGCACCAAAAATGCTTCAGCTCTGTGGGAGCACAGCAAGCCAAGCCAAGGGCCCCGGGCTGCGAGGAGAGAGAAACACACAGCGGGGTCATTCCCGAGGGAGCACAGATGGAACTAAGGGAGCAACCAGCTCCTCTTCCTAAATCTAGAGAGGGAAAGAGCCCCGGAAGGACAGGGAGGAGCTGGGGGTGGTGCTGGGCAGCGCAGCTGCTGCTCCAGAGCAGCACAAAGAGTCACACGCGATGCTGGAGGGGGTCACAGCAGCCTCGGAGAGAAACCCACCGCACAGGACACTTTGTTTCCTTTTAGTCTGCGCTCCTTACTGAGCTTCGTTACAGGCACCTTCTGCAAATGAAGGTAAAAATCCAAATGAGAGCCTGCCCTTGCTCGCTGCTCGCGTTCCACATCTCACAAACATTTCCCAGCTGTTAGTAGTGATTATTTTGTGTGAAGCTGGCAGTGTGTCCTGGGACGTGCTTCTGACACCTCAGGCTGGTGACAGATGGGGTTTGTCAGCCCCTCTTTATTTCCAGTTCTCTAATGCAAAGATTCACTAGCACTGGCACCCCTTCATCGTTGCCCAAATCCCATGGAACACCTACCATGTCCCCAGGCTGTGGTGCACATTCTGTAACGCATTTGGACTACAATCAGACAAGAAAAGAATCCTTAAAGTCATCAAGTCAGCAAGACAGGCATCAACAAAGCTTTACAGGGGCAAAGGAAAGCAGCCCAGTGACATTTATGAATACTTTAACTACCAAAAGGGCATCCTCAAGGTTTACTGGGCTCATTAACCCTTAGATCACACTTCAAGTTTTAAAACAAACAAATGTCCTGTTGAATGTGCAGGCCTGGGACAATCCCTCCTGACAGGAACTGGAGAAAGAGCCACTGCTGTTCTCAACATCTTCCAAGATGGGTTTAACAGAGCCACGATCTGGTTTTAGTCAGAACTGAAGAGCAGCCCTTCCCTGGATAGTGGAGGACAAGAACTTTGATTTGATCTCTGCCAAGAACTCACTGGTGTTTCAATCCTGGCCAGAACAAAGAGGAACTCCAAGAAATTCAGGTTTGCAGAAGTTATTGAGGAAGGAAAGGGTCAGCCAGAACACTCGGACTCACTTCCTTCCCTGGGAAAATGAGAGCAAAGGCCTGGCACTGGGGATTCCCCAGGCTGCAGAGCACAATTGGGAATCACAGCATTCCCATGAGTGGGATCCCCGTGGAGGATCCACTACAACTTCTCCTGGCTTGATCTGGGGACAAGGAATGATTTCTAACCAAATACAGGGCAAACAACACAGCTGAGCTCCTGGAAAAAGGAGAACAGGCTGAACAGGAAGCAAAATTCTGTGGCAAAGGCTCTGCCTCGCTAATGTTTAACGTTGGCTGTAGCTGCAGCCCCGTGTCTGTGCCTGTCCCTGGACTGAACCCCAGGGCAGAGGTTCCTGTCACCCCCAGAGTGGCTGTTACCCAGGAGTGGCTTCTCCAGGAGCAGCAGGAATGGCACATCCTTACAGCAACTGGCCAAAAAGCAGCACTGATGGAGACTGAAGAGAATCTGTTTCCATCCCATGAAAGTTGGAATTCAAGGGTGCTGCCTGACCTGGGTGAAGGGACAATCCAGTGGGAGAAAACAGCAAATCCTTTGGAATCCATCTGGTTTGGATGAGCAGTGAGAGACTGAGGGATAACATCACAGAACAGCCAAGGCTTGAACTGCCCTGAAGGAAAAACCTCCCTTCACCTCATTCTCCAGAGCAAAATGTGCAAGACAAAAAAAAAATGGGAAGAGATTCTGCTAAAAGCCAAGTCCTGTTTAAAAATGCAGCTGCCTGATTGCCATCCTGAGGTTGTATTCTCAAAGAGACCTCACTGTGCTAGAGGGAACAGCCAGTTTGAACCAAAACAGGCCAGAGGAATCATGACTTTGGGTAAGGTTTCACAAAACGCAGGTGTGCAATGCCCTGCGATGAAAAGCAACTCTCATGTGCTCTTGGAAGTCTCAAGTTGCTCCCATTCCCCATTTCCCAGGCAATATCCCAAAACCAGTGGGGATTTTAAGCAGCAAGAGGTATTTTTGCACACAGCAAAGTATCAGGAAACTAAATACAAGTGTTCTGAAGCAGCTGAGACTTTCCAAGGGACAGCAATCGGAAGCACTCATGCACAATGAGCACGAGGATTCCTCCCTTTGGCACGGGAAGTCCTTAACCAAATGCTGGAATAATACAGATTTAATCTCGTGGCCTGAATTTCTGGGCATGCTCAGTTCAGGGATCTGACAAGNAAAAAAAAAAAAAGCTCTATTCATCAGGAGAAAACATTGGGAATTCTGTTCCCTGTAGAAGGGGGCTGGTGGTGTTTGGGAAGCTGTGTCCACACTCCTCAGCAATGACAGCTCCTCCCTGCCTCACACCAGGGTTTAATGTGTTAAAACCAGACTTTTACCAGGCAAGTGCATGCAAGAAGCAGAGTCTGTTAGGCTGAGCAGTGACCTTGCCCTGGGTCAGCCATGCCCGTGCTGTTCCCCCACAGGAAACCAGGCCAGGGTTGAGGTCACCCCTCCTGTGTGGCCACAAAGCCACTGCCAGTCCTGCTTTTAGTGGCTCTGCCCAAACACCAGGTGTTTACACGACAAGCAAAGGTGCTTCTGCCACTCACCATCAGGGGGTTTCCTGATATCCTTAATTTCATTACTCCTACTTCAATCCCTTGTTCCACACTAAATCCGTCCTCCTCCCGCCACAAAGCTGCTTTAGCCTTTAACTACTCTACACACACGGAGGGGTTTGACCTGTTGGACAAGTGATTCAGTGTCAGATGGCAACAAAGCAGGGCTGCTTCTCCCCATCACACCCCAAAATGCAAAGTCTCCCTCCTGAAAAAACAGCAACACAGCAGCACAGGGCAGTTTTAATCCCAGAGAGTTCCTTCATGATGGACAGCAGCTCTTAAAGCATTTTCCAGCAGTGTCCTATGACATAATCTACTTGTACAGGTTAAGAGAGAGTCTCCCTCACAGCAGGAATGTGGAAATGCCCATTTGAATCCATTTCCAGATTATAAAAGAGCTCAAACTTACACAGCAACTAAATATTTTCTGCAAAGTACAATTAATAGAGTTTATTCTGTAATAATTCAGACTGTAATTTCTCCTTACAGTTCACCTTCAAAGTGAGTAGGCTCTAAAAAACCAGGGATATTTCCAAAACCTTCAAAGAAATTAATTTCATTAACTTTCAGGGATGCAGACCAGGAGGGAGCCTCTGCTCTGCACTCTCTTTTCCATCAATGTTTTGCAACACAAGGACGTTGCTCACAGTGAATTTTCAGGTGATTCACACAGGCAACATCTCAGGAAATCTGGCAGCAGTTGGGAAATCAGCATTTTTTTTTTTAAGAAAAGAAATCTCAAATTGCACCGAGAGAACACCTGTCTGGTAAGGGGTAAGAAAACAAGAGAGTTTATCCCACATCCAGCAAAAAATCATGGAAAATCCGAGTAAAAACCAAATAGTTTGAATGTTTTAATTCTGAATGAGCAAGTCTTGCTTAAACTGTGCAGCTCTATCAGAGCATTTTTTCCACATCAGATAAGGCCTGCCTGGAATGTGTTTTGTCTTTCTCCCACAAATAATCACCTCACTGTAAGGAAAGGCAAGGCTGGTGGTCAGGCAGAGTGAGCCCAGAGACACATCCACCCTCAGCATCTCCTCAGCTCTGGTCACAGCTCACCCCACACAGCAACACTAGAAATGGCAGGAAATTCTTTCCCTGGGTGCTGCAAAGCAGGATTTGAAACTTCTTCCCAGAAATATTCAGGCCAGGGATAACCCTGGAAATGCTGAAACCCAAACTGCCCTTTACAGATTTCAATCTCTGATGTCACCAAGTCAAACCTGACTACCTCAAACACAAAGCTAAGAAATAAAAATGCAAAAAAAAAANAAAAAAAAAAAAAAAAAAAGCAGAGGATATTCCAACTGCTGTTGAAATTCCACATGGAAGGAAGCTGGATTTGCCAGGGAAGGCTCTCACCTCAGTGTCCCACGAGTCCTGGAGGACAGTATTCCTGGTGCTACGTTTTGTCTGGGGAACGTGACCATCATCTTCATTGCCATTCCTTCTCCTCTTCCTGCAGGAGAAAATAAACAATCAGCTCACTGATCTACCTTCTGGTGTGGTCTCAAAAGGCACCCAAAAATAAGCAGGAACATCTGATAAATTAATGCAGGATGTCTCGAGACCCCTGAGGCGCTATGGAGTCTCGTATTCCCCCTTCAGCTGCTGCCTAAAGGCACAGAGAAAAGGATCCTGTTTCTCACAAGATGTTTCCTATCAGTTTAAGGGACGTGAACTCATATTAAACCATCCTCCTAAATAAACTCATTTAACAATTGTCAGCCTTGCACATCTAAAAATAATCCCTGGGCTCAGAGTGACACCTGACAGGCTGGGGACAGCACCAGGACGTGTGGCAGTGACCACATTTCCAATTATTCACCTGCTCACACCACCCCACAATGACTTTCCTTAGTCTCTCCACTCCGACAGTGTTTGCAGTCAAGTCACATTCCAAAACAATCACCTTTCCCACATGGAAATAAGGTTTTATCAGGAAAGCCCTCATGGAAAACAAACCTTTCCCTGTTTCTGCCACCCTCCCATGGTACCTTGTACTGTCTGGCTTGGTGGGTACAAGTTTTAACCTAATTTTTATCCAAATCTTTGCAAAGCAAAGGAGAGTTTGGAGGAGCATAATGGGGTGGGGGCAGTGCTAATATTCCCACATTAGAGGAGATAAAGGGAAGACCTCAAAGGCCAAGTTGGACAGGACCTGGGACAGTGGGAGGTGTCCCTGTCCATGGCAGGGGGTGGCACTGGATGAGATTTCAGGTCACTTCCAACCCGGCCCTTGTGTGATTTTGTGACATCAACACAGCAGCTGATCCCCAGCAGCATCCCAGAATTCCTACACAAACATCAAACGATTCTCCCCACAGTACAAACATGACAAGTCAGCCAGGATCTCAGCAGCCTCCAAAAAAACACAGGATGGGGCTGTTTTGGTGTGCCTAAAATTAATCCGTGCTCGAATGAGTCAAAACAGACTCGAGGGAGGTATTTATAAGCAGCTCCTTGCTTTCAGCCAGGCTGTGCAGCAGCCTCAGCTGCCAGGATCTGGCCCACGCCTACAGCCCAGAGCTGCCTCCCTGCTCCCCATCCCTGCCATCACCAAACGCTGTCCATCTGTCCCGAAACACTCTCTGGCGAAGGGATATTCCCCCCTCACCCCACGTTTGCCTCCTTTTCTCAACACCTGCAGTGACCTCCACAGTCCGGAGCACCCAGGGCTAAGGAAGGCGGCCCTGCCCACGGCAGGGCTGGAATGGGAAGGGCTTTAAGGTGCCTTCCACCCCATGCCCTGATCCCTCACTGCCTCCCAGCTCCCACTCGCTCCCTGATCCCTCTGGTTCCTCCCCCACCAGCCCGAGAATCTCCCCCGAGCCCTCGGCAGCCCCTACATCCCTTCGCCCTCCGGAACGCACGCCCCCACCCCGCCCGACACCTCGAACCCCGCAGCCCCGTTTAACCCTTCCCAGCGCTCGGGAGCCGCTCCCCCGTT